>CP139503.1:54545910-54923410 GCA_021014915.2 Artemisia tridentata subsp. tridentata
ATTGAAATAGCTAACTAGTGTTGAAGATGCTCTTAGTAAAGATACAAGTTATATTTATTGGAGTAAATTGCAAAAATCGTCCTTGTGGTTTGGCCAAATTGCATGTTTCGTCCTTGTGGTTCATTAAGTGCAAAGATCGTCCTTATTTTGCACTGTTACGTGCACTTTTGGTCCTTCAACAGTGAAATTTGGCAAACCACAAGGACGATTTTTGCAATGATAGAGGACCAAAAGTGCACGTAACAGTGCAAAATAAGGACGATCTTTACACTTAATGAACCACAAGGACGAAACGTGCAATTTGGCCAAACCACAAAGACGATTTTTGCAATTTATATTTATTGCGTTGAAAATTTTAGTTTTATTCTTGGGTTTTTTATATTCAATCGGGCTCTATCTGTGTGTCGAGTATTTTCTCTATAGGGCTGAGGTTTACAAAGACGACAGATGCACAGAGGGCTGCAGCTATTTCAAATTTCTTTTCTCTGTTTATCTAGAGTTTCACAAAAAGTCCAAGCTCCGATAGTGCTCAGTTTTAATTTCGGGTCATATTTGCTATATGAAGGGAACGCTCCTGTATGTAGGAACTATAGTCGATCAATGTAAAATGAAAAGAAAGAAAAACGCTATTTGTATCAATACATTAGTAAGGGAGGTGATTTGCACAATCTTCATTTTGATTTGGATACTAAAATGTACAAACAGATAGAACACACTGTAAACATTGTACAAATATGTAATGCACATAATAGAGTGTGTCAATAAAAAATATGTGTGCACAAATTAATTCTAGTAACGACTTCTCTAATCCTTGTAAGAGAAATATCCATTCTAAGTATCTAATAGTCAATCAAAAGTAAATGAAAAGAAATATCCTTCACAGACTAGTTGCAAAATAAGATTATAAGTAATCGTTATATTTAATGGCTCAACAGTTGAATACGTTATATTTAAATCGTAAAATATATTCAGACATTTTGATAATTAATACTAGTAGTAGTTTAAAATTGATATGGCACAAATGGATAAAATTAAGTATTCAGTCATAACTTATAAACAAGGCCTGGCCTATGAATATCGGTTTCATACTTTTCCTATATTTATGCATGTAATTTGTTACAGCTTTTAAAATCTCATAAACTTGTCATAACTTGTTTTGTTAAAACTCTATAAATACTTCTATTTATTTTAATTCACTATTCATAAACTTTGAAGTTTATAAATGACATGGATATTAAGTTAGTACTAATGAGCTAGACAGTTAGTTATATTCAATTTAAATGAAATCATTTGTATACATGATCTTGCTTAATTCATTTTACTGATGATGTCACTTCTTGAGCTTTAAATTTGGGGTGTGTTTGTTAAAAGTAGCAGTAAGCAATGAGCTGTGAGCAGTAGTCACATCTCACCGTTCACTGCTTCTTAAAGAAGCATTAGAAAAATGAGCATTCTTAAAAAATAGCAAAGCTCACCGCTCATTTGCCAAACGATGACTAAAAACCAAAATGCTCATTGCTCACCACACACCGCTCCAAAAAGCTACACACTAGTCCGTGCCAAACATACCTTTGGTGTTTGGACAAGAAATTCATAAAATAATTATTGGAAATTTTCATACCATTAGACTTCTTAATTTATATTGAATTTTATTTGGTTTGAATAATGTACGTAATTAAATATTTGCCCAATTAAGATCGGCTGAACATTCCGCAATGTTACATACGCAATATTTAATGAAATTGTAATGCAAGTGCACAATAAATTTAATGATTTAAGTTTGCTTTAAACCTTTTCTCTATAAATAGCATCTATATCTATACTTTGAGGCCATAAAAATAAAAAATAAGCATATGAAAGCAAACCAAGGTATCCAGAGTGAAAGGGTAATGGAGTATTGGATATGGAAGTGTATGCCAAGGTATTAATTTCATGTTTGTTCATATGTTTTATACAAAAAGATTTAACCATATACAATACTTTTTTGGCCTTCTTGTGATGGTAGGAAGCTTCGTGAGGGTTTATTCCCAAACGACATCGGTAGGCCATTGTTGGGGGTGAAGCTTCTTGGGGGGGGGGGGGGGGGGGGCAGTTAGTAGAGATGCTGGTTTTATTAGTGGGTTGGCAAAAAAGAGAGCTACTAGTGCTGTTGATATGATGCGTCTTCTTCCCCAGCTAGGAGACTCGCAGAGTGAGCTTCTCTTGCTTCGATCTTGCATGGGTATTGCTAAACTTTTTTTTGGCTTGAGGACGTGTCAACCCGTATATGTGGAGGAGGCTGCTCTGCTTTTTGACAAAGGATTGCGCGAGGCGATTGAGGATATGGTGGTTTGTGGAGGTCCCTTCTTTAGGGATCTCCAGTGGCGACTTGCTTCTTTACCTATTAGGTTTGGTGGTTTGGGGCTATATTCGGCGGTAGAAGCTTCATCTTATGCCTTTGTGGCCTCGAGGGCCCAATCTTGGGTGCTTCAGGACCACATCTTACACAGCAGTGGCGTATGTGATATGGATTATGATTATGATTATGCTTTGACTTGTCTTCGTGATATGATTCCAAGCTTTGACTTTGGCGGTTTCACTAAAAAGGACACCGCCCCCACTAAAGCCCAACACACATTGGCGAGTGCTCTTTTTAGCAAGATTGTCCAGGACATGGAAGTTCACTTTGAGATGACCGTTAGACAAAAAGCTATTTTTGAGTATCTGCGTGCACCACATGCTCAAGAATTTCTTCTTGCCATCCCTATAGACGGTCTCGGTCAACATATGTCGCCGATTGAGTATCGCACTATCCTTAAATATCGCCTCATGATCCCTATTTTTCCGGTTGATGAAATTTGCCCGGTTTGTCACAAAGCTTGTTTGGACTCATTCGGAGAGCATGCAGTTCATTGTAGAGAGCTTCTGGGGTTCAAATACCGACATGATTTGGTTAGGGATGTTCTTTTTGACATATTCAGGCGTGCTGGGATTTCAGTTATGAAAGAAGCACCTATGAATTTCTTGACTGACCCGATGGAAGGAAGATCGACACTTAGACCAGCTGACATTTTGGTCTTTGGATGGATAGGAGGGAAACATGCTTGTGTAGATCTAACGGGGGTTTCTCCACTTGTGGGACTAGGGAATCATGCTTTTACGGCGGGTCAGGCTGCTTTGAAAGCCGCTTCATGCAAAGTAACCAAACACGAGAAAGCATGCCTTGATAACCAACACGCGTTTATACCTTTTGCATTTGATACTTTTGGGTTCCTTGCACCTGAGGCTGTGGAGCTGCTCAAAAGAGTCCAACGGGTTATGCATGGCAATGTTACGACCCCAAGTTCTTTGAATGTAGTTTTTAAAAGACTAAGTTTTGCTATTCAAAAAGGGCTAGTTTTGCTATTCAAAAAGGGCTAGCGGCGCAGCTTGTTGCCCGCTTGCCTGTCGTTTCAGTGTAAAACCCTTTCGTTTAAATATTGTTTGAATTATACAGTACATAAAGTACACGTACACTTGTACATGCATCTCCATATTAACAAAGGTGAAGCCAAAAGATAGAGAAGGAATTTGAGTAATTGTATCTTTATTCTTTCTCACTTATTATCTCGTACCTTATTCTTATATACAATTTTAGGTCTTAATATTATTTTATATTTTCTTTTACATATCTTTGCGCTAGTAAATGAAATTATCTTTATACAAGGTAGGTTAATTTGTTGAGGGTTTTACAATAGGTAGTTATCGGTGGCAACAAAAGACAACAGAGACGAACTAGTTGATAAGCATGGCCAAATTACCAATCCAGCATGGCATCACACCATAAAGTATGCTATAGATGAGTTGGGAGTACATTATCATGGTTCTGTGCTTGTCATCAAGCTTTATTGTCACCGTCTTATGGGTGGTGATAGATATATTGGCGAAGTTCACAAGTCAGTAAAAGAGCTTTATGATCATGCGTACCAGACAGGCGGCAATGGAGCTTTTTGTTCCGCGGTGCAAGTTGGCTCGGCTGTATCTCAAGGCTAGGACAACTTTATGTTTCGTACAGTTTTGGTGAGAGGGAATTGATGGAGCATCTAATGCGTTCAGACAATATATCAAACTATTTATTCGTCAATTCTAGTCGTGTAACTTGATATGGATCACCTTTGGACGTAAGTGGTAGACGCTATCACCACTGCTCAATGACGTTGTCTAAGGGGGATGATTTCTAGATTCTTTAATGTTGGTGGCTTCATCTATTTTTTGTTGATCACGTGTGTTGTTTCTGGTGAATATATAGTAACCCGATAGAAATCCGAAGTCGAGTGAGTACACTTTCAGATCAATAAAATGGAGTGGCTACCAAGTTATGATCGGATAAAATCGAATTTGATTCAAGATAAGTATGTATGTATGTTTGCAGAAAATCATAATCAAAATATGTTTTGATCAGACCCACTTTTTGTTGTGTATTTCTCTGTGTATCTCCTCAATTGAGAAGATATGAGATAATTTATAGGTTCCCAAAACGGTTATAAAAATGGTTTTACAAGGGACAATAACTGTAAAACAGTTATATAAAAACTGCATCAATACTAGCAGCAGGCTCTTTAAAGCTAGCAGCAGATTCTGCATATAACAGCAAGATCATTACCATAGCAGCAGGCTAATTGCACTAACAGCAGTTAACCAACACTAGCAGCAAGTTAACCACATTAGCAGCAGGTTAACTAAGCAAGCAGCCGTACCATTCACAACTAGCCTTACTAACTGCTATAACTAGCAGTACCAACTCCCCTTTGAACCCTCGTTAGTCCCATTAATATGCAACTAAGTATCGACCCTTATTTGCAACTAAGTGTCGATCCTTATTTGCATATTAAACATAATTTAGTTTACACTAAAATACCAACAAACCTCCCCCATTTTAGTGTAATCATAAATTAACTAACTTATCACCGCAAACAATCAAACTAATGCTTAAATGAAATGTCGAGATGATTGAATTTCATTTTAGTATATTACACATTCCAAATATTCGAATACCAAGGTTTCCCGAAAGATTGATCCTTGTAGTATTACTATTGAATACATGAAGATAATATACACATTAGCTTTTACATACTTAATTCTTACTTGACACTTTCTTTTACTAGCCTGTGTCCCTATCCTTCATAAGTATATCAAAGCCAAGTCCCAGCTTCTTGAAGCAGCTAAACTTCATACTTATATAGGTAGTTCTTTTATGAATTATAAATCTTGCACCTGCAAATGCAATTTTTCAAAAGAACTATTAAGAAGAACACTTCAACCTTCCTTATCTTGCAGATCCGAACACATACCTTTGGGATAATTTTATATTGTGTTCCAAACTCTAGATGTTAAGCTTTTCACATTCAAAATTCAGCACCTAACGTCATATTAGATGGTGAATTGGGTATCTTAACATGAGAGTTTACATATGGACTTTAACCTCAATCCCACAGCTGATCCTTACACGAGTACTCTACATAACCCTTTGGTTAAATGATCAGCTAAGCTCCGATGAGTTACAATCCTCTCAACGGATATGACACCATGCTTTATGAGCTCACGAACCATGCTGTGTCACATACCTAAGTGTCTTGACTTGCCATTATACACTTAACTATAAACCTTAGCCAAAGTAACTTGACTATCACACCTGATAGAAATAAAAGAAATCTGCTTTGGCCACAATGGAATTTCATAAAGCAAATTCCTTAACTTCAGCCTCATTACCAGTTGCAGCCAAAGTAACAAACTCAGATTCAATAATTGAGTTTGTTCTGCAAGTCTGTTTCCTTGATGCCCAACGAATGGCACCTCCCCCAAGAAGGAACACCCATCCAAATGTAAAAGAATAATTTCCTTTATTGGATATCCAACTTGCATTGCAAAAACTTCAATTACCGAAGGAAACCCAATGTAAGTTAATTGATAATCAACCGTTCCTTTCAAGTACTGGAATACTCAACCCAAAACATGCCAATGTAATGTACTAGGATTGCTAGTAAATCTACTAAGCTTTCCAACTGCATATGCTATATCCGGCCTTATACTTACCATGGCATACATTAACAATGTAATCCTTTTGAGTATTCAAGTTGAGACACTGCTTTACCTTTATTTGGTAATAGCTTAAGATTTGGATCCATGGGAGTACCTATGGGAGAACAATCCTTGAAATTAAACTTATCCAAGATCTTCTCAATATAATATGATTGAGATATTGAGATACCTTTGTTCTTACGAATGATCTTGATACCTAAGATCACTTCCACCTCCCCCATGTCTTTCATAGCAAATTTAGATGACAAGAATTCCTTTGTCTCATCAACTTGATCTTGGTTTGTACCAAAATCAACATGTCATCCACATATAAGCATATCATGACTCCATTTCCAGAATCATCAAATTTACTATAAACACTTGTCAGCTTGATTTAAAACAAAACCACTTGACAATACAACCTCATCAAATTTTTGATGCCATTGTTTAGGAGCTTGTTTTAAACCCATAAAGAGATTTAACCCATTTACATACTTTGTTCTCATGTCCATGCATAACAAACCCTTCGGGTTGTTTCATGTAAATCTCTTCATCTAATTCACCATTCAAGAATGCAGATTTCACATCCATTTGGTGAATTACAAGATTGTGTATAGTAGCTAAAGCCAATAACAATCTAATGGTAGATATCCTAGCAACCGGAGTATAGGTATCGAAATAATCGATTCCCTCCTTTGTCTAAATCTTGGATCACCAACCTTGCCTAGTACTAGTCAATAGTACCAACCACCTTCATTTTCCTTTTGAAGATCCATTTACATCCCAATGGTTTACACCCAGGAGGTAAATCAGCCAACTTACAAACTTTATTTTGCAAGATAGAATCCATCTCATCTTGGACTGCTTCTGTCAAAAAAAAAAAACGTCCCTTGAAGCCATTGCTCCACTATATGTCATTGGATCCTTATCAATATTGAAACAATATTGACATTGAAAATTAGTTTCATCCCTAGACCCTTCAACTAAGTAAAGTTGAAATCATCACCAAAAGTT
The DNA here is from genome assembly GCA_021014915.2 of Artemisia tridentata subsp. tridentata. Lineage (NCBI taxonomy): Eukaryota > Viridiplantae > Streptophyta > Magnoliopsida > Asterales > Asteraceae > Artemisia > Artemisia tridentata. Next base: position 54,552,961 of record CP139503.1, read on the forward strand.
TTGGCATTTCTAACTTTTGTACCTTTTCTTGGTTCAGTGCTAGTCGAAGGAACATCCTCGGCCTTAACCGGTGCCTTCGAACTATGACTCATATTGTAATACATGAAAATCTAGAACATGTAAAAAGACTAAAATGCCCTTACAATTTTAGTATTTAATTAAAACCTATATAAAATACAATTAAATTCTAAAACCCTTGAAATTAAACCATATATGCAACAAAATAATTATAAGTCACCATTTAAATTTTGTTCATGTCACAAAAATTATTGTAACACATTAAAATGTCATATGGACCGAATTATATATATATATATATATATATATATATATATATATATATATATATATATATATATATATATATATATATATATATATATATTTAATTTGTTTAATTGATTTTAATTAATTAAATATAAGATAAGTATTAAAATAAATAAGGAAAATGTGTCAACATTAAATCCTTGATTTGGTCCATTGAAGAACCGAAAATTTGGCCTCAACCCTCCCCCAAAAATCACGGCACAATCAATTATTTATGGGGTTCTATCATTTTCTTTCTTAAAAACCAAACCGAATAATCAAGAAATCCTAATAAAATGCATTCCCATTCCATCTGAGTTATTTGAGCTCTAAGGCCATTTTTCCTGTGATCTTTATCATCCATAGAAGCCAAGAAAAATAAGTTTGAAGGTGTACATTGGCTGGTTCGATCGTTGTGAAAATTTTCCTTGTCGAGTGTCATTTTTGAGGTAAATTATTCCATGATCCATTCGACCATTATAAAATTCTTTTGTTATTTTTCACATGTCCCTCACATCATATATGATTCGTGAAAAATAGTTTTGGGGTCGTGCCTTGCTTGATTCGAGCGTGGAGAATTTATTGTCAATTCGTGAGGTATATTCCAAAATAATTCATTCGAGCCCTATAAAATTCGTTTAGCATTTTTCTCATACTCCTTATAACGTATATACTCTGTGAAAATGGCTACAAGGTTGTGGGATCATTCGTTCGCTTGTGGAGGAATTGTTGGTGTCGATTTGTTTATTGTGGAACAATATTCGATCCGCTCATTCTACACGTCCAATATTTGGTTTGGTATTTTTCCCTTGATTCTTACATCATATAAGCTTCATGAAAAATATTAGAATCGAATCATGCATGATCTATAATTTATTCGTGAATTAAACCTTAAAAACGTGATAAAACCTTAAATAATTCTATACGAATTTTCTGGGCATGAGAATAATTTTATGTGAACTCTATATGATACATATGATCTCAGAAAAATACCCATTCGAATTGTGGAGGCCTAGGTCAAACGTGGCTAATTAATTTCAAAACCGGATTTTAAGAAATAAAAGAAAGAAATAGAAATTAAAACAAAGGAGCTAGGGTTAGGGTTTTGGGGATGAGATCTGGTCATTAATGCACTTTAAGGTTGTGGTAATGATTGTTTAATGATGGTGACAATTAGGGTTGTTTTATATAAATTAATATGTTATACGATTTGTAGTTTTAAATAGATAAGGGTGTGTTTTGTAAATTATGAAACTTGTGGGGTATTTTTAGAATATTACTTGGACCTGGTAGAATTCGTATAAAATATAACATGAAGGTCTCATGTGTAAATTTTGTGTTTAAAAGGGTTTAATTGGTTAATTAATAAAAGTGTAATTCGATTTGTAAAATAAATAAGTAGAGGGACTAAAAATGTAATTTCTGGAAAATTAAGGTTGATTCGTGTAATAAATCATATTGAGAGTGTGTTGTGTAATTTTGGGAATTTAATGGCCTAATATGTAATTATTAATAATTAAGGATTTAAAATGCAAATTAAAGGTTTAATATGTGAACTAATTAACTTGAGGGTCTTGTTGTGTAAAATATGGATAATTGTAGGAACATTCGTACAACTTAATAAAATAAGGACTAATTGCGTAAAATTGATAAACTAAGGGTTTGATGTGTATTTATTGATATTATAAGGTTTAAAGTGTAACTTATATAATAAAAGGGTGTAAATGGTAAATTGTGTAACCTAAGGGACTAAATGTGTAATTCTGGATAATTTGAGTATGAGAATGAGTTAATATGATATTTTCATTGTAAACCTTTAACTTTGGTATAATTACAATTAGAACCTTAAAATATGGAAAGTTGTCAGAATTAACCCTAAACTTTTATAACTTGATAAAATGCATCCTATTTCCCATAATATTATTAAATAAGGAATTAATTTAATTATGATACTTAAATCTTACTAAATATGGAAACCTGCTAAAAATAGAAAGTTACTAAATCTGGAAGGTTTCATAAAATGAATAGATAATTAAAGATGGAAATCTGAACTTGAACCCCTTAGTAATTTTGTCTTCTACTTTCTCTAGGTGTGGATAGGGAGAGGTCCTGATCTGTCTCAGTGCTTTCTGCTTTTGTTCTTTTGTGCTTGCATTTAAATAAGGTACAGATACTCTGCCTTTTTTCAGTAAGGGTGTCTTATTCCCTTGACATGATTTGATTTCTGATTCGTTAAGTTTTCCCAAAGCCATTGCCATGTTTCCCTTTGTTGTGAACTTTCGATATGACTTTTGTTTTGTATACTTTGATCTGTTAAACTCTGATTTGGACCTTTGATACTATTTTTGAAATGATTTAATATGAACCATCTGTTATGAACTATCTGTATTGGACCTTTGGATATGACCTTCTGATTTGATTTGACACATGACTCTTAGTTTGATACCCGAGCCAAAATTTGTGACCCTAGCCATGAAGGTAACATGGCCATGTCATTGATGCACCGATGGCGTGACTCTAGTGTGTTGGAGTGATGTTACACACCGTCCCTTTGTTTTGATCTGCATGTGATTGGGTAGGGGCGTATGGATGCATCCTAGATCTGTTTTGTTTAGTGGATTATCTATGTATATGATTTGATATTGTCTGGTGATTGGTACTGTGTGCGATACATGCCCTTCACATATCTGAGAGGTCGCTCCTCTATGGTTACTGTATATGATTATCTGATTTGTCTGGGCTCGTGGTGGATTACTATCCTATATTGTTCCTTTTCCTTCTTATTGTTTGTACCTTATGACATTTCCTATTGTACCATATCTTATTTCCGTTTCGTTATTATTACTTTGTATATGTATCTGTTCACTGAGCTCTCGTAGCTCAGCCGCATTTTTTTTCCATGCGGCAGGTATCTAAGCTAGGAGTTGGGATTGCTTTGGGATGAGAGTAGAGAATGTTTTGGAGACCTACCTTAGTTACCACCCTTATATTATGACATTTGTTTCGGGATTCTGTTTCTTTTTTTTATTCCCTTGGTTTATCATTATCTTTTGAACTCATGTAATTTGGTTTAAGCCGTGTTGGCTTGATTTTCTTATTGATTTTGGTTTATGGCTTCCGCTGTGTACTATTTATGCTCTGATTTGTCACTGTGGTGTGACACCTTTACCCTTGTCGGGTTGGGGTGTTACAATTATGGTATCAAAGCCCAGGCTGCGACCTGTAGTACATAAGCCATGGCCTGTGAATCATGTGGACCCTAGGATTTGACCCTTAGGACTTAAGTTTTGACTGGTGAGGATTTGGGTAGGCATTAGGATTCTGTTCTGTTTTTCCTTTCGTGCTTATTCTTCCTATTTTTCTGCTAATCATTTTTGTAATCGTTCAGATGGTGAATACGCGCTTTACTCAGTACACTGATGGGAATGATGGCCCTGATTTTGAGGCCATGATAGCCGCTGCTATGGCTGCTGCTCTTCCTCAATTGGTGACCCAAGTCACCAATAACATCAGAAATGGGGCAAGTTCTTCTGGTGGTGGTGGTGGCGATGCTCCACCCACTGCTCCACCCACTGCTCCTCCCGCTGCTCCACCAGTTGGTATCCACGTTTGGATCGAGAGGTTTAATAAGCTCAAGCCTCTCTCTTTCAGGTCCGCTGCCACTCCCCATGAGGCAGAGGACTGGATTACCCATGTCGAGAAGTTGTTCAGAGTTCTCGGATGTGCTGACGAGTTTAAAACTCGTTTGGCCACATTCAAGCTGGAGGGTGACGCTCTTAATTGGTGGACTGCTCTTGTTCAAGCAAAAGGAGATGACTATGCTGAGACCTGTTCTTGGGCGGACTTCATTGAGGTGTTCTATAGGCAGTATATTCCATTATCGGAGCAGCAGAGATACGAGAGAGAGTATGCGACGATTCTTCAGGGGGATCGTGAGTCTTCGGGTGAGTTTATGCAGCGATTCTTGCGCTTGGCCAGCTTTGTTGGGCCGGAGGTTACTGGGGATGCTCATCGTCAGGCTCGTCATTTCAAGTGGGCATTGAAGAGGTGGGTACTAGATCGTGTGGTAAACTTTGAGTACGAGGATGTGGCTGCGGTTCAGGATGCTGCACGTAACATTGAGTTGCTACATGCGGACGAGGGTTCTAATAAGCGGGATAGGGACGGTAATCGGGTAAACTCCAGGGAGCAGGGTCGTCAGGGCCAGAGTCGGGAATATAGGAGTTATGAGGAACGAGATCGGGCAGACCATGGTCGTGATCAGCGAGGTCGGGATTCGAGGTCAGCTTCTAGGCAGGATGGTGATCGTCGCGGACAGAGGAGGACTATCGAGGCTTTGCCTCCTCCACCCCTATGTGCTACTTGCGGGAAGGCGCATCCGGGTACTTGCTTTAAGATTACCGGCGGTTGTTTCTCATGCGGCTCTACTCATCATCGGGTGAAGGATTGTCCCAAGAAGAACCATATTGTACCGACGGACTCGGCTAGGCCAGCACCCACTTTAGGTCGAGTTTATGCTTATACTCGAAATCATGCGGAGGACTCATCAGGTACAATTACCGGCTTTCTTTTCATTTGTGATCGTTTTGTCTTTGCATCATTTCGTCATATCTAATCCGTTTGCCAAGAAGCTTAATCTGAAACCAACATCATTAGCTAATTGTATCCTCATCTCTGCATCTATGAACTCATAACCGAAGCTATTTTAGTTATCCACATTTCGTGTTCTGATCTGGTATGCCTTTGTTTTGTTTCCCGTTCTGTTTCGTTTCTGGTTCTTTGCAATTTCGAGGACGAAATTTTTCTGTTAGAGGGGAAGAAGTTGTAATACCTGAAAATCTAGAACATGTAAAAAGACTAAAATGCCCTTACAATTTTAGTATTTAATTAAAACCTATATAAAATACAATTAAATTATAAAACCCTTGAAATTAAACCATATATGCAACAAAATAATTATAAGTCACCATTTAAATTTTGTTCATGTCACAAAAATTATTGTAACACATTAAAATGTCATATGGACCGAATTATATATATATATTTAATTTGTTTAATTGATTTTAATTAATTAAATATAAGATAAGTATTAAAATAAATAAGGAAAATGTGTCAACATTAAATCCTTGATTTGGTCCATTGAAGAACCGAAAATTTGGCCTCAACCCTCCCCAAAAATCACGGCACAATCAATTATTTATGGGGTTCTATCATTTTCTTTCTTAAAAACCAAACCGAATAATCAAGAAATCCTAATAAAATTCATTCCCATTCCATCCGAATTATTTGAGCTCTAAGGCCATTTTTCCTGTGATCTTTATCATCCATAGAAGCCAAGAAAAATAAGTTTGAAGGTGTACATTGGCTGGTTCGATCGTTGTGAAAATTTTCCTTGTCGAGTGTCATTTTTGAGGTAAATTATTCCATGATCCATTCGACCATTATAAAATTCTTTTGTTATTTTTCCCATGTCCCTCACATCATATATGATTCGTGAAAAATAGTTTTGGGGTCGTGACTTGCTTGATTCGAGCGTGGAGAATTTATTGTCGATTCGTGAGGTATATTCCAAAATAATTCATTCGAGCCCTAAAAAATTCGTTTAGCATTTTTCTCATACTCCTTATAACGTATATACTCTGTGAAAAATGGCTACAAGGTTGTGGGATCATTCGTTCGCTTGTGGAGGAATTGTTGGTGTCGATTTGTTTATTGTGGAACAATATTCGATCCGCTCATTCTACACGTCCAATATTTGGTTTGGTATTTTTCCCTTGATTCTTACATCATATAAGCTTCATGAAAAATATTAGAATCGAATCATGCATGATCTATAATTTATTCGTGAATTAAACCTTAAAAACGTGATAAAACCTTAAATAATTCTATACGAATTTTCTGGGCATGAGAATAATTTTATGTGAACTCTATATGATACATATGATCTCAGAAAAATACCCATTCGAATTGTGGAGGCCTAGGTCAAACGTGGCTAATTAATTTCAAAACCGGATTTTAAGAAATAAAAGAAAGAAATAGAAATTAAAACAAAGGAGCTAGGGTTAGGGTTTTGGGGATGAGATCTGGTCATTAATGCACTTTAAGGTTGTGGTAATGATTGTTTAATGATGGTGACAATTAGGGTTGTTTTATATAAATTAATATGTTATACGATTTGTAGTTTTAAATAGATAAGGGTATGTTTTGTAAATTATGAAACTTGTGGGGTATTTTTAGAATATTACTTGGACCTGGTAGAATTCGTATAAAATATAACATGAAGGTCTCATGTGTAAATTTTGTGTTTAAAAGGGTTTAATTGGTTAATTAATAAAAGTGTAATTCGATTTGTAAAATAAATAAGTAGAGGGACTAAAAATGTAATTTCTGGAAAATTAAGGTTGATTCGTGTAATAAATCATATTGAGAGTGTGTTGTGTAATTTTGGGAATTTAATGGCCTAATATGTAATTATTAATAATTAAGGATTTAAAATGCAAATTAAAGGTTTAATATGTGAACTAATTAACTTGAGGGTCTTGTTGTGTAAAATATGGATAATTGTAGGAACATTCGTACAACTTAATAAAATAAGGACTAATTGCGTAAAATTGATAAACTAAGGGTTTGATGTGTATTTATTGATATTATAAGGTTTAAAGTGTAACTTATATAATAAAAGGGTGTAAATGGTAAATTGTGTAACCTAAGGGACTAAATGTGTAATTCTGGATAATTTGAGTATGAGAATGAGTTAATATGATATTTTCATTGTAAACCTTTAACTTTGGTATAATTACAATTAGAACCTTAAAATATGGAAAGTTGTCAGAATTAACCCTAAACTTTTATAACTTGATAAAATGCATCCTATTTCCCATAATATTATTAAATAAGGAATTAATTTAATTATGATACTTAAATCTTACTAAATATGGAAACCTGCTAAAAATAGAAAGTTACTAAATCTGAAAGGTTTCATAAAATGAATAGATAATTAAAGATGGAAATCTGAACTTGAACCCCTTAGTAATTTTGTCTTCTACTTTCTCTAGGTGTGGATAGGGAGAGGTCCTGATCTGTCTCAGTGCTTTCTGCTTTTGTTCTTTTGTGCTTCCATTTGAATAAGGTACAGATACTCTGCCCTTTTTCAGTAAGGGTGTCTTATTCCCTTGACATGATTTGATTTCTGATTCGTTAAGTTTTCCCAAAGCCATTGCCATGTTTCCCTTTGTTGTGAACCTTCGATATGACTTTTGTTTTGTATACTTTGATCTGTTAAACTCTGATTTGGACCTTTGATACTATTTCTGAAATGATTTAATATGAACCATCTGTTATGAACTATCTGTATTGGACCTTTGGATATGACCTTCTGATTTGATTTGACACATGACTCTTAGTTTGATACCCGAGCCAAAATTTGTGACCCTAGCCATGAAGGTAACATGGCCATGTCATTGATGCACCGATGGCGTGACTCTAGTGTGTTGGAGTGATGTTACACACTGTCCCTTTGTTTTGATCTGCATGTGATTGGGTAGGGGCGTATGGATGCATCCTAGATCTGTTTTGTTTAGTGGATTATCTATGTATATGATTTGATATTGTCTGGTGATTGGTACTGTGTGCGATACATGCCCTTCACATATCTGAGAGGTCGCTCCTCTATGGTTACTGTATATGATTATCTGATTTGTCTGGGCTCGTGGTGGATTACTATCCTATATTGTTCCTTTTCCTTCTTATTGTTTGTACCTTATGACATTTCCTATTGTACCATATCTTATTTTCGTTTCGTTATTATTACTTTGTATATGTATCTGTTCACTGAGCTCTCGTAGCTCAGCCGCATTTTTTTTCCATGCGGCAGGTATCTAAGCTAGGAGCTGGGATTGCTTTGGGATGAGAGTAGAGAATGTTTTGGAGACCTACCTTAGTTACCACCCTTATATTATGACATTTGTTTCGGGATTCTGTTTCTTTTGTTTATTCCTGTTGGGAATAAAATGATCAAAGTCAAAGAGCCTGCCAAGTCGATGAAGAGCCTGCTAGTTGATTTTGTTATGTACGAAGATGTTCTACCAGTACCTTCTGGGTAGAAGGTACTGCTAGCTAATGAAGAGCCTGCCAAGCTTATGTCAAGTCGATTAGATATTTTGTAATAGATATTTAGTTGAATTATTAGTCTTTGTACATTGTTATACGTTATGTAGAAGTAGAATAGTCTTCTGTGGTGACAGAAGAATATATCAGAGTGTACATGGGTAGTTGTATTTAATTGTAGGCGCCAATATAGTCAAAGTATAGTATTATATTCATCTACTTGACAACATGTAATAAGATATCCTTATCTTATAAAAGGATATCTTAGTCACTTCTTCATGCATGCATCTTTCACAACAATAACCACGAACCAAACTATCTCTCAAGTAATCCCGGTGATACTTAGATCATCCGTATTATTTCATCAATAATATTGAATCGTTTTGTATTAACCAAAGTTGTGTTATTTGTTCATTGCATTCACTCATTTACTTAAACTCACCACCTTGTGTTCTTTTAAAGTGTGTTGTAGTAGATTCCGCATGCTAAACACATTCAATACATAAATATCTCTCAAACACATTACTAAGATTCATATCCCAAGTGTTTGAACTTCAAGAACATTAAACAAAAGCGTTCCACAAGTGGTATCAGAGCTAGGCTTGATATTTACTAATTTAAAAGAAAAATGGATGTTGAACATATTCAAACCAATGTTGCAGCTAAACTTCCATTACTCAAGCAAAACGAGTTTGAAATGTGGAGACTAAGGGTTGAACAATACTTTCAAGTGCAGGACTATGCACTCTGGGAGATCATTGAACAAGGCAATTCCTTCAAACCCCAAATCACCACTACAACAGTAAATGATGCTCTTGTAACAAGAATACAAGATCAACCATCAAATGCAGATGAAAAAGTTCAGAAGAGAAATGATTTAAAGGCAAGGAGTATGTTACTAATGACTATTCCAAATGATCAACTTCTGATCTTCAACAAATACAAAGATGCCAAAACCCTTTTTGAAGCAATTGTGGCTAGGTTTGGTGGTAATGATGCTACCAAGAAAACACAGAAAATTCTTCTCAAACAACAATTTGAGAACTTCACAGCCACAACCAATGAGTCTTTGGACAGTATGTTCAATAGACTTCAGAAGCTTGCAAGTCAGTTAGCCATCCATGAAGTGATGATAACTCAAGAAGACCTAAACTCTAAATTTCTTAGAAGTTTACCTTCAGAATGGTCTATGCATGTAATTGTATGGAAGAACAAGTCAGATATTGACCAGATGAGTCTCAATGATCTCTACAACAATTTCAAAATAGTAGAGCATGAAGTAAAGAAGACTACTGGGTCAAGTTCTGGAAATATGGCTTTTGTTTCATCCCCAAGCATCTCAAAGGTTGATAATGAAGAACAAGGTAGCAGAGAAGAAGGTACTGCTAATACAACCTTTGGTACTGCTAGTACTTCTGGTAGTACCAAATCCATATTAGATGAAACAATTGGGTGTGCTTTTCTTACATCTCAGCACAATGGGTCTGTATTATCATTTGAAGACCTTCAAGAGATTCATCCTGATGATCTTGAAGAAATGGACATAAAGTGGCAACTTTCACTTTTAAGCATTAGAGCCAAGAAGTTGATGATGAGGACTGGCAAGAAGATTCTGATAGATGGAAATGAGCCTGCTGGCTATGATAAGTCAAAGGTGGAGTGTTACAACTGCCACATGAAAGGTCACTACTCTAGAGAGTGTAGAAGACCTAAGAAGCAGGATGACAAGGGTAGAGGGTTTGACAACAGAAATAAAGGAAGCTTTGAGAAGAAAGGAAGCTTTGAAAGCAAGAGTAAGGTTGTTGAAGTTGCAGAGCCAAAAGCAATGGTTGCTATTGATGGCATGGGTTTTGATTGGAGTTTCATGGGTGAAGATGAGTCAACTTCTGATGAATTGGCTTTGATGGCATTCTCCACACCTGAGGTACAAATTATCAAATGTTCTAATGATTGTGAATCTTTTAAAGAATTAAAAATCATAAGTAAAGCTTATGATACAGAAGTATTAGAACATAGAAAAACCCAACAAACCTTATTTAACCATCAGTGTGGTATGTCCAAGCTAGAAAAACAAATCATTCACTATAGAGAAAATGAACTCACATTTTCTGATGCTAAAGGTGCTCTTAATAGACAAATATATTTGAAAGATACTGAAATAGAAATGTTAAGGACTGAATGCACTAAAGTGACATTAGCCAGAGACAATATTCAACAGACTGTTACTAAATTAGAAAATGCTTCTGAGTGTACTAAGAGCATAGTAGAGAATCAGTTGAATAAGAAAATAAAATCAGGGATAGGATATAATGAATGTCCACCTCCTTATAGAGGAATTCCATGTCCCCAGGGTAGTGATCTTGCTGTATCAGGTTTACATGAATTTGTTAACAAACCATTAGATAAACCTGTAGTGATAAGTGAACCTTCTGAGAGTGCTAAGAATGTTCCACTCTCTAAGGTGCTCACTGATAAGAGACCAGATGTCCTAATTATTGAGGATTGGGTATCTGATGATGATGAAGATCAGACTATTCCTATCAAAGGAATCAAAGTAGGACCAACCAGTCCTAAGAAAGTAGAAGTTAAAGCTAAGGCCAAAACTGTTTTGAAGACAGTTGAAAGTTGTAAAAATTGTAATAACAAACCTAGGGGAAGCCAAAGAAATTGGAACAACCTAAAGTCACAACAACTAGGTGATGACTTTGTTATGTTTAATAAGGCTTGTTATTATTGTGGTAGCTTTAATCATCTTCATGCTTATTGTAATAAATGGGTTTCTGGGAGTAAATCAAAAGCTAAAACAAATGTTACTCACCCCAGAAAAAGTTTTGTTAAGTCTAACATCACAAATGATAAACATACTGTTAGACAACATAAGCCTGTTATTACAAAACCAACTAAAAAGGGTACAAGAAACACTTTCAAAAGTGTACCAAAAGTTGAGAAGAATCCTATTCAAAAGATAAATGTGGTCAAAACAAAAGTTTGGAGTCCAAAAACCAAAGGTCCTGCTAGACCAAAAGGTCCTGCTAGACCACATGGTACTGCCAAAGTTGGTATTGCCAAAATTGGTACTGATAGACCAAAGACCACACAATGGATTAAAAGGGAAAGTGCTGTTAAGTCCTCAGCATGTTGGATTTGGAAACCAATCCAATCTAAAGGTGCATCAACAATCCTGAAAAGGTTTGACTTCATTGATGCAAGAGGCAAACCCAAGTCTGTCATGGCTTGGGTACCCCAAGGAAACTAATATGTTTATTCATGTGCAGGAACATTCAACTGATATTGAAGATCAAGGATATGTTGATAGTGGGTGTTCAAGGCACATGACAGGCAACATGTCATTCCTCTCAGACTTCAAAACTTTAGATGGAGGATATGTTACCTTTGGGGGAGGAATAAAAGGAAAGATCACTGGTAAAGGTACTATCAAAACCAGTAAAATAGATTTTGAAAATGTGTATTTTGTGAAAGAACTTCAGTTTAATCTTCTTAGTGTCTCACAAATGTGTGACAAAAAGAACAATGTTCTATTTACTGACAATGAATGTATGGTTCTTTCTTCTGATTTTAAGATGCCTGATGAGAGTCAGATCCTTCTTAAAATTCCAAAAAGGAACAATATGTATGTTGTCAATTTAAAGAACATTGATCCCAAGGAAGGTTTAACTTGTTTGGTAGCAAAGGCCTCATTGGATGAATCTATGTTTTGGCATAGAAGGCTTGGTCATGTAAACTTTAAAACAATCAACACTATTTCAAAATATGATTTAGTAAGAGGTTTACCCAAAAAGATTTTCCAAAACGACCAAACTTGTGTTGACTGTCTAAAAGGCAAACAACATAGAGCTTCTTGTAAGCCCAAGACCCAAAACTCTATTACTCAGGCTTTACATATGCTTCATATGGATCTCTTTGGTCCTACTAATGTGTGCAGCTTGAATGGAAAGAAATATTGTCTGGTTGTTACTGATGACTATAGCAGATTTTCATGGGTTTTCTTCTTAAGATCTAAACATGAAACTAGTGAGATACTTAAAACCTATATCACTGAGGTAGAAAACCAATCTGATAAGAAAGTCAAAATCATCAGGTGTGACAATGGGACAGAGTTCAAGAATAGAGTTATGGATGACTTTTGCAAGGAAAAAGGCATAAAAAGAGAGTTTAGTGTAGCTAGAACACCTCAACAAAATGGAGTAGCAGAAAGGAAGAATAGAACACTTATAGAGGCTGCTAGAACTATGTTAGTAGACTCTAAGTTGCCTATTTCATTTTGGGCTGAAGCAGTTGGTACTGCTTGTTATGTACAAAACAGGGTTCTTGTGACAAAACCACATAGAAAAACACCTTATGAACTTTTCTTTGGTAGAAAACCATCTTTAAGTTTTATGAGACCTTTTGGTTGTCAAGTCACTATTCTCAATACCAAAGATCATTTAGGCAAATTTGATGGAAAAGCAGATGTTGGCTTTTTGATAGGGTATTCCTTGCAGAGTAAGGCCTATAGAGTGTTTAACACTTGCACTAGGCTAGTAGAAGAAAATCTTCACATAGAGTTTCAAGAGAAACTAGAAAATGTGAAAGGAGTTGGACCAGATTGGATGTTTGATGTTGATAGGCTTTCAGAATCTATGAATTATGTGCCTGTTACAGGTACAAATGCTAATGAAAATGCAGGTTCTGAAGACAATGTTGACTCTCCTAAAAATCAAGATTACATCTGGATGCCAATTTGGAAAAGTATGGATCTATCTTCAAGTGAAGAAGGACCTTCAGACACAACAATTGAAGGCAATGAAGAAGATCAAGGAACTCAGAATCAAGAGAATCAAGAAAGTGGTGCTAATGACAATGGTACTGCCAGTTCTTCAGATGGTCCTGCTAGTACAAGTATTGGTACTGCTGAGCCATTGAATGTTCAAATAGATGATTCTTTTCAAGAAGAAGTTGGGATTAGCAATCTTCCAACTACATATGAAGTTCCTAAAACACCAAACACTAGAATTCTCAAAGATCACTCAACTGATGATGTGATTGGTAGCATGACTTCTGGTGTTAGAACAAGATCTCAAGTTGGTTTATCTCAAGTCTTATCCTCAAATGAAGAAGGGTTAATCTCCTCTATGTATGAAGAAAAGAATAATGATAATTCCAATATATGCCTGTTTTCATGTTTTCTATCTCAGGCTGAACCCAAAAACATAAACAAAGCTTTAGATGATGCAAGTTGGGTGGAAGCTATGCAAGAAGAGCTTCTCCAATTCAAGATTCAGAAGGTTTGGATATTGGTTGATTTGCCAAGAGGTCATAGGGCAATTGGAACCAAATGGGTGTTCAGAAACAAGAAAGATGAAAGGGGTATAGTGATCAGAAACAAGGCTAGATTGGTAGCACAAGGATATACTCAAGAGGAAGGGGTAGATTATGAAGAAGTGTTTGCTCCAGTTGCAAGACTTGAAGCAATTAGGCTTTTCTTAGCCTATGCTTCATTCATAGGCTTCACTGTCTATCAAATGGATGTTAAGAGTGCATTTTTGTATGGTGAAATTGAAGAACCAGTTTATGTATCTCAACCTCCAGGCTTCATTGATGCTGAGTATCCAGATAAAGTTTACAAAGTTACCAAGGCTTTGTATGGTCTACACCAAGCTCCAAGGGCATGGTATGAAACATTGGCTTGTTTTCTACTAGAAAGTGGATTCCAAAGAGGCAGGATTGATCCAACTTTGTTCATCAAAAGGACAAAGAAAGACATCTTGTTAGTGCAGATTTATGTTGATGACATAATCTTTGGATCAACAAACCAAGACTTGTGTGTAGAATTTGAAAAACTTATGCACAGTAAGTTTGAAATGAGTTCCATGGGGGAACTTACTTTCTTTTTAGGTCTCCAAGTGAAACAATCAAAAGAAGGCATATTTATCAGCCAAGATAAATATGTAGCTGAGATCTTAAGGAAATTTAATTTTGCTGATTCTAAGGTTGCAAGTACACCAATGGATCCAGACAAAGGGCTACTCAAGGATGCTGAAGGAGAAGATATGGATTTGCACAATTATAGATCTATGATTGGGTCCTTGATGTATCTTACATCATCAAGACCAGATATCATGTTCTCAGTATGTGTATGTGCAAGGTTTCAAATACATCCCAAGATCTCTCATCTCACAGCAGTCAAAAGAATCTTTAGATATCTTAAGGGTCAACCTAGGTTGGGTCTTTGGTATCCAAGGGAATCATCTTTTGAATTGATGGCTTATTCGGATAGTGACTATGCTGGTGCAACACTAGACAGAAAATCCACAACTGGTGGATGTCAATTTCTTGGTTGCAGACTAATCTCTTGGCAATGCAAGAAACAAACAATGGTGGCCAATTCTACAACTGAAGCAGAATATGTTGCTGGTGCAAGTTGTTGTGGGCAAGTTCTTTGGATCCAAAATCAATTGCTTGACTATGGGTACAATTTTCTTAACACCATTATTTATATTGACAATAGCAGTACTATTTGTATCATTAAAAACCCAGTTCAACACTCAAAAACAAAACATATTGAAATCAGACACCATTTCATAAGGGATTGCAATGAGAAGAGGTTAATTCAAGTAGTTAAAATTGATTCTGAAAAGAATTATGCAGACCTTCTCACCAAAGCTTTTGATTTAGGTAGATTCAAATATCTTGTAGGAGGTATTGGAATGATAAATCTTTGAAAAACATGTGTTTTTGTTCATAAAAATTAACTGGTATTGGATTTTAAACATGGTACTGCTAGTTAGTCAAAAGGTCCTGTTAGTTCATAATTGGTCCTGCTGATACAAAATTGCTATGTTTTGTTCATATAAATGCTTGAATGTTTACAATTATATAGATCAAGTGTTCTACACTTTGTTCTTTTGGTTTGCAACTAACATATTTCAGGTTGATAACAAAACAAGAGTTCTTTCAAACAAAAGGGGCAACAAAAGTTATATTCATCTCAGGAGAAATAACAATCTCAGGGGAGGAATTAATAGCCCAAAATGGAAGAAAGACCAATTTATGAAAGAAAAGACAAGAGCATACAAGATGATGCAGAGTTGAAATAGAGAGAGTT
Source organism: Artemisia tridentata subsp. tridentata (assembly GCA_021014915.2). Lineage (NCBI taxonomy): Eukaryota > Viridiplantae > Streptophyta > Magnoliopsida > Asterales > Asteraceae > Artemisia > Artemisia tridentata. Next base: position 54,568,478 of record CP139503.1, read on the forward strand.
AGCTCATATATCTAGAAGGGATGAAGCATTTCTCAAAGGAGAAAGTTCTATCTAGATCAAACTAAGAAAGGTTTCAACTCAAAAGGCATGACATTAGATGATTTCACTTGTTGAACTAATCATCCAAGATACACAGCATCATTGCCTTTCTAAATTTCCTCCATCCAAGGAAATTGCACCATCTTTGGGCCATCATGGCTTTTGGTATTCAGCTCACCAAGTTTTCACAAACTTAAGAGTTGGCTAGTCCTTAAGCAAACGGCTTTTGGTAAAGACAAATCAAATCCGTTGATGGTTGATAGTTTACCAAAAACTATATGGTTGTTAACTAACCATACTTAATTGTAAATAGTTAGCTAGTCCTTAAGCAAACGGCTTTTGGTAAAGACAACTCAAATCTGTTGATAGCTGGTAGTTTGCTAAAAACTATAAGGGATTTTTATAAAACTTTCAAAGGTACTGGTAGTTCAAAATTGGTACTGCTAGTATAAAAAGGTACTGCTAAATAGCCGTTGAGCCTGTCAGAAAAAGTTTTAGCCATTAGGCCTGGTAGTTAAAATTAGCCGTTGGGGTAGTTATGTAATTCACTGATGATTATATTATATTATATTTTACATATAAAAGATCTTTTTAACCGCCTTTTCATTTACTTATTTTAATCTTTCTTATTGTCGGTTAAAAGTAATTCTCTCATATCTTCTTTCATCAGTCACTATCATAATTCACATACACCTTTCATCTTCTATCAGTACTACCAACAAATCCCACCAACATATTCAAAATTTTCATTATGGCTTCCACAGTTGTTCTAGATTTTGTCCAACGTCACAATCAGTTAGCATTTTTGGAAAAGTCAGAGGATAATGCCTCATTTCATCAAGTAGTGGACTTTTTAAACAACTCCTACATCAGGTTTGCTTTGCTAGTCAATCCCACTATTTATGAAAATCAAATTTTACAATTTTGGCAATCTGCTAAAATTAAAACTTCTGAAAATGGGGAACAAAGAATAAAAGCCAAAGTGGATGGTAAACATTTGACTCTTACTGAGTCATCCTTAAGAAGGCATCTTCATTTGGATGATTCTGATGGTATTAGTCAGTTACCAGATACTGAAATTTTTGAAAATTTAACAAGAATGGGGTATCATGCTGAGTCCAACAAACTCACTTTTCTGAAAAAGCATCTTACTCCACAATGGAGATTTTTGATTCACACAATCCTTCACTGTTTGAGCCAGAAGAAAACCTCTTGGGAGCAATTTAGTGGCAACATGGCCTCTGCTCTCATTTGCTTAGCAACAAACAGAAAATACAACTTTTCTAAATATATTTTTGAAGGATTGATAAACAATGTGAAAAGTAAAACAAAGTTTTTGATGTATCCAAGATTTATTGGTTGCATCATTGGAAAATTACAACATGTGTTGCTTCCCACAGACTCAGTTTATGAAACACCAAAACTTTCTCACAAAGTATTTTCAAATATGAGAATTGGTTTTAGAGGAGAGGAAGTTCCACTTTTTGATGAAATGGTACCACAACATCCAGAAGAACCTACACCATCTGCTGATACACCATCATCTAGTTCTTCACATGGTTTCATTTCACAAACACATCCAAAATCACCAACACCATCTCCAGTACCATCAGCAACACCACCACCATCCCCACATCATATATCACAAACCCAATCACCTCAGACAATGCAGGAGTTGAAAGACAAGGTGAAGTTCTTAGAGAATGCTCTTAAAAGTCAAAATGAAAGGTTTTCTCAGATCAACATCAAATTGGTAAAGAGGGTTAAGAGATTGGAGGGTAAAGTGAAGAAGTTAAAAGGTAAAAAGTCTGCAAAGGTTGTTTTATCTAGTTCTTCACAGTCAGATGCTGATAGGATAGATCACTCTTCCAAAAAGGGGAGGAAGGATAGGTCTGAAGATGAGGAAGAAGAGGTGGAACAGGCTAAATTTGAATTCCATGATGGAACTCAAGTTTATGATGAAGAGCCTGTTGGAGCAGGGCAAGAGCCTGTTGGAGCAGGGCAAGAGCCTGCTAGGCCAGAAGAAGAGTCTGCTAGGAGAGAAAGGCTATTGGATATGGGGTATAAAGGGTCTGCTGAAAGAGTGTACAAGAGAAAGAGAGTTTTAATTGCTGATGAGCAATCTTCTGCTCCATCACAAGATTCACCTCCAAAGGATAAGGGCAAAGGTATTCTAATTGAAGATGAGCCAAAATCCAAGAAGTTGAAAAGAACTCAGCAAATTCAGATGGCTTTAGGAGAAGAAGAGGCCAAGAGGGTTCATGAAGAAGAGCTAAAAGCACTTGAAGCTTCAAGAATGCTTGAAGTAATGAAAGAGCAGAAAGATGCTGAAGATGCTGCTCAAGCTCTTATTGATTCTCAAGCTGCACAAATATTTGATGCACAACTACAATGGATTATCTCTATTGATCCAATTGTAAGAGGTCAAGCCTCTGTGTATATGGATGATGAGTCTCTCAGTGTAGAAGAAAAGACAGCCAAGCTTGAAGAATTCATCACCAAAAAGTATAGAGAAGAAGCCTTAAATGATGTATTTCAGCAGATCATGCAGTATAAGGAGAAAGGGTTTAAATTGCCACATGATCAGAAAGAGCAGATGAAGTTCTTCAAGTTATATCTGAAAAGGTCAGCAAATTGGAAGGATCATCAACTCAAAAGAAAATCATTTGAAGAGTTGCAGCATCTATACATTGAAGCATACAAAAAGAACCACTGCACTCCTCCTGAACACACACAAGAAAGGTCTTCAAAGAAGAAGGAAGATGCTCAGATGAAAGAAGTAGCAAAATTGGACACAGAGCAAGTAAGTAAAATGTTGATAACTTTACCTACTATCATACATGCTGATCCAATTAGGTCTAGACACCCTATAATTGATTGGGAAATACACCATGATAGATTTGGTAAGTCATGGAAAGTATCAAGGGTTGGGGGACAGTCTGCTATCTTCAAGAATTTTGAAAATTTAGTTAGAGCATCTGATAGAGCAGATTTGGAAGAATTGTGGAATCTAGTGCAGATTAGGCTAGCCACAAATTCTAGCAATGATGTTAAGGAACAGGAATTATGGGTTGAATTCAATAGGATGTTTGATCCTGATCCCAAAGATGATTATTGGAAGTTTCCATATTATGATCCATCTACAACCTGGGAATTCCTAAGTCATTGCAGTGTTCATCATTTGTACACATCAAGTGGGATTGAACTCTTTATGCTGGCTGAGAAAGAGTATCCACTTAGTTATGAAGTGCTCTCAACTATGATCTCCAAGAGGTTAAGGTGTGACAAAGATGATGAAAACTCAGAAATTGTTCAAAGTTTGCTAAGGAGCATATTTGAACAATGTGAAAGAAAAAGGAAGGATAGGAAGTAAAGGTTTTTGGAAGAGTTCTCAAATCCTCAAGGTATGTATTTTATTCATCAGAAACTTGTGTATTTTAATGGAAATAACAAGTTTAGGGGAGGATTGTTGGGAATAAAATGATCAAAGTCAAAGAGCCTGCCAAGTCGATGAAGAGCCTGCTAGTTGATTTTGTTATGTACGAAGATGTTCTACCAGTACCTTCTGGGTAGAAGGTACTGTTAGCTAATGAAGAGCCTGCCAAGATTATGTCAAGTCGATTAGATATTTTGTAATAGATATTTAGTTGAATTATTAGTCTTTGTACATTGTTATACGTTATGTAGAAGTAGAATAGTCTTCTGTGGTGACAGAAGAATATATCAGAGTGTACATGGGTAGTTGTATTTAATTGTAGGCGCCAATATAGTCAAAGTATAGTATTATATTCATCTACTTGACAACATGTAATAAGATATCCTTATCTTATAAAAGGATATCTTAGTCACTACTTCATGCATGCATCTTTCACAACAATAACCACGAACCAAACTATCTCTCCAGTAACTTAGTTACTTCGAATCAAAAAAATCCTTTCTACAATCATAGATTCAAGATTACTTTGTAATCCCGGTGATACTTAGATCATCCGTATTATTTCATCAATAATATTGAATCGTTTTGTATTAACCAAAGTTGTGTTCTTTGTTCATTGCATTCACTCATTTACTCAAACTCACCACCTTGTGTTCTTTTAAAGTGTGTTGTAGTAGATTCCGCATGCTAAACACATTCAATACATAAATATCTCTCAAACACATTACTAAGATTCATATCCCAAGTGTTTGAACTTCAAGAACATTAAACAAAAGCGTTCCACAATTCCCTTGGTTTATCATTATCTTTTGAACTCATGTAATTTGGTTTAAGCCGTGTTGGCTTGATTTTCTTATTGATTTTGGTTTATGGCTTCCGCTGTGTACTATTTATGCTCTGATTTGTCACCGTGGTGTGACACCTTTACCCTTGTCGGGTTGGGGTGTTACACATATGGGGTTTTCTTGTTGCTTTTACCGGGTATACGGTTTAGCAAATAACAAGCCATTAACATGGCTTCACCCAGGATCCTTCACTTGACCCAGAATAAAACAACATTGAATTAACCATTTCTTTCAATGTCCACGATCGGTACGTAATATTTTTACCAAACCCTTTTTGATGAAGCACAACCTCTTGTTATAAATTCAAAATTTATCAAGAGCTTCATCCTTTGCATGTAATTAGAAAACATAGCAATAACGTGATGAACATCTATGGAAATAATGACATAATATTTATATTACCTAGAGATGGAGTAGCATGCAAATATATAAAACACTATTGAACAGGCCTTTTTATATGATTATCTTTACCAAGCAATCAAATTAGACAATTTTTAACTTGCACAATATTGATGACACATCAATAGATGACACAAACATGTAATTATTGCAAACATGGAAGTGAACCAATTAATCAACATGATAATAACCAACGTACTCAAACTTGAGCCACGTATCTATATAGAACAAATCATTTGATTAATAACTTAGGAAAACTTACATCCGTCCAATAAAATTTCAGCAAACATGATGCCTCATGTTCACTTACAGTGGAAACTTTATCACCAAGCCTACACATTCCAAGGACGGGTTTCACTTGTTCTTAGTTTGCATCAAGACATATTTTCAAAACTGATATCACATGTCACATGGTTTTTGATATCTGTCAATATAGACATGCGTAACAATTCATGCAAATTGAGATAATACATCCCATCTCAAACCAATTATATGCATGAATCAATTATAGGAAGTACATCACGCATTAAATGACAAAATCATCAACAGACTCCAAGATTCACACCGTTTTTGATTTCTACCCAACGTTAGAAATCATGGTTTTGAAAACCTTTTATGTTGAAACATAACAACATAAAATTCAAAACACGAATAGAAGTAAATCTTTATTTGTCTTTCCATGTGATTCTCGAAAATAAAACTGAAGTTGCAAACACCAATTCCATAGTTTTCAATTGAAAACACAATAACTACTCAGTCAACCAATGATAACATCACTTTCATATAATCACATAAAGCAAGATCCACATGGAGGAAATAGATACGAAAACCAATTGAAGATATAGTAATATTTGCAAACACAATTCTAGAAACCAACTGGAGTGGTTACTGCCAAAACTTTCATTATTAAATTACCATCCTACAAGGTAACTTGATGGAAATTTATAATCCAAAACCACATGCAATTCCAGTATAATGTTTTGTTATTGATGTCAATTAGGCCATTAATTCGATCACCATAACAGTTTTGACACATAGTTTCACTTTGCAACAAGAAACTTGAAATTTTCCGACCATGTTTCTCACGGGTCAACAAATTGCCAAATCCACTTGCAGTTTCAGTTTCATCCAGAAAGAAACCACATAATCATGAGTAATTACGTACCAGATATGAATTTCATGGAGAAAATTATACCCTCCTTATACTATCAAAATTGTTGCTAAATATTTGTTTCAATTAAAGAGGCATGACCATGACCATGTGGATTATGGGGATATTAACCGTCATTTTATTGGCAAAAAACCAAGCCCACATGATACAAGTTTTATCATGTAAAGCAACCACATAAATTTGCATTCTTATATCCACATGCATGATTTTAAATTAACGATCATCTCGAAATCTCATGCAAGCCTACACGTTTCCTTTATTAACATAAAGATATTATTATTAAAATAATTTTATGGTTCTGAATCATCAATACAAAGAGTTCATATATAGTACACATATATAATCATGCAAGTTAACATAATTTTACCATGTTAATAAAATTAATGTATGTGTCATGAAATTTAAACTCATGTATATCATGATCCAATTAAAAAGATGAATAGATCGTATCATGTGTACCCGTAAGTATGATGAGACCAAGTTCATCCTTGTATACTGTTGCATCATACCAATTCACAGATTCTACTTTGGTTGTTCGTCAATATAAACATACAAAGTAACCGCACTGCATCACCCTTTACGTCTTTCTCCATCAAAGGTACTTGTTTCCAGATTCCAACATCATAAAAATGACGTACAAATGTCCATACATTTATACCATCTTCCAAGATCATATTTCCATAACATGTCTTGTCCATCAAATATCGCCTACTCCACGAACTCCTCGAATAGATTCACCATCCATCGTCACTAGATTTTATTGATCTTTGTTGATCACGTGTGTTGTTTGTGGTGAATATATAGTAACCCGATAGAAATCCGAAGTCGTGTGAGTACACTTTCAAATCAATAAAATGGAGTGGCTACCAAGTTATGATCGGATAAAATTGAATTTGATTCAAGATAAGTATGTATGTATGTTTGCAGAAAATCATAATCAAAATATGTTTTGATCAGACCCACTTTTTGTTGTGTATTTCTCTGTGTATCTCCTCAATTGAGAAGATATTAGATAATTTATAGGTTCCCAAAACGGTTATAAAAACGGTTTTACAAGGGACAATAACTGTAAAATAGTTATATAAAAACTGCATCAATACTAGCAGCAGGCTCTTTAAAGCTAACAGCAGATTCTGCATATAACAGCAGGATCATTACCATAGCAGCAGGCTAATTGCACTAACAGCAGTTAACCAACACTAGCAGCAGGTTAACCACATCAGCAGCAGGTTAACTAAGCAAGCAGCCGTACCATACACAACTAGCCTTACTAACTGCTATAACTAGCAGTACCAACTCCCCTTTGAACCCTCGTTAGTCCCATTAATATGCAACTAAGTATCGACCCTTATTTGCAACTAAGTTTCGATCCTTATTTGCATATTAAACACAATTTAGTTTACACTAAAATACCAACATTTTTATGGTTTCATTCACCTTATTGATCCCTAGATTTTTCATGTTATCTACGATGGCGTTTTCTTCATCTAAATCATCATCTACCAAAGGTGATGTTTTAGGTGGGGGAGGACTCTCATCGAATGTCACGTTAAGTGATTCTTCGACGGCCATTGTTTCCTTATTGAGTACTATATAGGCTTTACTATTTTGTGAATATCCTAGGAATACACCTTCATAAGACTTCGGGTCAAATTTGGTGAGATAGTCTTTAGTGTTTAGAATGAAGCATTTGCTTCCAAACACTCTGAAGTAATCTAGAGTAGGTTTCCTACCTCTCAAGATTTCGTATGGGGTTTTTCCTAGGATTGGCCAAATGAGAATTCTATTAAGAATATATGTGGAGGTGTCTACGGCGTTACACCAGAATCTTTTAGGGATGGATTGTTCGTTTAGCATTGTTCTACTCATTTCTTGTAGAGTTCTATTTTTCCTTTCGACTACCCCATTTGATTGTGGAGTGCATGGAGCTGAGAAATTGTGAGTAATACCGTTAGCATCACAATAGACTTCGAATTGCACTTCATTATCAAATTCTCTACCATGGTCTATCCTAATGGAAACTATGGGACAACCTAGTTGATTTTGGATTTTCTTGCTAAATGTTTTAAACTGCTCAAAGGCTTCGGTCTTGTTCTTAAGAAATCTAGGCCAAGTGTACCTAGAGTAATCGTCCACTATTACTAAGGTGTAAATATTTCCTCCGTAGCTTCGTACGACGGAAGGACCGAAAAGATCCATGTGAAGGAGTTCTAGACATCTAGAGGTTGAGACTATATTCTTAGGTTTATGGCTAGAGTGAGCTTGTTTTCCAACTTTACAAGCATTACAAAAATGTTGGTCGAACTTAAGTTTAGGAAGATTTCTAACTAAATCCTTAGAAGCTAATGATTGCAACACACGCATATTTGCGTGACCTAATCTTCTATGTCATAAAGTAGAGTTATCGCTAACCGTAGCTAAACATATATTGTTACTAGGTTTATTACTTATCTTCATGACATATAGATCACCTTTCCTAATGCCCTTGGCAATGACTTTTCCATCCTTTATGATTTCACTACAATCTTCGGAAAAGATTACCTTACACTTATTGTCACATATTTGACTAATACTTAAGAGATTAAAGCCTAAGTTATCTACATGTTCAATATTAGTGATAGTAAGGGAGTTATGAGTGATCGTACATTTTCCGATGATATTACCTTTGAGTTTACTACCAAAAGTGACATTACCTCCATTGCATGATTGATATGATGAGAATAGCTTACGATTTCCTGTCATGTTATTAGTGCATCCACTATCTTTGATCCATTCGCCGGGCTCCAAGTCAATTCCCAAGCATATCTAATGATAACATAGAAAAACTCAAACATATGGTCCCTAATATCTCATGGGTCCAAAGTTGTTCACATTAAACATCTCATGCATTTGTTGCATTTGACTAGGATGTTGGAATGGTGAGTAGAAACCTATAGGTAGAAAATTATTCTTCCATGCTGGGGGATACATGTTCGGATAATTTTGTTTCCTAGGTTGTCTTAGTCTAGTTTGTCTTTGGGTAACATTTATTTTCCTAGGTGGTGGAGTTTTTGATCTAGTCGTTCTTTTGTTAAATCCTATTCCAGGTTTTAGTAGTGGTTTATAGAAGCATTTAACTTCTCTTATACTAGCAATAGGTACTTCAGTGTTCATTACAGTTAAGTGTTTTGGTGCAGGACCTAATACAGATTTTGGAAAAGTCACAAACTTATCTACTGTGGACGGTCCTTTAAAGTTTTGAGACCGTCTGGTGCATTTTGGGGACCGTCACCGGTAGTCTCAACTGCCTGAGATTTCACAAATTTGGTGTGTTTTGTACCACTTGTTGATGCTTCAAAAAAATCATAGCCTATACCGGTTTTATTATCGGAAAACATTTGAGCATGTATCATTTGTTTAAGAGAATGAGCAATCTTTTTAAATTTGTTTAGTTTTGAGGCTTCCTCCTTGAGTCCCTCATTCTCGATTTTAAGATTTTGACACGATTTGCATTCTAAGTCTATTTATTTGCCCTTTTCAAGTCTAGATAGTTTATCTTTTAGTTCCGATATTTCTTTCTCCAGTTTAGACTTAATAGATTTTAGAGATTTGTTTTTGAAAATTATCTTTTGACTCATTTTGCAAATTCGATCATACTCATTATCTAAATCAAGCGAATCTAATGAGAGAGTGTCATCATTATAGAGATCGGTTTCGAAAGGTACCTCTTTTGAAGTTTCGGCCATTAGACAAGCTTCGTTTTTGGCATCTTCGTCGCTATCACTCCAAGCGCCGCTTACGTATGCCTTTTGGTTCTTGTCTTTCGTTTGATGAGGACAATCTCCTACCAAGTGTCTTGGATCACCACATCCAAAGCTTCTTTTATCACCGTTGCTATATCTGTCATCACGAGCCTTTTGGGGTGCTTTCTTTTCATCTCACGGTTGTCTTACATATCTACCTCTTCGCTTAAAGAATTTCTTGAAGTCTCTAACCGCCATGGCATACTCTTTATCTTCACTTTCCGAACTTGAGTCTTCATCATCACTAAATTCCTTTTTAGCCTTTAAAGCAAGTGATCTCCTTTCTACTTTGCTTTTGACTATCTCGGAATCATTTTTGATGATTAGCTCATGAACCTTTAGATTGCTAATGAGCTCATCTAGTGAGAGTGAAGCTAGATCTTTGGATTCTTCTATTGCCGTGACCTTTGCTCTCTACTTTGGATGTAAAGCCCTGAGAAATTTCCTAACACAACTCTTGACAGAAACACCTTCATCAAGTGCTTTTAGACTAGTAATAATAGTATTAAATCTAGCAAAAACATTTGTTGGGTCCATCAGTACCCAAGAATACTTAAAACAGGATTTCGACACAAATTAACTAAGTGTTAACTTAAACCGAGAACAATTCAAGTCACTGAGTGAACAGTCACTCAGTGAGTCATCTTCAGGATGCTTAAGGCGAATTCAAAAAGAAGGATTCACTACTCAGGAAGGCGGTACTCCCTGAGTAGGACTTAAGCCAAAGAATAAGATGATGGTTCAGTGAGTGTTGGACAAGAACTCACTAAACCCCAGTCTCCTCAACAACATTAAGTGATTGAAGACTGAAGAACTCAACGCCTGAAAGAAAGGCGGGAAGATCTGGGAAGAGTTTAAGATACGATCAAATCTTATCTTGTCAGGAAGAAACTTTCCCTAAGACGGCTAAAAGTCGTGGAGTGTCAGACCAACCACTCCTAAAGACTTTATAGTCCATTCCCATTGGTTCTTGGAAATGACAATTACTGTTGTAATTGTCAGACACGCTTGCTTCAACAAGTTGTAGTATTTTAATCACTTTTACTCTTTTATACTTGTGTATAAATAGGTTCAGATGGAGAGAAGTTGAGTGTGTTTTGTACATTGAAAGCCTTAGACTTTTGCAAAACAACTTCTCTCCTACAAAGAGTAACGTATCCCTGAGATAGCTCAGTGGGTCGAATTGTTACCACTTAAGCATAGCTTGAGTTTATATAGGAGACACCATACCTTGTCTATTCAATCCCAAGTGTTTGTTCCGCAAAACACTTGGGTAATAGATTCTTTGATTCATTTCTAATAAGAATTTAAACGTTGAAAAATACTTTGTGTTTTTACATTTACGTTTCATTAACTGATAGAAAGAATCATTACATTGTATTAGTCATAAACACAAATAGATTAACTTTCTAGTTAACTCTAAGCGTGTTAAGGGAACAACAAGTGGTATCAGAGCCTCTGATTTATAAAATCTTTCAAAATTAACCAAGAGAGCTCAAGGTTTTTAAAACCAAGATCCTACTATGACTGATGCAAATGTGCCCCAGCTAGTCGACAAAAAGGGTGGAAGCTTTTCAGCTGTTGCCCCACGACTTGAAGCTGGTAAATTTAGCAAGTGGAAAAAGCGAATGCTTTGCTACTTGACTGGTATGGAGCCATACTACATCACTTGTGTCAAAGATGGTCCTTTTGTCCCAAAGACTGCTGCAGGGCTAAACAAGCATGAGGCTCAATGTACCATTGATGAGAGGAGGGTGGTCAATCAAGACCAACGCCTGAAAAGCATCATTATATCATGTCTTCCTGACGATATAATGGAATCAGTCATCAACTGTTCAACAGCCAAGCAAACTTGGGATGACTTGGTCAATAGCTTTGAGGGTCCCTCAGATACCAAGGAAAATAGGGTCATGGACCTGAAACTTGAGTATAATACTTTCAGGGCAAAAGACTCTGAAAGTCTCTCTCAGACTTATACCAGATACAAGACCTTGATAAACGAACTATCAAATGATGGTGTAGTTTTGTCTAAGCATGAGACAAATGTTGGCTTTGTCAACAGTCTCCCTGAGAAGTGGCTAAACTTCTCACAAGGCCTGAGGAATGCTAATCACATTCAGACCCTTGAGCTCCCTGAGATCTATGGGAAGTTTGTCTATTAAGACAACTTAATCTCAAGGAGATACCCTGACTCAAAAGCTCTTGAGTCCAAAAAGGCCTTGACCTCCACACCCATATCAACTGCTTTTTATTCTAATGGTGTTGTGCAGGACTTTCAAGAGGATTCTGAGGATGAAATTGATGAAAGGACTAGTGATGAGTACCTAAAAGATCTAAACTTGGAATTCCAAGAGAGGGTACTCCTTGCTAGTTCAAAACGTTTCATCAAAAGAAACCAGTCCAACTTTTCAAAAGGAAAAGCAAATGAAACCACTGAATGCTTTAATTGTGGTAAAAAGGGTCATTTTGCTAGGGACTGTTATTCTAAAACCACCTCAGAACCCTCTTACAAATTTTCAGGAAATAGTTCCTCAGGAACTAGCAAGTTTCAACCTAGAATGTTTCAGTCGACCCAACAATTTCAAAACAAGGGTCAAAAAGACTTTGAAGCAAAATATATGAAAGTGTTGGGTTCGTAAAACACCCAATTATCTTAAACAGGATTTGAACACAAATTAAGCCAAGTGTTTGCTAAACCGAGAACAATTCAAGTCACTGAGAGAAAACCTCTCAGTGAGTCATCTTCAGGATGCTTAAGACGAGTTCAATAAAGGACTCACTCTCAGGAAAGCGGTACTCCCTGAGTAGGACTTAAGCCAAGGAAGAAGATGATGGTTCAGTGAGTGTTGGACAAGAACTCACTGAACCCCAGTCTCCTCAACAAAATTAAAGTGATTGAAGACTGAGGAACCAATGCCTGAAGAATAGGCGGGAACAAAAGGGAAAGATCTGAGAAGATAAGAGTGTCAGACCAAACACTCTTATCTTGTCAGATACCAACCTTCCCTATTGCGGCTAAAAGTCATGGAGTGTCAGCCAACAACTCCCAAAGTCTTATTAGCCCATTCCTATTGGTTCTTGGAAATGACAATTACTGTTTGTAATTGTCAGACACGCTACCTCAACAACTTGTAATATTTTTATTCACTTATACTTAGATTACTTGTGTATAAATAGATCAGATGGAGAGAAGTTATGTGTGCTTTGTATATTGAAAGCTTAGAACTTTTACAAAGTAACTTCTCTCCTACAAAGTGTATACAACTCACTGAGATAGCTCAGTGGGTATATTGTTACCACTCAAGCAAAACTTGAGTTTCGATAGGAGACACCATAAACCCTTGTCTATTCAATCCCAGGTGTTTGTTCCGCAAAACACTTGGGTAATAGATTCTTGGAATTATTTCTAATAAGAATTTAAACGTTGAAAAATATTGTGTTTTTTATATTCACGTATTATTAATGTTAGAAATATTCTTTGCATTGATCTCAGTCATAAGCTCACCTAGTTTAACTTAATTGTTATTACTCGGTGTGCTAAGGGAACAACAAGTGGTATCAGAGCCTCTGGTTTATAAAAACTTTCAAAAACCCAGAGAGCTCCAGGTTTTTAAAACCAAGATCCTAAAATGACTGATACCAATGTACCCTAGTTAGTCGATAAAAAGGGTGGCAGCTATTCTGCTGTAGCACCCAGACTTGAGGCTGGCAAATTTAGCAAATGGAAAAACGTATGATTTGCTATTTAACTGGGATGGAACCCTACTACATCGCTTGTATCAAGGATGGCCCTTTTGTCCCAAAAACTGTTGCAGGGCTAATTAAGCCTGAAGCTCAATGGACCATAGATGAGAGGAGGGTGGTCAATCAAGACCATCGCCTGAAAAGAATCCTTATATCATGTCTTCCTGACGATATAATGGAATCAGTCATCAACTGTTCTACAGCCAAGCAAACTTGGGATGACTTGGTAAATAGCTTTGAGGGTCCCTCAGATACCAAGGAAAATAGGGTCATGGACCTTAAACTTGAGTACAATACTTTCAGGGCAAATGACTCTGAAAGTCTCTCTCAGACCTACACCAGATACAAGACTTTGATAAATGAGCTATCAAATGATGGTGTAACTTTATCTACGCATGAGACTAATGTTGGCTTTCTCAACAGTCTCCCTGAGAAGTGGCTCAACTTCTCACAAGGCCTGAGGAATGCTAACCACATTCAGACCCTTGAGCTCCCTGAAATTTATGGGAAGTTTGTCTATGAAGACAACTTGATCTCAAGGAGATACCCTGACTCAAAAGCTCTTGAGTCCAAAAAGGCCTTAACCTCCACACCCATATCAACTGATTTCTATTCTAATGGTGTTGTGCAGGATTTTCAAGAGGATTCTGAAGATGAAATTGATGAAAGGACTGGTGAGGAGTACCTGAACGACTTGAACTTGGAATTTCAAGAAAGGGCACTCCTTGCTAGTTCAAGACGTTTCATCAAAAGAAATCAGTCCAACTTTACAAAACCAAAAGCAAATGAGACCACTGAATGCTTTAAATGTGGTAAAAAGGGTCATTTTGCTAGGGACTGTTATTCTAAAACTATCTCAGAACCCTCTTACAAATTCTCAGGAAACAGTTCCTCAGGAACTAGCAAGTTTCAACCTAAAATGTTTCAGTCCACCCAACAATTTCAAAACAAGGGTCAAAAGGATTTTGATACAAAATATAGGAAAATCAAATCTAAACTTGCACTTCTTGAAACTAACCCCATATTGTCTCAGGCTGCTTAAACATCCAAACCTATTCATACAAAGAACAAGGTATTAGTAGCTGAAGCATATGATTGGGATGAAGAAGAGGTTTCCTCAGATGAGGAAATAAGAGTTAGTGCACTGATGGCACTTTCTAAAGAGGATCAGATGGCTATTGGAAAAAGCCATGCTAGGAATGGAGAGTGGGTCAACATCACCATGAAGGAGGTAAATACTTTACTTTCTATGAATGATGATTCTGATTGGCAGTCTTACATGAATTATATTTGTGTTGATCTAAAGTTTGTTGAGGAAAAAAGGCTTAACCTGTTTTCAAAATATAACAATATTGTGTTAGAATTGAATAAATGTAGAGATGAACTGCTTGCACTGAAACAAGCCAAATTAGAATCTATTACTCTACACATTCAGAACACTGAAATTTTGAAACAAAACCAAGCCCTTCAAACAGAACTTAAGAAAGAAAAGGCTGTTATTGAAAGCTGGACCAAAAAGAACCCTAAGGTCTTTGATTCTGTGAGCTTAATTCCTAAGATAACTATAGGAATTGACCACCTCACTGAAACCTCCAGTGAGAGTCCCAGTGAAATGACCTTTGTTCCAGGTGGCATATCCTTTGAGCTAGAGATGGAACCCAAGTCAAATGACTGGATTATCAGGGACAACCCGGTCAGTAAGTTGCCAAACTTTGAGACTGGAAACATCTTGCTCCTTGAAAGTCAGGCTCTGAAAGGTATGCTTGGACTCTTTGACCAACTCAGTATTTTTGATCCAATCAGTGAGCCTGAATCAGAATCAACTCCTCTACTCCCTCCACTAAATACCCTTCAGGGTGCTGCACCAAGCTCAGACCTCCCACCATTGGTCTACTCCCCACACTCTCCAAAGGAGAGATCAGGAAAAGGTAGAATCCTCCTGAGAAGATCACCCCTTGAAGTCTCAGTAAATACTTATGACTCATCAACTTCAGTCCCTTTTGAAGTAGCAACCCAAAGTCCTGATCCAAGAATTGATCAGTTGACTGAAATGGTCAGGAAGCTAAGTGAGAAGATTGCATCTTCTGAAAAACCTTCTCAATTAAAGAAGGAACAAAAACTAGCTTCCTCAAAGACCAAACCCAAACCAACCAAACCCCTGAAAAAGTGTGAACTGTGCAACTATACAAATCATCTCACTGATGATTGCTATAGAGTCCTTTATTGCATGATTTGCAAAAAGGAAGATCACAAGACATCTGATCATAAAAAATGCTCAGTCATGTCAAACTTTTCAGGACTTAAGGCTCAGTGCTTGAACTACCCTTCTGATTCTAATCAGAAACAGAAGCAAAAGGCCAAGCCTTTTCCACCTTGCGCATTGTGTGGATTCAATGACCAAGGTCTATTAACCATGAGAAGTATACTCTGGTCATAGTGGATGAATATTCTAGATACACTTGGGTATTCTTTCTGATCAAAAAGAGTCAGGCAGCTGAAACAATCATGTCCTTTGTCAGGAACATTGAAAATCAAAATGACATTAAGGTCAAACAGATTAGAACTGACAATGGGACTGAGTTCAAAAATTATGAACTTGAATGTTTCTGTGATGAGAAAGGTATCTCCCAAAACTTTTCCTCTCCATACACACCTGAACAAAATGGTGTTGCTGAAAGGAAAAATAGAACACTCATTGAAGCTGCTAGGACAATGCTAAGTGGATCAGTCCTTTCCAAACATTTTTTGACTGATGCAGTCAAAACTGCCTGTTATACACAAAACAGATCCATCATTGTCAAGAGACATGGGAAAACCCCATATGAGTTATTCAAAGGAAGAATCCCTGACATCAGCTACTTTCATGTCTTTGGGTGTCCTGTGTTTATTCATAATCACAAGGATCACTTAGGGAAATTTGATGCAAAAGCTAATGATGGATACTTCCTGGGATACTCACTTGTCTCAAAAGCCTTCAGAGTGTTCAACACAAGGAGACAACAGACTGAGGAAACATTTCATGTTACCTTTGATGAGAGCACTGATGCAATCAGGTTCTCAACTGCCTTAGTAGAAGAGATAGGAATTGATAACTCTTCAAGATATCCTCCTGATGAATATCTTCCTGAAAACAATCCTTCCCCTCAGTATCAAGATGATGCTAACATCTCCTATTACATAATCCCTCACAACCTACCTAACCCAACCATCACTGAGTTTGTTGAGGCACATGCAAACACTGATGAAATTAATCAGTCTGTTCAAAATGCTCAAGAACCAAACAATCTCAGTGATCAGGTAGACACTCAAGATCCAATCAATGATCATGTGTCTACTCCAGAACCAACCCCTTCACCCAATCAGGCCTCCACAAGTTCAAATCAATATCCAGGACCTCAGGAAAGTTGGACTAGGTCTCAGGACATTGAACTTGTCAATATTATTGGAGAGCCTACTGAAGGCATGCTCACCAGGAACATGGCTGCTAGTCTAAGAGCAGCCTCAGCCAATGAATGCCTATTTGTGGACTTCATTTCCACAATTGAACCCAAAAGTGTTAAAGAAGCACTTACACATCCAAGTTGGGTTCAGGCCATGCATTATGAACTGGAACAATTTGAGAGAAACAAGGTAATAACCTTGGTCAAATGTCCTAAGAATGTCTCAGTCATTGGCATGAAATGGGTATTCAAAAACAAAACTGATGAAAATGGCATAGTCATTAAAAACAAAGCCAGACTTGTAGCCAAAGGCTATAATCAACAAGAAGGCATTGACTATGAAGAAACATTTGCTCCAGTAGCAAGGATGGAAGCCATCAGGATCTTCCTTGCTTTTGCTACATACATGAACTTCAAGGTGTACCAAATGGATGTTAAAAGTGCATTCTTAAATGGTTCACTGAAAGAAGAAGTTTATGTTCAGCAACCTCCTGGATTTGAAAGCCATGAGTTTCCTGATCATGTCTGTAAGCTTAATAAAGCCCTTTATGGATTGAAACAAGCACCCAGGGCATGGTATGAAACTCTTTCAGCCTTTCTGATCCAAAACAAATTTGTCAGAGGCAAGATAGAAAACACATTGTTTATCTATAAGACAAATACTGATGTCATACTAGTACATGTGTATGTTGATGACATCATCTTTGGCTCAACAAGTTACAAGCTTTGCAAATAATTTGAAAAACTAATGGCTAAGCAATTTGAAATGAGCATGATGGGAGAATTAACCTACTTCCTTGGTCTTCAGATCAAGCAGACTGATAAAGGAACCACTATCAGTCAAGAGAAGTATGTTAAGAACCTACTGAAAAATTATGAACTCAGTGACTGTGCCTCAGTCAAGACTCCCTTGGTTCCCCCAAACAACCTTGGTCCTGATCTCACTAGTAAACCAGTAAATCAAACTCTCTTTAGAGGAATGATAGGATCACTGATGTATCTACTTGCATCAAGGCCTGATATCCAATTCTCAGTATGTCTATGTGCCAGATATCAATCTGACCCAAGAGAATCACACATCACAGCTGTGAAAAGGATGCTCAGGTACCTGAAAGGTACCCCAAACCTTGGGTTATATTATCCAAAATGTTCAGGCCTTGATCTTAAAGGATACTCAGACTCTGACTATGCTGGATGCAACATGGACAGAAAAAGCACCTCAGGCTCTTGCCAAATACTTGGTGGGAAACTAGTCTGTTGAAGTGCTAAGAAGCAATAATCAGTTGCCTTGTCCTCAGCTGAGGCTGAATATGTTGCAGCAGCTAGTTGTTGTGCAAATGTACTCTGGATGAAAAGTCAACTCAGTGACTATGGAATTCAGTATAAGATGGTACCCATCTTTTGTAAAAACACAAGTGCAATTGCAATCTCAAACAACCCTGTTCTTCATCAGAGAACAAAACACATTGATATTAGATATCATTTCATCAGTGACCATGTCATGAATGGTGACATTGAATTACACTTCAATTCCTACTGAATATCAGTTAGCTGATATATTCACCAAACGATTGGATGAACCAACTTTCACCAGACTGAAAGCTGAATTAGGAATGCTTGATATAGAGAATCAGTCCACTGATTGATTTCTCCCAACCAAGTGTCAATTAAAAATAAACCTCAGGTCCCTGACTCAATGTGTACATCAGTGAAAAAATCACTGAATCCTCAACCTCAGGAACTAAACCCAAGTTCCTGAAATCTTTAGGGTTCAGGAACTAAACCCAAGTTCCTGAATCCTTGTAGCTCAGGAATCATTCCATATTCTTGAATCATCAGTGACTAATCCCAAGTCCTTGAAAAACCATCACTGAATGAAAAGTCATTCAGGGCCCTGAAAAGGACATTCAATACTAACTTAATTGCTCTAAGTATCTAGTTAGTAAATGTCCGAGGTTGGTAATTGGATTCTTTTTAAATATAAGAATATTTGTTCCTTTGCCTTTCTGGCATACACCTCATGGGCCCCCACTTCCCAACTTGGCATTCAATTCCCTCTCTCACACAATACACTGTGTGATGATGGAAACTCTGCAACTTCTCCTTTTGCAGAAACTGCTCAACTGTTCACCCTGCCAGTTGCGAAAAAAGAGGAAAAGTGGAGTGGTGGCATTTAATGCGGATCTCAAATATTTTATTCAAAATAATTTCCAAAAATTATATTTTGATTAAATAAAACCGCTCAAATGACAAAAATAACCCCATCTCCACTATCCTATAAATACCCCAACCAAAACAAACACACACACGCGTTTTAAAAAAATCTAAGCTAAACTCTGCCCATTTTATCTCTCAAAACTCTATGTGTGTTCATAGCAATTAGAAACCCAGTCCATTTGTCCAACCAAACACAAAAATGGCATCTTCTAATGCTATCACCCTCTCCCCAAATGTGAATTTCCCAATGGAGGGCGTGGATATAACCAAAAACAACATGGTTGGAAATTTCCACTACCCCCAACAATATGAGGGGTACAAGGATGTGGTTAAGTATTTACATAACTGCTTCCTTGCCACGGCTTTTACCAAAACCCCATCAGTCATTTATCATGACTATCTCAGGGAGTTCTGGTGTACCGCAACGGCTACTAGCCCTAAGGACACCAGAGAATCAATCATCACATTCACTGTGATGAATGGGAAGAAACCCCTCTCCCTAGACTACAAGACCTTTCTCAAGGCCACTGGTCTTGATTTTGCCCAGACCTTTGAGGCAAACCCTACTGACCAGGAAATTAAAGCAGAAATGCTATTCCTTGGGCCTCATGACGCTAAGCGTCATACTTTGTCTCCTGAAGCCTTGTTAGAAAAGGCTCCCATAGTGAAGACATGGTTTCACCCCATCTGGAGACTCATGATGACATTTGTCATTCAAATCCTCGGAGGGAATAAATCCTCCACTAAGCAAGTGAACTCATCACAGCAAATGATGATGTTCAGTCTCTTGGAGGGTAGAAAAATTGATATCGGAGGTATAATCTTCTGAGACCTCGTTGCCAAGCTCTCAGGGAAACATAGGCAAAGACACATGTCTTATCCTAGGTTCATTTCCTGTGTGCTTCAGGACCTTCTTGGTTCTGACTACTTAAGGTCTGACGATCAAGGTACAAAACCTGACGTCTTGCATAAGACCAACTTTAGTAGTGACATCACTGAGGCACAACCTACCGCCCTGACCAACTACATGTTAGTAGTCATTCAGGGTGAAAATGCAAGCTCCCCAGTACCTTCACCAACCAAAAAAGTGAAGAAGAAGAAGAAACGGGGACAGTCCAGTAAGGTGGTTAGACCTAAACCACTCGTCACTGAGACTGTTGCCTCAGGCACCCTTAACATTGTGGCCCAGACCTATGAGACACCCACTGCAGAGACCCTTCTGACCACAAAACAACCGTCACCGGAGGTCACTGAGAAACCATCCTCAGTGTCCTCGGACAAACCCTTTCCGCATGTTTCCTTTGACATAAACAAGTCAGAGGGATCAGGAACATCCACCCATTCACATCCCAATGAAGTCTCTGATAAATCACAATCAGAGCCTGAGGGAGTACAGGGTTCTATATCCTCAGTGGGGCAGCACTACTCCACTGAGAAGAGGACCCATACCCACTCACATCCTGCTAACGTCCCTGAGCAATCACACTCTGGGTCTCAGGGAGTTCAGGACCCTAAATCCCCAAAAGGACAGACCAATCCTGATGGGAAGGGGTCCATACATCTTCACAAGGAGTGCCTCCACTAGAAAACACCCATCAGTGGATGAAGGCGCTCAGGGGGACAAAGACTCGGAGGGATATAAACCACCCGCCGATACGGAACCCAAACCCACCTCAGGTATCTCAGGCACTTTTGTTCTCTCGAGAACTGACCCTAAAAGTCAGGCTGGGCAAACCCCCCCAGTTATTATGACTAGTCAGGCTGGTCAAACCCCACCAGTTATTATGACAAAAGAGTCAGAACCTGGCCACAACGAAGGTGAGCCCTCTTCTGAGGGGGGGCCGGATATCCTGAAGGCTCCTTCTCTGGCTGACTATGAAAATTTGTTAGCTGATGAGTCAGAGGAGGAGATTGATTTTGGTGATGATGATATCCCTGATGCTGAGGAGGAAATGGAGAGTCAATTAAACCCTCCTCAGCCCTCTGAACAACAACATTCTTCTCCTCCTCCTGAGGATCAACCACCCAGTTCCCCAACAACCTCATCATCATCATCAGGTGCTTCAGCCACTCCTGAGTGGTTGCAAAAGTATGAAAATGCTCGTCCGGCCTCTGAAAGGCAAGTGGCCAAATTCCTTCGCAAAGCCAACAAAGGTCTTTACAATATACTCACGGATGAGCAATGGGATAAGCACACTGAAGTGGCAGCCTCCTATGCCGACTTCAGGGCTTCTGTAGAAGAATCTCAAGCAAAGATTCTTCAGGCCGCCAATCTCACTGATAAACAACTTGGCGACCTGAACAAATCTGTAGATGACATAGCCACTGGACAGCATCAGGAACTCTCCAACATCCTCAAGGCTATTGAATCAGTCCAAGAACATCTTACAGATGATCCCACCTTCGTCAAAAGACTGGATGCATACTTGGCCTCTCAGGCGTCCACCTCCACCAACATTACTGAGCTTTTAAAGCTCCTTCAGGGGGTAGATCTTCAAGGTCTCAGGACGCAGCAGGATTCAATTCATCAGGCTATTATTGCATCCAAGGAGCACCTGATCAAAATCTCTTCAGCCTTTGAGCAGCTCTCAACAACACATAATGAGCTGGTCACCCACAACACCTCCCATGTCACTGAACTCACCACCCACCAAAAGGAAATGGCTACCGAATTAAGTGCCGTGAAGAATGAGACTTCTGAGACAAATTCTATGGTCTCCAACATCCTATCTATTCTTCAGGCCTCTCATGCTCCTCCAACTCCTCAGTCAGCAGGTGTCTCCACTGAAGTTCCACCATCTGCTGAGGGGGAGAAAAATGATGATCCGATCCCTGATCCTACTTCTGCTTTGGTAACTATCCCTAAGACATCCACCAGTCAACCCCCTCCCATTGACAAAGGGAAGAAAATCATGGTGACTGAAACAAACCCTCCTCCTGAAGCACGCTTAGTCAAGGCTTCAACTGAAAAATGTGCAGATCCTGATGCACCGTTCTATGTTGATATAGAGGATGGGAGAAGGGTCTATGGGACTCATGAAGAACTTGCTGAAATCTTACACCTAGAAGATCTCAGGAAGAACCAAGAGAAAGAGCAGGAACTCAACAGGTCTGTAATTTCTGAGGTTGCCAAGGAGGAAATTAAGGAGTCTGATAAAGAAATTCAGGGAGATGAATTCATCAGGATACAAGCCCAACTTCTTCAAGAACACAACAAACAAGCCAAACTTAAGGAAGAAAGGAGGCAGAGAATATATGAGAGGTACGTATGGCACATGACCAAAACCAAGGATGAAGGCACAATCACTGACATCACCATTCACAACACGAAACCTCTAAGCATAACAATTCATATGGGGCCAAGAAAGTCTGAACATCTTCCAACAATCAAATTTTCAGACTATGGGTTAAGAGAATGGGATATGATGATGCCCATCCTGAGGAAGAAAACCTCAAGCAAGAATTCCCCAACCCTCATCAAGTCTCTAAGTGCTAAGTATGAGGAACTCTCAAAAGTGGCCAAAAGTCTTGGAATTGACCACGAGAGGGCACTTGCTTCTCAGGGACTGACTATCCCTGAACTTACTCAGAAGACCGGGAAGAAAAGAAAAGTTGTGGCTCTTGAACCTGAACAATACATAGCTGCACTTCACTGCAACAGGATTACTCCTCAGGGAGTCAAGTTCCGTCCCAACCTGGTCATCAAGGAACCTGAGTATGGTATCTTCTTTGTAGATGAATTTGGTCAGGAAGCCTTTCAAAGAGTCTCTGACATTGATAAAGTGGAAACGACAACACTCCTTGCCTACAAACTGATGGCGCTTAATATCAGGAGTCCTGATAATGAGGAGTTTGTCAGATTGATGGATCAAATGATAAAGGAATGACCTGATAAAGAGGTGTTGATGTCAAAGAAGGCTAAACTAGAACTCATGGGTCTCGTTCAGGAACCTTGAGTATGTTGTACTTAGAATGATAGGACTTGTAATGATATGAATAAATTGATGAATGTTTTGTTATATCAATGTCCTTATTTATTTTCTAGTACATTCAGTATGAGCAGAAGACTTTAGCTCACTCATACTGATCAAAACACTTAGGCATAATTTATATCCAAATAAGGGGAGATTGTTGGGTTCGTAAAACACCCAATTATCTTAAACATGATTTGAACACAAATTAAGCCAAGTGTTTGCTAAACCGAGAACAATTCAAGTCACTGAGAGAACAGCCTCTCAGTGAGTCATCTTCAGGATGCTTAAGGCGAGTTCAATAAAGGACTCACTCTCAGGAAGGCGGTACTCCCTGAGTAGGACTTAAGCCAAAGAAGAAGATGATGGTTCAGTGAGTGTTGGACAAGAACTCACTGAACCCCAGTCTCCTCAACAACATTAAAGTGATTGAAGACTGAGGAACCAATGCCTGAAGAATAGGCGGGAACAAAAGGGAAAGATATGAGAAGATAAGAGTGTCAGACCAAACACTCTTATCTTGTCAGATACCAACCTTCCCTATTGCGGCTAAAAGTCATGGAGTGTCAGCCAACAACTCCCAAAGTCTTATTAGCCCATTCCTATTGGTTCTTGGAAATGACAATTACTGTTTGTAATTGTCAGACACGCTACCTCAACAACTTGTAATATTTTTAATCTCTTATACTTAGATTACTTGTGTATAAATAGATCAGATGGAGAGAAGTTATGTGTGCTCTGTATATTGAAAGCTTAGAACTTTTACAAAGTAACTTCTCTCCTACAAAGTGTATACAACTCACTGAGATAGCTCAGTGGGTATATTGTTACCACTCAAGCAAAACTTGAGTTTCGATAGGTGATGAACTCAAATAAGTACATTTTATTATCATCATTTATCCTGTTTATTTGACTTGTTTTATTATATTATCTATGAGAATCGATATGTTAATGTTTACTTTAGTAATTTTCAGGTAAAAACAAGCATTATGTGAAACTTGGCGATTTTGGACTAATTATGGAGCAAAACAAGCGAGATGTTAAAAGTCTACTGAAATCCAGAAGATGCGCCGTATCTCACTCAACAGATACGACGCAATATCATACTTAGATGAATTCGAAGACCATTGCCTGACTTTGAAGAATGCGCCGCATGCAATTCTGTCATGCGCCGCATATGAAACTTTGGTCAAAGAAGAAGATCAAGCTCGTTCTACTCCAAATACGCCGCATTATACTTCTAACATACGGCGTATCACTATCAAGATTTCAAAAGTTACAATCCAAGTACATGCGCCGTATACAAAGATCAAGTTACGCCGCATCTGAAGACGGTGTACGAATATTCCTGAATATATTAATCTTGGACCCCACGCGAAGTTAAGTCAATGCGCCGCATCTATCAACTCAATGCGCCGCATCTATCCCTGAGACAGAAACTATAAATACCCCAAGAACAGACGAATTTAAAAGCTCTCGAAGACCGAAGACCTAGACATGACCCTAGAGCCGAATTCAGACGACCAAGCAGCACAAGACACACCTTAAACAAAGATACAAGAGCTGTAAGAAGGTCCTGCATGTATTCAATTCATTAAGTAGTTTTGTTTTATTGTTTTAGTACACTTTAATTCATCAGGATTGATGGGCTTGTGTCATGTGACTACGGAAGATCATGCACTCCCCTTAATATTGCTTTCCCATTAATTAAAGTTTATATGTTGATGTCTTTGGTGACTTTTATTAGTGCATTGATAACCTCTGTGTCTAGCTGAGTCTTGCTTGGGTCGCCATGCCCCTTCCTCGCCTATTTATTAGAGACGCTTTGGTATGTGCTTAAACACATACCATTTCTAGACCAAAACCGGACCCAAAATGACCAAAAACCCGACCAAAATGCCAAATATATTGTGTTTTTGTGTTTTTACATATGCAGGCACGGATATCGAAGAAAAGGACAAAATCAAGCAAAGAACCGGGAAACCGAGCACGAGATATGGAAGTGTTATATATAGCCGATGCCGAGGAAAAATTATGGTCAACAAGTCAACCGAGGTCCTCATATTTTCAGAGATTGTCAAATTCACCCTTGGATCTACTTTGGAATATTGGCAGAATGAACCCCTTGATTTTCAGAAAATACACATTGGTCCTTGAACTTTAACCAAAACCAAATCTTAAATAAACCAACAAACCGGATTTTAAAAAAAACCCCACTATCCTAAATACCAAAACCATCCTTAAAACAATTAACACAACCTTCACCTAAGCCCAAGCCCACCATCGGCCCAACCTTCACCCATTTAGCAAACCGGATCCAACACCCTCATAAACCCGATCCAATGCCAACCCTTAAACCCGGTCAAAAATGTTAGCTAAAATGCTCAGTCAACTCGGTCAAAGAAATAAAACACACTCTTCACCCTTATCCCTTTCTCAGCCCGCTCCCAATATTCACCCCTAAAATCCAAACCGGATGAACCCTAAAAATTACCAATCAAAAATTACCACAATTAAGGGTAATTCAGTCATTGCACGGACTTCGAGGAAGCATCTGACACAAGGAATGACGCGTGGCAGCATGTGATTGGTTCGAACACGTTGCTATTTTGATCGTACGGAGGAAATTCAAGCTTGGTGATGAAGGAAAGATCTAAAGGTGGATATTAGCTGTGGATTCACGCGGATCGCCAAGGTGGACTCTCGAGAAGGATCGATTGAAGCCTATAAATAGCGGGGATCATTTCCAAATCGAAGGCTAGTTTTTTGTTAGTAGTTAATTTTTTAGATAGAATTGTTTTTATTGTCGATTTTTTTTATTATTGTATCCGAATTTTTTATTTTTTTTTTTTTGTAATCGTTAATTTTGGTTAATGAAGAATTTCATTTCAGCTTTGTTTTAAATTACTTGTCTCATTATTTTGATTTATTTATTATAATTGTTTTATTGTTATCATCATTTAAAAAAAAAAAAAAAAAAAAAAAAAAAAAAAGTAACCTGTCGATTTGATTTTCATATGAGTTATTATAAATTGTTTTGAGTTTTTGAGATTGTTTATTGTAATGGTTGTTAAAATCATTGAGGAGTATTTGAGTTTTTTTTCTTTATCATCAGTAAAAAAATAAGCTAGTTTGTTTATAAGTTGTTTTCTAAAACTTTTGAGCTTAAACTTTATTTCATAGCTACTGAAAAATTCCATTGCTGTCCGGAATCCATTAATTCACTAAAGTAATAAAAAGTCAACAAGTTGAGCTGTTGGATAAGTCGAGAGAAGCAGGAGATTGGGTTCGATAGAAGCTGAATTTGGGTTATGTTATTATAGTTGGCTAAATAGCCTGGGTAGGTTTGGGTTGAATTTCTGAGATCGCCAAAATTGCTGCAGGACCAACTAGTGAGTAGTGTTATATCTTCTTTGTGATTTGCTGATATTTGTTTAATTTTTGTTACATTTAATTAGTTTTAAGTAATATAGTTATAGAGGTTTTAGATTAGTTTTAGTTTAGAGTAAATTGCATAGGTCTAAAATCTGTTTTTAAGGGGAGTTAGATTGAATAGCAGCTGAGCTTATTAGAAGCTCATTGTGGAAATTTTGAGGTACTTTAAGTAGTTAAAAAGAGGTTGCAACACTTGGATTGATTTAGACTAGGACTGCTCTTTTCATTTTTCTGCTATAAAAAATGTTGCAGCAGACTTGTTTTTCACTGCTGAATCTAGGCCAATTTTAACCAGCATTTGAGTATTTGTGATAAGTCTTTTCGGATATTAATAATCTTTGCTTGCTCAGCTTTCCAAAACAGTTTTCGGCTTCAAAATTGGTTAAGTTTCGAGCGATTTACGAGCGTTTGAAAAGTGCTAGTTGAAAATACAATCTGTGTTAAAACTTTGTTCTTAAGTTTCTGAGTTTGTCATTTTTTGTCCTTGTAATTTCTGTCTAAGTTTAAGTAGGGGCTGGTAATTTTTAGCAATAAAACAGTTTGGTATTTGGCAAATTTAGTCCTTGTCTTTTATATAATTAAGTTTCAGTTTTAGCAACTTTAGTCCCTAGCTTTTATAAACCTTTAATTTTCTTACATTTCTTTTATATGGTAGTTTTTCTTAATTACATTTTCAGTCCCTTTAGTTTTTTATAAACTATTTCTTAATTTTCTTTTATAAAATAGTTTTTCAAAATTACATTTTCATAAATCACCTAATTAGTTTCTAATAGTTTTAATTCATAAAAAAATATTAAAAAGTCAAAAAAAAATATTTTTCTTTTTCCAAAAATTTTCTTTTATCAAAGTTAATATAGGAAAATTATTTTTAGGTTTTTAATTTCACAAAATCACTTTTATTTGCGTTTTATAATTCGTCGCGTGACGTTTTTAAATTCAAATTTTCGTTTTAGGTTTACATGTTTAGTTTAATTGTTTAATTAGCTTAATTAGTTGTTTTATATTTCATATTTAATTGTTCGTAGTATAAAATCAAAAATCAATCACTCTTTTTCACTCATTCACTACACGTATTCGACACCGGAACAAAGACTCGATATTCGACCTTCGTTGGGAAACGACCCGGGGAAAACGCATACGTTGCCTTTTCCTTCGGAAAAATATACTACTAAAAAGAAACGAATCAAAAAAATGGCGCCGCTGCCGGGGAAGGCTTGAAAAGAGTTGGAGTTTCGCCATAAGAATCGTGTTTTGAAGATCCTTCCTCGGAAGTTATTCGTTTTCATAAAAAATAAAAATACAAAAATATAATAATTAAAAAACACTTTTCCATAAAGTGTTTTCACCATTAATAATAAATCCTCGGTCTTCCGTTGAAGGAGGGCGGTTGTAAACCATTCCAAAATTAACAACAAAACAAATCGTGAAATTGATCGTTATCGGATTACTTTATTACTACAACCTAATTACGGGGTTTAAGGAAGCTTGACATTAAATTGTCGAGCTGAAGAAGGCGGGTTTTTAAGCATCTTCGGAGCTACCTTTGCCTTCCCGCCACGCTGCGCGTAGTTTTAAAAAAACGGTTACGGTTAACGTAACGGTTACCAAAAAGAAAAATAAAGTCTTTTGTTTTTCAATATATTAAAAAAGCCAAAAATAATTCCCAACCAAAAATACAAAAAATTTTTTGATTTTTTATTTTTGTTTCATTTTTGGTGTATGCACACCCGATCTTCTACTTCTCACCCTCTTCTTTCACCACTATCAAATCCCGAGAGGATTATTCGTCACAATCACCGAGTTCATTTCTCAACCGTTGAAGAAATGGCCGATGAACCACACAATCAACCCCCGCCGGTGGGGTTGATAATCACATGCCAGCTCCCGATCTCCGAACGATGGAGGAGCTGTGCCAACCCACAATGCACGGACGTGGTGGCCCGATTGCCCCCGTCAATATTCAAGCCGCCGATTTTGGACTTAAGCATCACATGATTCAACAAGTCCAAAACTCGTGCCAATTCCATGGCTTGCCGGGTGATGATGCGAACAAGCATCTTGACAAATTCATAACCGTCACCCAAAGTATGAAACAAAATGGGGTCTCCGATGACGCCCTTCGGCTATATCTCTTTCCTTATTCATTGACGCATCATGCCACCGCATGGTTTGATCGTCTTCCCAAGAACTCCATTCGTAGTTTCGACGAAATGGTTACGAAGTTCTTGGCGAAATATTTCCCACCGTCGATGGTGACGAAATTAAGGAATGAGATTAGCAATTTCCGTCAGCTTCCCGATGAATCATTGTTTGAGGCATGGGAACGCTACAAGTTATCGATTGATCGGTGTCCGAACCACAATATGTTATTGGTCACTATTATAGATACCTTCTATAACGGTTTGACATTACGACACCGTGATACGATTAATGCTGCTGCCGGTGGTACGTTTATGAAACGTCGACCCGAAGAGTGCTATGATCTCATTGAAAATATGACCACCCACCATAATTTCTGGGATTCCTCTGCCGAGAGGAATGAGTCAACAAAATCTAGCACTGATTCTTCTACCTCCGAGATAGCCGCTCTTTCTAAACAAATGAATGATTTGTCTACGGCTATCTTGAGAATTCATCAAAATCAGATTTCAACTCAAAACAACAACAATCAAGTGAATGTTGTTAACCATAGTTGTGAGACATGTGGTGGTCCTCACCAATATTTCGAGTGCCCAGCCTCCGGTGGCTACACTCAAGAGAATGTGTATGCTGCTTCTGGAAATTTCAATCAAGGTGGTAACGGTTACCAACCTCAAGGAGGAACCGTAATCTCCTCAGCTACCGTTCTAACAACTTCCTCGGACCACCCGGTTTCCCACCAAATCAAAATCAGCAAAACCGTATTGTTCAAATAATCAAAATCAAAATCGGGGCAATCAAGTTTATCAAAACCAAGGAATTTTCAAAACCCCGCGAAATTTTAATCAGGGAAATTTTCAAAATAACAACCAAGGTTTTGTTCAAAACAACCGAGGGCCAAATCTTCCAAACAATCAAAATCAAGGATTTGTGCCAAACCCATCGCCCTCGGATGAGTTATTAAAACAATTCATTCTTCAAAATCAACATCAACAAAAGAAACAAGAGGAAATGAATAGAATGATGATTAATCAGATAACCGAATTGAACAAACGTTTAAATGATCGACCCTCGGGTTCGGGTACTACTACTCTTCCAAGTAACACGATCGCCAACCCGAGGGGCGATGCTAAGGCGATCACGACTAGGAGCGGTGTTTCATATGATGGACCCACGGCTCCGGCTACCCCTTCTTCTCTACCTCCCAAGGTAGTCGTCCGTGAGACCGAGGTGACCAAGGACATGGAACCTCCTACTAACAACGGAGGAACCGAAAACGTCCAACCTCCGGTCATCCAGCCATCTGAACCGAAAAATGTTGAATCAAAAGAAAAAGCTCCTAAAGAAGCTCCCGTTAAGACCAATCTTCCGTATCCTTCGAGAATGAGTGATCAAAAGCTCCGTGACAAAGCTTCGAGTCAAATGGAAAAATTCTTTCAAATATTCCAAGAATTACATTTTGATATAAGTTTCGCGGATGCTTTGCTCTTGATGCCTAAATTCACTTCCACACTCAAAAGTTTGTTGAGCAATAAAGAAAAATTATTTGAAATGACAAAAACTCCGGTGAACGAAAACTGCTCCGCGGCAATTCTCAAAAAGCTTCCGGAAAAGCTTGGAGATCCCGGAAAATTTCTCATCCCATGTGAATTTCCGGGAAAGGTTGAATGTCACGCCTTGGCCGATCTTGGTGCGAGCATCAACCTAATGCCGTTATCCATCTGGAAGAAACTTTCTCTACCCGATCTCACCCCCACTTGCATGACCCTCGAGCTTGCGGATCGGTCCATAACCCTTCCCAAAGGTGTAGCCGAGGATGTCTTTGTAAAAGTGGGGCAGTTCCATTTTCCAGCAGATTTTGTGGTAGTTGATTTCGACGCCGACCCCCGGGTTCCTCTTATTCTCGGAAGTCATTCTTGAGGACCGGGCGGGCTTTGATCGATGTTTATGGTGAAGAAATTACTTTGCGGGTCGATAAGGAAAAAGTCACGTTCAATATTAATCCGAACTCGAAACCTCAAACCGACAAATGCAATGTCGCTACGGTTGATCAAAAGTCCGATCCCGTAATTGCTCCTAAAAGAGTTGATCCAAACCTTCAAGATTCACGGTCAAGAGCATGTCAGAAAAACGTGCTGAGCTCAAGGCTATGAAAATCAATCCTGGATCGAACAAATGGTTTGAGTGTTGTGCTGCAAAGACTAAGAGTGTTCTTGACGACGATGATGAAGACGAATCGGAGACTACAAAGGAAGCGGTGGAAATTGCTAGCTCTAAGAGCACACCACTTGTCCCACCTCCAGAACAAGTTTATCACATCGAGATTCTTAATTCCGACTCTTCCCATCCTTCTCCTCCATTGAGGGAAGTGTGATCTTGCGGGAAGAGCTCGAGGTTTCTTCAAAGATAAATCTCCAATTTCACCAGAAATTGATGATTCTTGTCTTAATCCGGAGGGAGATATTCTTTTTGAAAAATTATTAGACCAAAAACCATCTCTTTCTCTCCCTCCGAAGGAAGTTGAAATCAATATTCCAAAGAAATTTGATGACCTTGTTCCCGAAACTTTCAAAACAACTATCACCAACCCTCTGTTTGAGTTCGAATCAGTTACTTTGATTTCTGATAATCTAATCTTTGATATCAGATAGAGGAAGTGATGAGTCTGTAACGGGACCTGAGCTCACAAATCATCATATGATTGATTCTCTTCATAAGGAGTTCTCTGATGAACTTACTCATTCATATCTCCTCCAGAATACGATCAATTCTATTTTGATCTGAGGAGAATCTAGTCTGGGGGAGGTGTCCCTTCTCATGAAGATTTCATCCCAACCCTCCCGCCCGATACTTTTTGAGAAAATTTCTCGCTGATTTTGAATGAGCTTATATGATCATCATCCACATCTTTATCCTTCATCACCTATACTGTGGCTTCTCCCATCTTTCACTCCGTTGGGAGTGAGGAATTACCTTCGACCCCGGTATTCCATTTTAGTTCTTCTTTCTAAAAAATACCGTGGGCATCTCATCGGAGTGGAACTTTCATGTGCTTCAGTGTTTATCCAAACATTTGAACGAAAGTCCGATTGAGATTATCTTTTCCACTGCTCCCCCAAGGACAAATAAATTCGGGGTCGAGTCAAGCTCATGTGACTCGTTACCAAAAACAAGCGCTTCGTGGGAGGCACCCCATGCTTATCCTTCTATCTTCTTATCTATTTCTAATAAAGTGAGTGAGGGGGTCTCCTCTTCCATATCTTGTGTCTCGTGTTTTTCTGTGATGTGTCCAGGAATGACGATGACGAAGACTCTCGTGCTCGTAGTTTCCTTCACGCTACTCGAGTTTCATCATTCGCTGCTTATCGATATCCTAAAATTTTATCGTTTTGCATCTATCTTTTGGCATAATTAATAAACGGCCTTAGGTTTATGTAGAGAACCCGTACCTTTAAGACATTGAGGACAATGTCTCATTCTAGTCTGGGGGGGTAATCTTGCGATTTGATTTTTGCCTTGCATTTTTGCTATTGTCTCGTGCAACCCCGTTTTTCCTCCAAAATTGAAAAAATCCAAAAAAATGAGAAAATTTTAAAAATTTTTGCAAAAATATAATAAATTTTGACATTTTTGTTGATTTTCCGCTGGAGAGAGTAGGAGTAAAATTCTGACTTGATCGGGCGTGTTGAGCCCTAGCTTGTTCCTTTAACCGTTTATAATCCATAAGCTTGTGCTAGTCTTTTACACAAGGAGCTAGAAAACGCGAATTCTTTTCAAGAGTTTGCAAGTTCCCGTATTTGACTTTATATATGCATGGCTTGATTATAAGGCTAAGCATTCGCGGATCTTATTATTTAAGATTTTAAATTTGCGAAGAACGAGAAATGATAGAGTCGTTTATAAGTTAGATTGCTAAACGTGGAGTAGTTGGATCTCTTTAGAGCTCATCGAAGTTATTTGTGGCTTTTTGTTCCCATAAGCTTGTTTCACTCAAAAATAGAAATTTAGGAATAATTAAAGCTATTTTAGTTTTGGCGATGATTAGTTTTTATTTCTTCCTTAGAGAATTCTTGCTTATAAGAGTTGGGTACACATCAAGGTACTGCCAGTGTTACGGTGTAATAGACTATTCCATCTTGCCGGCTCACAACCGATGTTGGGATTGTTATAAAAGCCGTAGGACTCGGGATTTGGCAAAATATGTAATGAATAATGAATAATAATAATAATCCAAAGCCTTAAAAAGTTTTCTGCATCTTGCCGGTTCGCAGCCGATGTTGTAGACTTCTAATAAAGGCAGAGGAAAAATTCCAAGGTCATAATAGACTATCACATCTTGCCGGTTCGCAGCCGATGTTGTGATTGTTATAAAGGGCCAAGGATCAATAATAATAAGTGCTTAATAATGTTAAAAATGCCAAATTTCGACTCCGAGGTATCCTAATAAAGGCTTCCGTCTCTGGACTCGTAGATGAGTTGTTTCGGTCGCAAATAAAAGGGATATTCTCAAAATCGTGTTAAATCAGAGACCTTGATGTGGACCTCATTTTTGTATGCAGCGGTTTTCGAGGGAAGGTTTGGAAACTACTTAGCGTCTAAACTAGGTATCTTTATCGGATTAAAAAATTATCGAAACGAGAATTTGAAGAAATTCATTTCTCACCAAAAATAAAATAAAAAAAAAAAAAAAAAAAAAAAAAAAAAAAAAAAAGGAATTTGGGAACGAGAAGTCCACAATTAGCTTTTATGAGTAGTGTTGGCAATCTAACTTGTAAATGACAATGATCTCGTTTTTAAGCTTAGTTTGGGGACTCGTGAAAAATCAGGGACGACGAATTTTATCCGTATGGTCACTTCTTTATGAGTCGTGTTTCCTGCTCGAAGACCCTAAAAATTATCGAAAGATAATGATTGTCAACAAAAGCCGTCACATGAATAATGAGAAAAATATAAAAATACAAAAATAGAATAAAAAGGAAAATCGGGGAGTTCTTATAACATTGCATGAGGACATTGCAATAGCTTAGTCTGGGGGAATTTTGGTATGTGCTTAAACACATACCATTTCTAGACCAAAACCGGACCCAAAATGACCAAAAACCCGACCAAAATGCCAAATATATTGTGTTTTTGTGTTTTTACATATGCAGGCACGGATATCGAAGAAAAGGACAAAATCAAGCAAAGAACCGGGAAACCGAGCACGAGATATGGAAGTGTTATATATAGCCGATGCCGAGGAAAAATTATGGTCAACAAGTCAACCGAGGTCCTCATATTTTCAGAGATTGTCAAATTCACCCTTGGATCTACTTTGGAATATTGGCAGAATGAACCCCTTGATTTTCAGAAAATACACATTGGTCCTTGAACTTTAACCAAAACCAAATCTTAAATAAACCAACAAACCGGATTTTAAAAAAAACCCCACTATCCTAAATACCAAAACCATCCTTAAAACAATTAACACAACCTTCACCTAAGCCCAAGCCCACCATCGGCCCAACCTTCACCCATTTAGCAAACCGGATCCAACACCCTCATAAACCCGATCCAATGCCAACCCTTAAACCCGGTCAAAAATGTTAGCTAAAATGCTCAGTCAACTCGGTCAAAGAAATAAAACACACTCTTCACCCTTATCCCTTTCTCAGCCCGCTCCCAATATTCACCCCTAAAATCCAAACCGGATGAACCCTAAAAATTACCAATCAAAAATTACCACAATTAAGGGTAATTCAGTCATTGCACGGACTTCGAGGAAGCATCTGACACAAGGAATGACGCGTGGCAGCATGTGATTGGTTCGAACACGTTGCTATTTTGATCGTACGGAGGAAATTCAAGCTTGGTGATGAAGGAAAGATCTAAAGGTGGATATTAGCTGTGGATTCACGCGGATCGCCAAGGTGGACTCTCGAGAAGGATCGATTGAAGCCTATAAATAGCGGGGATCATTTCCAAATCGAAGGCTAGTTTTTTGTTAGTAGTTAATTTTTTAGATAGAATTGTTTTTATTGTCGATTTTTTTTTATTATTGTATCCGAATTTTTTTTTTTTTTTTTTTGTAATCGTTAATTTTGGTTAATGAAGAATTTCATTTCAGCTTTGTTTTAAATTACTTGTCTCATTATTTTGATTTAGTTATTATAATTGTTTTATTGTTATCATCATTTAAAAAAAAAAAAAAAAAAAAAAAAAAAAAAAAAGTAACCTGTCGATTTGATTTTCATATGAGTTATTATAAATTGTTTTGAGTTTTTGAGATTGTTTATTGTAATGGTTGTTAAAATCATTGAGGAGTATTTGAGTTTTTTTTCTTTATCATCAGTAAAAAAATAAGCTAGTTTGTTTATAAGTTGTTTTCTAAAACTTTTGAGCTTAAACTTTATTTCATAGCTACTGAAAAATTCCATTGCTGTCCGGAATCCATTAATTCACTAAAGTAATAAAAAGTCAACAAGTTGAGCTGTTGGATAAGTCGAGAGAAGCAGGAGATTGGGTTCGATAGAAGCTGAATTTGGGTTATGTTATTATAGTTGGCTAAATAGCCTGGGTAGGTTTGGGTTGAATTTCTGAGATCGCCAAAATTGCTGCAGGACCAACTAGTGAGTAGTGTTATATCTTCTTTGTGATTTGCTGATATTTGTTTAATTTTTGTTACATTTAATTAGTTTTAAGTAATATAGTTATAGAGGTTTTAGATTAGTTTTAGTTTAGAGTAAATTGCATAGGTCTAAAATCTGTTTTTAAGGGGAGTTAGATTGAATAGCAGCTGAGCTTATTAGAAGCTCATTGTGGAAATTTTGAGGTACTTTAAGTAGTTAAAAAGAGGTTGCAACACTTGGATTGATTTAGACTAGGACTGCTCTTTTCATTTTTCTGCTATAAAAAATGTTGCAGCAGACTTGTTTTTTCACTGCTGAATCTAGGCCAATTTTAACCAGCATTTGAGTATTTGTGATAAGTCTTTTCGGATATTAATAATCTTTGCTTGCTCAGCTTTCCAAAACAGTTTTCGGCTTCAAAATTGGTTAAGTTTCGAGCGATTTACGAGCGTTTGAAAAGTGCTAGTTGAAAATACAATCTGTGTTAAAACTTTGTTCTTAAGTTTCTGAGTTTGTCATTTTTTGTCCTTGTAATTTCTGTCTAAGTTTAAGTAGGGGCTGGTAATTTTTAGCAATAAAACAGTTTGGTATTTGGCAAATTTAGTCCTTGTCTTTTATATAATTAAGTTTCAGTTTTAGCAACTTTAGTCCCTAGCTTTTATAAACCTTTAATTTTCTTACATTTCTTTTATATGGTAGTTTTTCTTAATTACATTTTCAGTCCCTTTAGTTTTTTATATAACTATTTCTTAATTTTCTTTTATAAAATAGTTTTTCAAAATTACATTTTCATAAATCACCTAATTAGTTTCTAATAGTTTTAATTCATAAAAAAATATTAAAAAGTCAAAAAAAAAAAATATTTTTCTTTTTCCAAAAATTTTCTTTTATCAAAGTTAATATAGGAAAATTATTTTTAGGTTTTTAATTTCACAAAATCACTTTTATTTGCGTTTTATAATTCGTCGCGTGACGTTTTTAAATTCAAATTTTCGTTTTAGGTTTACATGTTTAGTTTAATTGTTTAATTAGCTTAATTAGTTGTTTTTATTTCATATTTAATTGTTCGTAGTATAAAATCAAAAATCAATCACTCTTTTTCACTCATTCACTACACGTATTCGACACCGGAACAAAGACTCGATATTCGACCTTCGTTGGGAAACGACCCGGGGAAAACGCATACGTTGCCTTTTCCTTCGGAAAAATATACTACTAAAAAGAAACGAATCACGCTTAAATAAATAGGATAGACATAAGTAATCATTAAGGGTTTACTCGCCGATAAGATTAGAGCCAACGAGAAAGGTTTAATTATATACACTTCATATAAAACTAGCAATAAAACAAGTGACAAGCTATTTAATTATCAGGACAGGTCTTCTTATTGTCTCGAGTATCTATCTGTGTATGTGTGTGCTAATCGCTGATTCGTGCTCATTAGTTTAGTTTTCTATTTAATCATAACCAAACCGTGCCAGTCTCTCAGGCTGAACCCCCTTGCGTTAGATTAGGTTGTATAGCTAACTTAGGATATTAAAATACTGATTAGAATAACTAGATAATATGTTCCACTCTTAGTGATCGACACTCTACTTACCTTTATATTCATACTGACCGGGTACACTGCTCGTTAAGTGTGTGTGTTATTGATAAGTCGGCTAAATATAAATTTAAAACTTGAGTAGGCATTAATACTGCTAAACCGCAACGACACATCACGCACCATCAAGTTTTTGGCGCCGCTGCCGGGGAGTGAATAGTTATTATCTGTTAATTTGATTAGTATTTTAATTAGGTTTTTCTTTTTAGTTTTTTTTTAGATTCTAACCACTAACCCTGTTATATATTAGATAGATTGCATTCATTGTATAATTTGCATATATTCTGTTTTTGTTTGTTTTTTTTTTTTTTTTTTTTGTAATTTTTGTTTCTTTTTGTTTGTTTTTATTTTTGTTTTTTCTTTTTCTTTATTTTTCTGCATTCAGCTATCGTTGTATTGTGCTAATATAAATGATACAGCGCATATGTTTTCACAGATACGGCGTATTGCGTTTAATTTTTATAAAATACAACGCGTTTAATAAATTCGATACGACGCATGTTTCCCCAAGATACGGCGTATTCTGTTTTTAATAAGAAATTTTTCTAAACCATAACGCCATACGACGCATCTGTTTTAACAGATATGGCGTATTTTCTATTTAAATTAAAAACAGTTTTTCGAATTATTAAACAGAAGCGACGCATCGATCTTTATCGATACGGCGCATCTGCTAAATCAAAAATCTTGTATTTTGAAACGTAACGAAAATACGGCGCATTAGCTTTTGTTAATACGACGCATTTAATTTAATAAATATAATTGATTTTTGATATTCACTTTGATCGTTTCACTACTCTCGTGCACAAGTTAGTTTACTTACAGAATAAATGATGGCTTAAGCATCACTATGGAAGATTACATTCTGAACCTAACCAAGAGATGCTAGCTGGAGTGATCAAACTTTTGATGACTGGAAGGTTGTAATAAGACGACAAGAGTAGAGGAAAACTCAGTACTGGTAACATTGAGTATCCTAAATTCTTGAAATAGAATTCCAGGTATCCTTTACAATAATTCACCTAGCCTTAAGGAGAGTTCTCTACGAAACCTCTCCCGAATATTTGACGATAAAAGTAAATTTCCTTTACTTTAATCTAACTATTACATGTTCATGTCTGAAAAGAAAATTTTTAAGAAACAGGTTACTAAAAAGTGAAGATTGCATGCTAAACACTGATATAAACCTCTCTTCTTATAAATTACCTAAATGCAAAAACACCGAATTCCACAACGAAAGTTGTGATTTCCGTAAGAGTTCTTCAGAAATTGATCTATGTAATACATCAGGTTCAAATTATAATCTCAATTTTGTAAGCTTAAAACGATATTTGCTCCTAACCTTGGAATAAATCATTATCCACTAAACAATAAGATTATAATCATTAATAAAACGGATATGCCTATTGCTCTTATCTTGAATTTATATATATCATATGGTATACCGTTTTACCCCAATTTGATGTATAAAGAAATGTGTTGCGGAGGCCAAGGTACGTTCCCTATTTAAATTTTGTTCACTGGGACAACAATACGGCGGATCTTAGTATTCTAAGCGCCGTATCTCTGACTAATTAACACTTATTGACCAGTTAAAGAATTTAGATAAATACGGCGCATGACAATTTTGCGATACGGCGCATCGTATTTGTCCTATAAATATGAAAGAGATGCGCCGGATTTCTGCTCTTTACCCAATTTACGCACAGTTAAAACGCACACCACTTGACCGAATTAAACCCTTTACTCTGAGTTCTTTTCTCGAATCAAACCTTTTAATCCGAATTCTTGAACCGAATCCTAATCGTGATATAAGGTAATAATCCTGTTTAATTTTGTTTAAATTTAAAAAATTAGGATTTATGCAATATATCGAATATGATGGAAAATTTAGGGGATTTGATTAGAACTTGGACTAGGTGATTTCCCCTATATTAATTTTGGATAAATCATTGAATTTCAAACCGATTTGATTTGAATAATAATTAGGGTTGGGGGAGATTATTTTTGAACTTTGGAGGGAAAATGAAATGTTGTGGTAATAGGAACTTTTAGATGTTGATATATGGGTAAATGGGACCGTGATGTTAAGTGGGAGTTTACGTCACGGGCCGGATTCTTGGAAAACGTGCCTGACCCCCTTTCTTTTATACTGATACATTGCTAGATGCGGCGCATCTAAGTTACTTGATACGGCGTAACAACCTATTTCTAATTTAAATATTTCCACTATTGTTACGACGTATTATGTAATTTAGATACGACGCATCCTCCATACGCCGTATTTTATTGCGTGCTCACCATCTCTTTTATGCAACTTAGATACGCCGCATTGATTCATCAGATGCGCCGTATCGACCATATTTCAGAAATGTTTCCTAACCTTGAAATTTATTTCAGATGGAATTACCAGTTGTTGAACGCAGGCATATGTGGCTCCGTTTCGAGACCATGGGACTTACACCTGATACTGAGGCTGACTATGTACAGAGACTAAGGGCGATTTTCTTTAGGAAAATCTTTAGAGTTCCCGTTTTGGATTTTGAGGGTGTTGGTATGATTAACGGAGGGAATGCTGCTGATAGTCTTCGTGATAGGTTAGAGATGGTGGTGAGGAATGAGGATGACGATGTTGTGTTTAGATCGTATGCATGGGAGAGATTGTTTGGTATTGATGAGCCTCTGATTAAGGAGCTCATGCTAGAGTTCTTTAGTACGGTTTATTACAGGGAGACTGATGTGGAGTTAGATACAGCTGATACTCTGGTGTTTAGGTTAGGTGGGGTACACAGGCAGATGTCGATGCAGCAGTTCATTTTGGCCATGGGATTACATACTGAGGAGGAGATTGGATCTGCTGGGTTTGCTCGATACTGGACTGAGAGCTTACGGGTAGTTCCAGATAGGATGTTGCTCGGTGATTACTGGGAGAGGATATCCTCTGGGGGTGATTCCACCACTACCACCCCATCCTACACACTCATCAGAGAGCCCTTGAGGAGATTGTGCCACCGGATGATTGCGTTGACCATTGCTGGGAGAGGTCAGTCACCTGAGAAGGTGACCACTCTTGATCTCTTCCTTCTCAGGAGCATGGATGAGGGATTGGTGGTGAACATCCCTCACTTTTTGGCACATTTCCTTCATAGAGGTGCTTTAGGGAGAGACAGGAGGAGCCAGATGACCGGGGGACATTTTGTGTCTAGATTGGCCAGACATTTTGGTGTGATTGGTGATGAGATCCCTGCTGGTTTAGAGATTGAGGTGACCAGTTTGCCGGTTATTGGTCAGGATTATCTGGTGAGGTTAGGTATTTGTGAGATGATCATGGGGGGATGCTATTGGGTAGCATTGGGTCCCGTTAGACCAGTTGAGGTAGAGCCGAAGCAGGGAGATCCCCAGGGAGCTCCAGCTGCTGCTCCAGCTCAGGAGGAGCCACAGGTACCCCCGCCACCAGTTGTACGTACTATCGGTCAGAGAGTAGAGCGAGTTGAGGAGGAGGTGAGAGCTTTGAGAGGTATAGTTGACGGTATGAGGGCTGACGTTGCTGTTGTCAGGAGGGATGTAGGTTGGCTAGTTGGGAGTGTGAGTCAGATTCTGGAGCATCAGGGCACGAACCATACTCGCCCAGATGGTACTTACGTTAGAGGCATGATCACATACTCCCGGCTCCCTTCACATGGCACACACAGAGTCCGACCTAGGACCGATGATGCTAGCACCTTAGGGACTCGCTCGGCTGATGGAGACGACTCCCCACATCCTTGATTTCATGTGTTTGATATTATAGACATTATTCCTCGTACATTTTTACTCTTTTGGGATTGTACTAAATATTATTATCATGTGTTTATTTAATGTTTCAGTTTATGTTTCTTATTATGTTTTATGGAGACTGGCATTAAGTTCAGCATGAGTGAACGAGAGAACCCGAGAGGTAAAC
Organism: Artemisia tridentata subsp. tridentata; assembly: GCA_021014915.2. NCBI lineage: Eukaryota > Viridiplantae > Streptophyta > Magnoliopsida > Asterales > Asteraceae > Artemisia > Artemisia tridentata. Next base: position 54,609,250 of record CP139503.1, read on the forward strand.
CGTGAAACGTGCCAATTTAACAACAGACTGTTAACAGTCTGTTTGGTAACTACATGCGCCGCATTTAGTGAAACAGATGCGACGCATCCTATCCTTTATTTTATTTTGATTCGTATCTATTCCAGGCTCGATACGGCGTATCTTCTTCCAAAAGATACGGCGTATCGACTGACCTGATGATTTACAGTTTAATTTTTTAGGTTTTATTTTTACTAACTACTAATGTATTATGCAAGTTTGAACCTTCTTAACTCAGGTGTGTTAAAGTCTAAATGGTATTATATATTCCTGCATTTTTTGTGGATACATCATCTATGAAGCTTAAATGTTCTAATCCACAAGAAAGTTGATTTTTGCTCTTATACGAATAATGGAGGATCATACCGAGCAAATCTCAGGGGAGTTTTTCTGTTCTAATTCTTTTATTTTCCAGTTTTTAACCTTTGACACAAACAACGAGGACGTTGTTTAACTTAAGTGGGGGGATGGAGAATTAGAACACTTACTTGTCCTAAACTTTTTCAAAATATACTTAAAATGCGCTTAATATATCAAAATTTAAAATTTTCTAGCATGTTTTTGTTTAAAGTCTAAATTACATAACCGCACACATAACTCTATTCTTTCAAAAATATTAAAACTTTAGTGTGCCGGTGACTTGTAAACTTTAGAACTTGGCTTGTATACTATTCGAGACCACCATAATGAGTATTATCTATATAATTGGAGTGACTTGTCTAAATTGGTAAGTTTCTAGGATTACACCCAAATAGCCTTTATATGTTATGTGATATTAACTAACTACACTGGTTAGTTAACCCCCGTATAAACCCTTTGTTTACTCTCACTTTTAGAGTAAGAAGCCCCTAGAAAAACCCTCAGAGCCATTCCTTTCGTTTCTTACACATTTGTTATAATGTTTCGATACACCCTTACACCTTAGCCTACCCTGTAGATTAAAATCCGTGGTTAATTGCTTTAGGCAAAGTGTGTTTCCTTACATTACCTGTGTTCACGTGCATAATTCATTATCTTTGGTTGGGTCGGGAAATTGCACAATGCAATTGGTATGAAAGTAAATATTGTATAACTTTTAGTTTATTTTTCGTGTGTTTGCTACTTTCACTATTACAGTTATTTCTGAAAGTATGAAGAGTATGAAAAATTATCCGGAAAAATAGTGATAGAAAAGTTGTGAAATTTTACACATAATTAAAGTTTAAAAAAAAATTGAAAAAAAAATAGAAAAGAAAAAGAAAAAGGAAAAGTTGGAAGTTTGTTTTAACCAACTTATGTAAAGTTTTGTATTAAGTGGGAGATATCACCACTATTTGTTGTTGTATATTATATTTATGGATTGAATGGGAGTTGGCCGTTATGGGAACGCCAACTAAGGTTATTCTTTGATTGAGATTTTGTTGAGTATAATTCGTGTCTACCTAAAGTGTGTGTTTCAAAGTGTTAAAGCGTGAGTTATTCAATGATATGAGTCTTATTCATGGGATGGTTGGGAAAGTTATTAACCACACTTAGGATTTTAATTTATCTGTTCTGTTTATTTTTTATTCTACACCAATTTGTATCCTAAATATTATCCATACCCTATATCATTCTTCATCCAAACCTTTGATTTATTTAGATTAGGGATTTGAGCAATCTTAAGTATCGTAGTCATGGATTCGGCTATGTATTTATGATTTTGTCTCCCTTTTTGATATAATATTATTGGTGAAAATTACTTGGTCCTATCTTTAGCCTATTCGAGTTAAGGATTTGAGCAATTGCAAGTATCGTGGTCGTGGATTCGATCATGTATTTGTAATTTTGTCGCTTTTTCTGGAATATGAGATCGATAGAGATTAAAAAGGATGATCAACCCTTAACCAACAAACCTTTTTTACCGCTTTAGACTTGTTACTCCTTGGCTTTAGTGGGGGAGATGCGTATACTTGCCAAGCCTATGATAGAATATTCGTCACGACTAAGCAACTAAACGATTTAGAATTGTTTTACATTAAAAATTATTTTGGTTTCTACTTCGTTAAGTGTTTGGTTGTGTGATTATGACAAAACGAATACGTGCTTAAATATAAAAATAAATCCTAATATCTTTTAGGATACATTTTCATACGATTAATTCTAAGGTTTACTTGGGGACAAGTAAAGTTCAAGTGGAGGGATATTTGATGAACTCAAATAAGTACATTTTATTATCATCATTTATCCTGTTTATTTGACTTGTTTTATTATATTATCTATGAGAATCGATACATTAATGTTTACTTTAGTAATTCTCAGGTAAAAACAAGCATTATGTGAAACTTGGCGATTTTGGACTAATTATGGAGCAAAACAAGCGAGATGTTAAAAGTCTACTGAAATCCAGAAGATGCGCCGTATCTCACTCAACAGATACGACGCAATATCATACTTAGATGAATTCGAAGACCATTGCCTGACTTTGAAGAATGCGCCGCATGCAATTCTGTCATGCGCCGCATATGAAACTTTGGTCAAAGAAGAAGATCAAGCTCGTTCTACTCCAGATACGCCGCATTATACTTCTAACATATGGCGTATCACTATCAAGATTTCAAAAGTTACAATCCAAGTACATGCGCCGCATACAAAGATCAAGTTACGCCGCATCTGAAGATGGCGTACAAATATTCCAGAATATATTAATCTTGGACCCCACGCGAAGTTAAGTCAATGCGCCGCATCTATCAACTCAATGCGCCGCATCTATCCCTGAGACAAAAACTATAAATACCCTAAGAACAGACGAATTTAAAAGCTCTCGAAGACCGAAGACCTAGACATGACCCTAGAGCCGAATTCAGATGACCAAGCAGCACAAGACACACCTTAAACAAAGATACAAGAGCTGTAAGAAGGTCCTGCATGTATTCAATTCATTAAGTAGTTTTGTTTTATTGTTTTAGTACACTTTAATTCATCAGGATTGATGGGCTTGTGTCATGTGACTACGGAAGATCATGCACTCCCCTTAATATTGCTTTCCCATTAATTAAAGTTTATATGTTGATGTCTTTGGTGACTTTTATTAGTGCATTGATAACCTCTGTGTCTAGCTGAGTCTTGCTTGGGTCGCCATGCCCCTTCCTCGCCTATTTATTAGAGACGCTTAAATAAATAGGATAGATATAAGTAATCATTAAGGGTTTACTCGCCGATAAGATTAGAGCCAACGAGAAAGGTTTAATTATATACACTTCATATAAAACTAGCAATAAAACAAGTGACAAGCTATTTAATTATCAGGACAGGTCTTCTTATTGTCTCGAGTATCTATCTGTGTACGTGTGTGCTAATCGCTGATTCGAGCTCATTAGTTTAGTTTTCTATTTAATCATAACCAAACCGTGCCAGTCTCTCAGGCTGAACCCCCTTGCATTAGATTAGGTTGTATAGCTAACTTAGGATATTAAAATACTGATTAGAATAACTAGATAATACGTTCCACTCTTAGTGATCGACACTCTACTTACCATTATATTCATACTGACCGGGTACACTGCTCGTTAAGTGTGTGTGTGTTATTGATAAGTCGGCTAAATATAAATTTAAAACTTGAGTAGGCATTAATACTGCTAAACCGCAACGACACATCACGCACCATCAATAGGAGACACCATAAACCCTTGTCTATTCAATCCCAAGTGTTTGTTCCGCAAAACACTTGGGTAATAGATTCTTGGAATTATTTCTAATAAGAATTTGTTAGGTTTAAATGATACTGCTGCTACATTGAAGATTCTGCTGCTAAGAGTTTTTATTCTGCTGCTCATGGTTAAAATGAAAATATACTAAGTATGATTCTGCTGCTAGGCATAATCATCCTGCTGCTAGTATATTCATTCTGCTGCTGGTGATATTCGAAGAATGCTGAAATAAGCTAAGTGTCAAACTGCTGCTAGCTCAAGATGAACCTGCTGCTAGAGTTTGATTCTGCTGCTTATTGGATATGTATAGTTTGTTTATGGTAAAGATACGATTAGATATTATTCTTGTATAGAAAGTTTTGTAATCGACTAGGACTTCTTATGTGTATAAAAGGAGGATCTAGGGTTAGGGTTAGACATCGATTGTCCTAGCATACGTATTGTCTTGTAATCACTTCAAGGTTCGTTGTAACCCTGTTACTTTTGAGTAACCGTATATCAATATATATTGAGGTGAAGGTTGAGAGAAATTATTGTGTGTTATTATTATTCTTCTTAAGATTAATTACTAACTTCCGCATAGTAATTAATAGATCATTCATAAAGCAGTTTCTATACCTATTGCTTTAGATTTATATCTAAAGTAATTAACAAGATTGTTAAGCTTAACTGGGATCAACAAGTGGTATCAGAGCCTGTGATCTAGAAACTGATACCGAGAAGAATTTCAAAAAGTTCAGATCTGTTCATCATCAAAAGCAATGGAGTCTGAATCTCATCATATGGTTACTGCTTCCAAGGTTCCAATGCTCAAGGTTGGAGAATATGAACTCTGGAAGATGAGGATAGAATAGTACATGAAGATGTGTGATTACACAATGTGGGAAATCATACAAACTGGTGATACTCTACCCAAGACTGGTGCTGATGGGCGAGCCGTACCCATCAAAACCAATGAAGATAAGGCTCAAAGGAAACTGGAGATTAGAACTCATACTATTCTCTTAATGGGGATACCTAATGAGTACCAATTGGCCTTCAAAAACACCAAGTCTGCCAAGGATTTAATGGCAGCTATTGAACTTAGGTTTGGTGGGAATGAAGCCACCAAAAAGTCAAGGAAGAATTTGCTAAAGCACGAATTTGAAACTTTCACAGCATCAAGCAATGAAAATATTGATGGTACTTATGACAGGTTGCAAAAGTTAGTGAGTCAGTTGGCGCTTCTTGATGTCACTATTGCAAAGGAAGATATTAATCTGAAGTTTCTAAGGAGTCTTGCACCAGAATGGAATACTCACACAGTTGTCTGGAGGAACAAAGATGATTTTGATGCTATGAATTTGGATGATTTGTATAACAACTTGAAGGTCTATGAAACTGAGGTAAAGGGTTCAACCAGTTCTTTAAGTTCAAACAACCTTGCTTTTATGTCTTCAAATAATAAGGCTTCTGGGAATACTCAAGAAACTCATTCTGCTGTTGTTCATACTGGTTCTGCTGCTAGTTCTACAAATAGTGACAAAATTAGTGATGCTGCTATTTGTGCCTATTTAGCTGAACTTACAACAAGTACTCCAGTAATGAGTCAGGATCTAGATCAAGTTGATCCTGATGATTTAGAAGAGATGGATTTGCACTGGCAATTTGCAATGTTGACTATGAGGGCAAGAAGATTCTTGAAGAGAACTGGAAGAGAGCTCAAGTTCAGAAGGCAGAACAATGTGGGGTTTGACAAATCAAAGTTTGAATGTTATAACTGCCACAGAAAATGGCAATTTGCAAGGGAATGCAGAGCACCAAAGCAGATCAAGGAAAATCCAAGGCAGATTCCCATTGAAGATGCTAAACCTACTACTGCTATGGTCTCATGTGATGGCTTAGGAGAATTTGACTGGAGTGACCATGCTGAGGATGGTCCCAACTTTGCACTGGTAGCTGATGAAGAACCCAAAGAACAACACTTTGCTCTTATGGGTTACTCCTCCTCTGGATCAGACTCTGAGGTATCAAATGAATCTTCATGTTCATTTAAATCTTGTTCAGATACTATAGAGGCATGGAAATCTAGTTATGATGAATTAAGAATTGAATTTAATAAGCTCAAACTTGATAACTTAGGATATCAACATGGTTTAAAATCTTTAGAAAACAAGGTTGAGTTTCTTAATCAAATTGAGGGAGAATATGCTGATAAAATTCATACTCTTGAAACTGAGCTAGTTAAGAAAGAATGTGAAATTAATGTGCTTTATAAAAGATTGGAAGAAGCTGAATTGGCTAGAGACTCAGCTTTAAGTGAAAAAGAAAAACATGTTGTTAGGGTAGATAAACAACAATATGCATCTGTTCTAGCAAATAAAGTAGTTGAATCTCAGATTTTTAAAAGAGGATGTGGCCTAGGATACAATGAAGTGGCTCCCCCTCTTAAAAGTGCTTATGCACCAGCTAGGAAAGACTTGTCCTTTATACCTGAGTCAGCTGCACAATCTGTAGGTGAAACAAGTCAAGTAAACAATGAATCATCTGATAAGACTAGTGCACCTAAGATTGATGAAAAATTGTCTGATGCACCAATCATTGAAGATTGGGTGTCAGATAGTGATGATGATAAGATTGATTCAACACCCAAAGCTAAAAAGAAAGAATTTCTTAGGACTGTTAAACCACAAGTTACACAGGTTAAAAAGGTCGAAATTAAACCTGTAGAAACTAAAGCTAAAAATGTTGAATTTGTGAAACCTGTGCTAGGAAGTAGAATCTCTAGGAAAGTGGCTGAGTATGATGATAAACCTAGAGCTTATCCTAGAAAGACTTGTGACTTGCCCAGAGGAAATCAGAGAAACTTACACCAGGTGATTTCACACACATTAGGTAGTGATTTTGAACTGGTTAAGAAGGCATGTCACAGCTGTGGTATTTTTGAGCACTTGTAGGAAGATTGTTACTTGTCAAAACCTAAGAAAGTTAGTGCTCCAAGACCTGTATGGAACCATAATACTAGGGTGAACCATAGGAACTTTGCTACAAAGACTCACCCACATCCCAAAAGAAACATGGTTCCTAAAGAGATTTTGTTGAGAAATGGTATTTCTAGAACTATTTCTCCTGTTGCACCATCAAGGCCCATTTCAAAGAAAACAGGGTATTCTACTGCTAAAGCTAGCAGCAGTATCTCTCATTCTGCTGCTAAGCCAAAAGTGGTTACTGACACTGTTTTGGGCACTCATTTCTATGCTGTTAAGGCCTCAGCTTGCTGGGTCTGGAAACCCAAAACCAGACACAGTAGTGCATCAATGAACTTCAAGAAATATGATTACTTTGATGCACAAGGAAGATCCAAGTCAGTAATGGCTTGGGTCCCAAAGAGAAACTAACTCTCTTACTTTTTGTGCAGGGCAATCTACAATTGGAGCTAAAGGATAAATGCATCTTTGATAGTGGATGCTCTGGACATATGACTGGGGACAAGAGCAACTTGGAAGATTTTAAGGCTTTTGATGGTGGTTATGTTGCTTTTGGCAATGATCCAAAAGGTGGCAAGATTGTTGGTAGAGGTACAATCAGAACAGGAAAATTGGATTTTGAAAAGGTGTATTTTGTAGAGGGACTTAAGTTCAATCTTTTTAATGTCTCACAAATGTGTGACAAAAAGAATTTTTTTCTTTTTACAGACACTGACTGTCTTGTTTTGTCTCCCGACTTTAAGTTACCTCATGATTCTGAAGTACTACTTAAAGTCCCTAGAACAAACAATATATACAGTGTGGACATTAAGAACATCATTCCCAAAAGAGATTTAACTTGTCTTTTTGCAAAGGCCACCATTGATGAATCCAAACTATGGCATAGAAGGCTTGGCCATTTGAACTACAAGGCTATCAACAAGTTGGTGAAAGGGAACTTGGTTAGAGGGTTACCTTCAAAGGTCTTTGAAAACCCTGAAATATGTGTTGCTTGTCAGATGGGAAAGCAACATAGAGCATCTTGTAAGTCCATTTTAGTGAACTCTATTTATGAACCCTTGTATATGTTGCATATGGATTTGTTTGGACCTACTTTTGTGAAAAGCTTGAACAAAAAGATGTATGGCTTAGTGGTCACTGATGATTTTAGTAGATTTACTTGGGTATTCTTCTTAGCTTCTAAGGATGAGACTCCTGGCATTCTTAAGGATTTTATTTCAAGGATAGAAAACCTATTTAATCACAAAGTTAAGGTCATCAGATGCGACAATGGAACTGAATTTAAGAACCTAGTGATGAATCTGTTCTGTGAGGAAAAGGGTATAACTAGATAGTTTAGTGTAGCTAGAACTCCTCAGCAAAATGGGGTTGCTGAGAGGAGGAATAGAACATTAATTGAGGCTGCTAGGACCATGTTGTCTGAGTCTAAGTTACCCACTATCTTTTGGGCTGAAGCAGTCAACACTGCTTGCTAGGTGCAAAATAGGAGTAAGGTAGTGAAGCCTCACAACAAGACCCCTTATGAGTTATTACATGGTAGGAAACCCCTGATAGATTTCTTAAGACCATTTGGGTGTCCTGTCACTATCTTGAATACCATTGACCACTTAGGCAAGTTTAGTGAAAAAGCAGACATAGGATTCTTTGTTGGATACTCCACTGAAAGTAAGGCTTTTAGAGTCTTCAATCAAAGGACTGGGCATGTGGTGGAAACTTTACATGTTACAATTAGAGAATCCACACCTAATGTTAATGGAAAAGGTCCTGAATGGATGTTTGATATTGATTCTCTAACCAAAAGTATGAATTATCAACCAGTCATTGCAGGTACTACTCACATGTCTGCAGGTACACAAACTAACCCCAATGCAGGTACACAAGCAAGGAAGGATGGATCTGCAGAGGAGTTTGTTTTGATTGAGAAGTGGAAGTTTAATCAGTTCTTCACTCCAACAGATAAAGAGGGAAAGAGTTCAGATGATGATGTTGTTCATAAGGAAGTACCAAAGGATGATGCAGAAGGTGATCATGAACCTTCTAATGATGGCAAGACTGTTGAGAGGTCAGCAAAGCATAGAAGTTCAAGAAATGAAGCTAGCAGTAGCATCTCTAATTCTGCTGCTTAGCCAAATTATTCTGCTGCTACGCCTAGCAGCAGTATTCCCAATTATGCTGCTAAGCCTAGTAATTCTGCTGCTGTTCCAAAGAATTCTGCTGTTGACTTTAATGATAATGTTAATGATGATGGTGACTTCCCTCATATGCCTGAAATGGAGGAAATCTACTATGACACAGATGATGATGTTGTGGATGTTTTTGGAGCAAATGCTGATATGACAAATTTGGAGCCTTCTATTCAAGTCAGTCCTACTCCAAATACAAGGATACATAAAAACCATCCCAAGGAGCAGATAATTGGTGATGTACAATCTACTGTACAAACCAGAAGTAAAACAAAAAGGTTGGGTGATCAACTTCATCAAGGTTTATTTGCTCAATCATTGCATCAGAGAAATAGCCACAAGGACCTACAAAATTGCAAATTTGCTTGTTTCTTATCACAAGTAGAACCCAAAAATATTCACAAAGCTATGAATGATTCAAGTTGGGTTGAAGCCATGCAAGAGGAGCTGTTGCAGTTCAAGCTTCAAGAGGTCTGGACACTAGTTGATTTGCCTAATGGGAAGAGGGCAATTGGTACAAAATGGGTGTTCAGATGCAAAAGGGATGAAAGAGGTATTGTGGTGAGAAACAAAGCAAGACTGGTGGCTCAAGGGTACACTCAGGAAGAAGGAATAGATTATGATGAGGTCTTTGCTCCTGTAGCAAGGATAGAGGCTATTAGATTATTTTTGGCTTTTGCCTCATTCAAGAACTTTCCAGTGTACCAAATGGATGTGAAAAGTGCTTTCTTGTATGGAAAGATTGATGAAGAGGTTTATGTGATGCAACCTCCTGGTTTTGAAGATCCTAACTTTCCAGATAGAGTATATAAAGTGGAGAAAGCACTGTATGGTTTACATCAAGCTCCTAGAGCTTGGTATGACACCTTGTCTAAGTATTTGTTATCTAATGGATTCACAAGGGGAACCATTGATAAAACTTTGTTCATCAAGAAAAATAAGAATGATATTCTACTAGTTCAGGTTTATGTAGATGATATCATTTTTGGGTCTACAAACAAGGTGTTCTGTGAAGAATTTGAGAAGCTCATGCATAACAGATTTCAAATGAGTTCTATGGGAGAACTCACTTTCTTTCTGGGGCTTCAGGTTAAGCAGACAGCTGAAGGGATCTTCATCAGTCAAGACAAGTATGTGGCTGATATGTTAAAGAAATTTGGTTTTAATGATGTGAAGGCAGCTAAGACACCAATGGATAACAACAAACCTTTGCTCAAGGATGAAGATGGGGAAGAGGTTGATGTACATCTTTATAGATCAATGATTGGTTCATTGATGTATCTGACTGCTTCAAGGCCAGATATCATGTTTTCTGTGTGTGCTTGTGCTAGATTTCAAGTGTCCCCAAAAGTTTTACACTTGGAACTGGTCAAAAGAATTTTTAGGTACCTAAAGGGTCAACCTAAATAGGGACTTTGGTATCCTAATAATTCACCCTTTGACTTGATAGCATACTCAGACAGTGACTATGCTGGAGCTAGTTTGGATAGAAAGTCAACCACTGGAGGCTGTCAATACCTTGGTCATAGGCTAATCCCATGGCAATGCAAGAAACAGACTGCGGTGGCTAACTCAACAACTGAGGCAGAGTATGTAGTTGCTTCTAGTTGTTGTGGACAAGTACTCTGGATTCAGAATCAACTCTTGGATTATGGGTACAATTTCATGAACACCAAAATTTATATTGATAATAGCAGCACAATGTGTATAATCAAGAATCCTGTTTTTTACTCTAAAACAAAGCATATAGAGATAAGACATCATTTCATTAGAGATTGTTATGAGAAAAAGTTAATTCAAGTGGTTAAAATACATACTGATAATAATGTTGCTGATCTACTTACAAAAAGTTTTTATATAAGTAGATTTCAATTTTTAGTTGCTAGTATTGGTATGATCAATCTTTAAAATCTTATCTCTGTATGTTTTTGTAGAAAGTTTTTGAGGATTTGTGCTGTTATTGATCAAATAAGTTGTTTCTAGTGCTCGCTATGTATGTATATTGTGTGCTGCTAAGATGGTTATTTTGTTGACCATCTTGTGATTATTGTGAGATACTTTTGTTTGTGTTTTGTGGTTTTTGGACTAATATTTTGCAGGTTAAGTCACAAAAGTTTGCTTGCTGAGAATAAGATGATTTTGAAGTTCAGGGGAGGCTATCTATTCAGAATCAAAAGCATAAGATTGAATGTTCATCAACACAAAGATAATCAAAGTTTATTCCATCACTGGGTGTGTTCACTACATTAGCATGAGTTACATCAACATTCAGGATTCAAAAGCAACAAAACAAACAACCAACCAACAACCTTACTACACATAACCTACACACACCTACCACACAACACAACTACTCAAGCTTTCCTTTTCCTTTTCTAATGATATCCGGCATGACTTTGCTGCGAGGTCCTCTGCTACCCATGAGTTCAGACACCTTCTTGCAGGGAAGTGCCAGTATTACTGGTCTTGGAGATGGAATTTGCTTTTGATTTGGAGATGGAACTTGCTTCTTCTCAGGCTTCTTTTTTGGCACAGGGATTTTCACTGATGATGCTGCTTTTTCAAACTCTTTGGTTAGTAAGTCTGATAGTTTTTGAAGTTCATCATCATCAGACGAATCTGAAGAGGTGAATGAATCGTTTAAATAAGATGGAGGAGTTTTTAGTTCATCCGATGATATTGGAGGAGTTGTCCTTTGCCTTTTGCTAGTTTGACCGGTATAGTCGGATGGAAAATAGTTATTCCAACCAGAGCTCCCTGAGTCAGATGATGAATCGGATGAGATTTCTATGATCTTTGAAGGATTCATGGTGATTGGTATGTTGAAGATTAATGTTGAGTACTTTGTGGGAGGAGATGAATGTGTGTAGATGAGTTAAGGGCTTTTATAGAGTTAATCAAGCCTTAATGACATTAAAGGCGGGGTTGGTATTTAGAATTAACTCTCAAGTTGGTATATGGAGTTAATTTTGGGAGAGTTGACCATAAAGGGTGGATATTTATTTTGGGTACTTGAATAAGTATTGAGAAGAAATCCATTCTACTGCTGGAGATGTTCTGCTGCTTAGGTGTGCAAGTTTAGCATTCTACTGCTAAATTTGAAAGTTGGAGGACTATTTTGCAAATTGGCGCCTAAACCTTCTAATTGGATCTAATTGGAATAAAACCTAATTCGATCCCCAAAATTAAAATTGTGCGCCCAAACTTCAACTATCTCCAAACCAAACACCTCCATTAGCATCTGATTCAAAATTCTCCAAAATCAAAACCCTAATTTATAATGGCGAGACGAACCTTTTCTGATGATCACAATCAAGTCGCTTTCCTTAAGAAGGTACCGGAGGCTGATGGATTCACTGAAGTAATAGACTTTCTTAATGCTACCTCCATTAGGTATGCATTATCAGTAAATCCAACTATATATCGTTCCCACATTAAACAGTTTTGGTCGACTGTTACGACTGAAACTATTAATGGGGAAGAAATGTTAATTGCCTTAGTGGATGAGGAAAGGATAGTCGTTACTGAAACATCTATAAGACGAATTCTTCGTCTTACAGATGATGAAGCAACAACTTGCCTTCCCACATCTACAATTTTTGAGGAACTTGAAAGAATTGGGTATGAGCGCACCAACACTAAAGTTAAAATTTTCAAACGTTTGCTCTGCCCACAATGGAAGTTTCTTGTTCACACCCTTCTACATTGTCTTAGTCCTAAAACAAGTGGGTGGAATGAGTTTAGTGCAAATCAAGCTTCTGCCTTGATTTGTCTAGCCACAGGCCAGCCATATAATTTTTCGGCTATGATTTTTGAGGGGTTGAAAAAGAATCTTTCAGGAAATTCTTATCTTTATCCAAGATTTTTGCAATTACTCATTGATAATCAGTTACAAGAACCTTTTGCTCATGAAAAACCTTACAAAACTCCAGTTCTTGTAACTAAAATGTTTAAACATTTAAGGAAAAATGGGACAGGTTTTTCTGGGAGAATAACTCCATTGTCCCAACACATTTTGAACATTGTTGCTGGTCAGGGTGAAGGAGCTGAAAACCCCACAGCTTCCCATCACACACCCACTCCTGAATTCTCGAATGCTTCATTCCATAATGAACCTCAAAAGACTCAATCACCTAGGATTTCACTTGAAAAGAGCACTGAGTTACCTCCGACTAGTGCTAGTATGGAAGCAGATGAGGCTGCCATAGGTGATGGAGATGGCATGAAGGAAGGGGCTGACACTACTGTTTCCAACTTAGAAGTTGAATAGGCCAGTGTCAACATAAATAAGACCCCAACCTTGGCAACATCTACTGCTGAGGGTTCTTATGAACCTGATGCACATGATGGAAACCCTAGCCACATGGCTAATATAGGGGACTCAGATGTTAAGCCTAGGGTTGAGACTGAGTTTGTGTCCAAAGATTCACCTCTCGGAGAAGGTAACACATCTCGAAGTGATGAGGACAGAGATGAAATAATTGAATTGATGGACACTGATGTACAAATTGACAATGCCCATGATACACCTCTCGGACCAGGTAACACAGGTCGAAGTGTTGAGGCTAGCATTGAACATGAAACAGAGGATTTGACGGTTAAAACACCTGTACACAATGCCAAATCCAGTGATCAACCTCTCGGGTCAGGTCACACAGACCGAAGTTGTGAGGATATCATGAAACAATTAAAGGAATTGACGGATACTTGTACAAAATTTTCAAAGGAGGTTCTTGGTCTTAGAAAGGAGCTAAAGACAATGAAAGCTTCTCAGGGTGCTGAAATCAGAAGGCTCAAACTTAGGGTTCAACATCTTGAGGGGTTGCTGAGATCAAGATCTTCACAGTTGAATGTTTCCAAACCAAGTTTGGGAGAGGATGCTCCCAAACAGGGGAGGAATGAAGCTGAAGAAAACAAGGCTCAAAGGGAGGCTGAGATGGATTTGGATAAGAATGTTGCTGGTTCTGGTAAGGATAATGTTGAAGAAAATGTTGGAAGTAAACCTGCTGCTGAGGTTGGTGAAAAGAAGGTAGAGAATGATTCTGCTATTGGTGCAGGACATTCTGCTGTTGGACTTAAAGATTCTGCTGTTGGTTCAGAGAAGGATCATTTTGCTGAAACAGATGAAGATACCATACCCATAGCTCAAATTATGTTAAACCTTCATGCTAAGTCACAACAATCACCAAAAGTTATCCCAACACCTGAAACTACTGATGTTCAACCACAATCACAACCTGCTGCTAAACCTATACCAAAACCAAAACAAGTAACTGTCTCAAAACCTAAAGCCAAAGGAGTTGTCATACAAGAGCCTGTGTCAACAAGAAAACCTGTTCAACCTCCTACCTACAAGGGTAAGGGTAAGGAGAAAATGGTGGAACAACTTGAACCTTATCCTGATCCTAAAGAAATTCCCATTGAGGAATGGCCTAGACATTTGCAAGAAAGGTGGGATGCAGAAGAAGCTCAGAGGATTGCTGATGAAGAAAAAGCTGAGTATGAAAAAGCAATGAAGAAACAAAAGCAACAATCTGAGAAACAATCTGAAGTTGAAGCAAAAGTGGCTGCATGGGAAAATAAGCAGGCAAGATGTAAAGCTGCTATGGCATGGGAGAAAGTGAAAGTAGAGATGGAAGATGTTTTTACAGATGAAGGTATTAATGATTGGATTCATCAAGCTATTGTGGAGAATAAGAAAAGACTTCTGGTTGCAAGGAAGACTAAGAAGGTGAACAAACCACCAACTGCAAGGCAACAGAGAACTCTTCATGAACAATATCTGAGAAACATGAAAGGATGGAAATTGAAGGAATTGAAGCCATATTCTAATGAAGAAGTTAAGCAGAAGTTTGAGGCTGCTAAGAAAGAGATGGATAGGAAATTTAAACTTTTAACTGATGCTGAGATTAAAGAGTTGACAAGAATCAAAGTAGCATCAAATGCTTATATGAATCCTGAGTCAACTGTCAAAATGCCTAAAGTGTCAGATATTGAGAAAGAGAAAGAGGTTAGTGTTGAAACTGTGATACAAAAAGATGTTGAGAAAGAGACAGAGAATGTAGATGAAGAAGAAAAGCCTAAACCTGCTGTTGGTATAAAGAGATATGGGAGAAGAGTAAAATAGGTTGCTAGGAAGAAGAGAAGAACTAAGGCAGTGATAATGAGTGACTCAGAGCAAGAAGAAAGTGATGAGCATAATTTTGAAGAGGTGACTGCAGATGATATGAAAAGGGTTATGGATTTTACAATTCATAAACCTCAAGAAGAACCAGAACTAATCAATGCAGTTCCATTGGACTCTAAACATCCAATCATCTCCTATACACATGAAATTCTGGATGGTAGTGAAGCATGGTGGGTGATCAAAAGGACAAATGGTGTATGTCAGAAATTTGTTAGATTCTCACAAATGCTGCATTATATGGATAGGGATGATATTGTTCAGCTCTGGAGGTTATATAAAGAGAGGTATGGGGATATAAGACCAGATGTAATTTCTGAAAGATTACACTACTACTACCTAAAGAACATGTTTGAGCCTGATCCAAGGGATATGGAATGGATTGATCTGTTACACTCAACTAAGGTTCATAAATGGTACCTATTTCAATCATGTGGAGTACATGAATTGATTGGGAAAAGTGTAGGTGTGTATATGCTGGTGGAGAAGGATTACCCCTTGAATAACAATACTGCTGTTCTTACTGAGATGTTACAATATGGAAAATTGAAGTTACAAAGACCATTTTTGTCAGATCATCAAGCATATGAGTTGGTAGATAAGTATCAAAAGATTCTGAAATCAAAGACTTCAAAGTAGTAAGTGTTTGGAAGCATCCTCTTTGTGTATGTTTGTGCTTTGGAAGAAACTTGTATATTTTGGAAGAAAATATCAAGTTTAGGGGAGGATTGTTGGGTTTAAATGATACTGCTGCTACATTGAAGATTCTACTGCTAAGAGTTTTTATTCTGCTGCTCATGGTTAAAATGAAAATATACTAAGTATGATTCTGCTGCTAGGCATAATCATCCTGCTGCTAGTATATTCATTCTGCTGTTGGTGATATTCGAAGAATGCTGAAATAAGCTAAGTGTCAAACAGCTGCTAGCTCAAGATGAACCTGCTGCTAGAGTTTGATTCTGCTGCTTATTGGATATGTATAGTTTGTTTATGGTAAAGATACGATTAGATATTATTCTTGTATAGAAAGTTTTGTAACCGACTAGGACTCCTTATGTGTATAAAAGGAGGATCTAGGGTTAGGGTTAGACATCGATTGTCCTAGCATACGTATTGTCTTGTAATCACTTCAAGGTTCGTTGTAACCCTGTTACTTTTGAGTAACTGTATATCAATATATATTGAGGTGAAGGTTGAGAGAAATTATTGTGTGTTATTATTATTCTTCTTAAGATTAATTACTAACTTCCGCATAGTAATTAATAGATCATTCATAAAGCAGTTTCTATACCTATTGCTTTAGATTTATATCTAAAGTAATTAACAAGATCGTTAAGCTCAACTGGGATCAACAGAATTTAAACGTTGAAAAATATTGTGTTTTTTATATTCACGTATTATAACTGTTAGAAATATTCTTTGCATTGATCTCAGTCATAAGCTCACTTAGTTTAACTTAATTGTTATTACTCGGTGTGCTAAGGGAACAACAGAAAGCCAAGGCTAAACTTGCAATTCTTGAAACTAATCCCTCTATGTCTCAGGCTGCTCAAATATCCAAGCCTGTTCAAGAAAAGAACAAGGTTTTAGTTGCTGAAGCCTATGATTGGGATGAAGAAGAGGTATCCTCAGATGAGGAAATTAGAGTGAGTGCACTGATGGCACTCTCTGAAGGTGATCAAGTGGCTGTTGGAAAAAGCCATGTAAGGAATGGAGAGTGGGTAAACATCACCATGAAGAAGGTAAACACTTTACTTTCTATGGATGATGATTCTGATTGGCAGTCTTACATGAATTATATTTGTGTAGATCTTAAATTTGTTGAGGAACAAAGGCTTAACATGTTTTCAAAATATAACAACATAGTGTCAGAATTGAATAAATGTAGAGATTAATTGCTTGTACTAAAGCAAGCCAAATTAGAAACAATTACTCTACAAATTCAGAACACTGAAATTTTGAAACAAAACCAAGCCCTACAAACTGAACTTAACAAAGAAAAAGCTGTCATCCAAGGCTGGACCAAAAAGAACCCCAAGGTCTTTGATACTGTGGGTTTAATCCCTAGGAAAACAATAGGAATTGACCATCACATGGTTAACCCCTATGTAAGTCCCAGTGAATTGACATTTGTTCCAGCTGGCATATCATTTGAGCAAGAAATGCTTCCCAAGTCAAATGACTGGATTGTCAGGGACAACCCAGTCAGTAAGTTACCAAACTTTGAGACTGGAAAGATCATGCTTCCTGAAATTCAGGCTTTGAAAAATACGCTTGGACTTACTGAACAACTCAGTAAGCTTGAACTCACTAAACAACTCAGTAATACTGAGTCAGTAAATGAGTCTGAATCAGAATCATGTCCACCACTCCCACCACTGAATACCCTTCAGGGTGCTGCACCCAACTTAGGCCTCCCACCAATGGTCTACTCTCAACACTCTCCAAAGGAGAGGTCAGGATTGGGAAAAACAATCCTGAAAAGACCAACATTTGAAGTCTCAGTAAATACTGATGTCTCATCTTCTTCAGTCCCTTCCGAGGTAATAACCCAAAGCCCTAACTCAAAATTTGATCAGTTGGCTGAAATGGTCAGGAAGCTGGGTGAGAAGATTGCATCTTCTGAGAAACCTTCTCAATCCAAGAAGGAACAAAAACCAGCTTCCTCAAAGACCAAAACCCAAACCCTCAAAACCCCTCAAAAGATGTGAACTGTGTAACTATACCAATCATATCACTGATGATTGCTATAGAATTCTTTAGTGCATGATTTGCAAAAAAGATGATCACAGGACCTCTAATCATAAAACACACTCAGTCACATCAAAGATGGCAAGCCTTAAAGCTCAGTCTTTAAACTACCCTTCTAATTCTAAACAGAAACAGAAACAAAAGGCAAAACCTTTTGCACCTTGCCCTTACTGTGGGTTCAATGATCACCATCCTAAGGATTGTCAAATTGACGATTGTTGTGAAAATAGTGGAATTTCCACTCATGAAACCTCAGGAGGTGATAAGGCCATTCAGGCCAGAAGAGGTATGACAAAGTCAGCCTCTCAGTCTACTGAGTCTACATCTGCAATCAAATGCATAATTTGTGGTAGCTCAGTCCACCACACCACTGACCATAAATCAATTGTAAATATTAAAAAGACCCCCAAAGCTAAGCCCTCCAAGAAGTGGAGTCCTAGAAAGAACTAACCCAGTTTACTATTTGTGCAGAAACATGCCAGGGATCCTGTTTGGCATCTAGATAGTGGATGTTCAAGGAGCATGACTGGTGTGAAGGAGTATCTGCACAAGTATGTGGATGAATCAGGACCCAAAGTGATATTTGCTGATAACTCATCTTTACTAGGATAGCTTATGTAAATGGTCTTAAATACAATTTGATAAGTGTCAGTCAACTATGTGATGCTAAATACATAGTTCAGTTTGATGATAAACAAGGAATCATCTTCAATGCTAATAAGGAAGTTGTCCTTATTGCACCAAGAAGACATGATGTTTATGTGTTGGACATGTCCAGTCTGACTCAGAATGGAACTTGTCTCTTTACCAAGGCCACTGATACTCTCAACTGGCTTTGGCATAAGAGACTCTCCCACCTGAACTTCAAAAACATAAACAACCTTGTGAAACAAAACAAGGTCCTTGGCTTACCATCTCTTGTGTTTTCAAAGGATAAACCATGCTCAGCTTGTGAAAAAGGTAAACATCACAGAGCATCCTTTAAAACCAAAACCAACTTTTCCATCAGGAACTGCCTTCATCTTCTCCATATGGATCTATTTGGACCAATTAGTCCTAGATCCATTAACCATGAGAAGTATACTCTGGTCATTGTGGATGAATACTCAAGATACACTTGGGTATACTTCCTGATCAAAAAGAGTCAGGAAGCTGAAACAGTTATGTCCTTTGTCAGGAACATTGAAAATCAGAATGACATCAAAGTCAAACAGATTAGGACTGACAATGGAACAGAGTTCAAAAATTATGAACTTGAATGTTTCTGTGATGAGAAAGGTATTTCCCAAAAAATTTCCTCACCCTACACACCTGAACAAAATGGGGTGGCTGAAAGGAAAAATAGAACACTCATTGAAGCAGCTAGGACAATGCTAAATGGATCAGTCCTTTCCAAACACTTTTGGACTGAAGCAGTAAAGACTGCCTGTTACACACAAAACAGATCCATCATTGTCAAGAGACATAGCAAAACTCCTTATGAGTTATTCAAGGGAAGAATCCCTGACATCAGCTACTTTCATGTCTTTGGGTGTCCTGTGTTTATTCATAATAACAAGGATCACTTAGGAAAATTTGATGCCAAAGCTGATGATGGATACTTCCTAGGATACTCCCTTGTCTCAAAGGCCTTCAGGGTGTTCAACACTAGGAGACAGCATACTGAGGAAACATTTCATGTTACCTTTGATGAGAGCACTGATGCAATCATCAAGATACCCTCCTGATGAACATCATACTGATAATGGTCCTTCCACTCAGTACCATGCAAATGCTGACATCTCCTATTACATCATTCCCCACAACCTTCCTTACCCAACCATCACTGAGTTTATTGAAGCACAAAGTACTGATGAATTCATTCAGTCAGTACAAAGTGCTCAGGTACTAAACAATCACAGTGATGAGTCAACCCACTCAGACACTCAAGATGCTGAAGAACATCATGTGTCTGATCCTGATCCTACCCATCAGGCCTCTACAAGTTCTAATCAGTTTCCAAGACCTCAGGACAGTTGGACTAGGTCTCAGGATATAGAACTTGTCAATATAATTGGTGAGCCTACTGAAGGCATGCTCACAAGAAGCATGGCTGCTGAACTGAGAGCAGCCTCAGCCAATGAATGCCTATTTGTAGACTTCATTTCCACAATTGAACCCAAAAGTGTTAAGGAAGCACTAAAAGATCCAAGTTGGGTTCAAGCCATGAATGATGAACTGGAACAATTTGATAGAAACAAGGTAATGACCTTGGTCAAATGTCCTGAAGATGTTTCAGTCATTGTCATGAAATGGGTATTTAAAAACAAATCTGATGAAAATGGCATAGTCATTAAAAACAAAGCCAGACTTGTAGCCAAAGGCTATAATCAACAAGAAGGCATTGACTATGAAGAAACATTTGCACCAGTAGCAAGGATGGAAGCCATCAGGATCTTCCTTGCTTTTGCTACATACATGAACTTCAAGGTGTACCAAATGGATGTTAAAAGTGCATTCTTAAATGGTTCACTAAAAGAAGAAGTTTATGTTCAACAACCTCCTGGATTTGAAAGCCATGAGTTTCCTGACCATGTCTGCAAGCTTAACAAAGCCCTTTATGGACTGAAACAAGCTCCCAGGGCATGGTATGAGACTCTTTCAGCCTTCCTGATCCAAAACAAGTTTGTCAGAGGCAAGATAGACAACACATTGTTTATCTACAAGACAAATAATGATGTCATACTTGTACAAGTGTATGGTGATGACATCATCTTTGGCTCAACAAATTATAAACTTTGCAAACAGTTTGAAAAACTAATGGCAAAGAAATTTGAAATGAGCATGATGGGAGAACTGACTTACTTCCTTGGTCTACAAATCAAGCAGACTGATAAAGGAACCTCTATCAGTCAAGAGAAGTATGTCAGAAGCCTACTGAAGAAGTATGAGCTCAGTGATTGTGCCTCAGTCAAGACTCCCATGGTACCCCCAAACAACCTTGGTCCTGATCTTACTGGAAAACCAGTGAATCAAACTCTTTTTAGAGGAATGATAGGATCACTGATGTATTTACTTGCATCAAGGCCTGATATCCAATTCTCAGTCTGTTTATGTGTCAGATATCAATCTGACCCAAGAGAAACTCATATCACTGCTGTGAAAAGGATATTCAGGTACCTGAAAGGTACTCCAAACCTTGGATTATATTATCCAAAATGTTCAGGCCTTGATCTTAAAGGATACTCAGATTCTGACTATGCTGGATGCAACATGGACAGGAAAAGCACTTCAGGCTCATGCCAAATTCTTGGTGGAAAACTAGTCTGTTGGAGTGCTAAGAAGCAACAATCAGTTGCCATGTCCTCAGCTGAAGCTGAATATGTTGCAGCAGAAAGTTGTTGTGCAAATGTACTCTGGATGAAAAGTCAACTCAGTGACTATGGAATTCAGTACAAGATGGTTCCCATCTTTTGTGATAACACAAGTGTAATTGCCATCTCAAATAACCCAGTTCTTCATCAGAGAACAAAACACATTGATATTAGATATCACTTCATCAGGGACCATGTCATGAATGGTGACATAGAATTACACTTCATTCCTACTGAATATCAGCTAGCTGATATATTCACCAAGCCATTGGATGAATCAACTTTCACCAGACTGAAAGCTGAACTAGGAATGTTGAATATTGAGAATCAGTCCACTGATTGACTCCATCCAAATATGTGTAAATTCTGATAACCTCAAGTCCCTGACTCAATGTGTTCTTCAGTGAGAAAGGTCACTGAACTTCAAGAACTAAACCCAAGTTCCTGAACTGTAACCACTGTGAAAATCCCACTTTAACATAAACTATCTCACTGAAATATTTATCCTTTTCTACGTGTAAATTTTTTTATTATTATTTTATTTGTTATCTATAACTATTATCTTATGTGACGTAGATCACATCCTCGATAAACGTGCTCGCATGCAACCTAAACTCAACGTATTTAATGTTTATTCTATATAAACATATCCCTATGAAATATTACAATATACCATTTACCATTTTACGATAAATCCTTAACGAACGTACAAACAAAACATCCATTATTTATATAGAGTTTCTAGGAAACCCTAAATTCATCATAACACCAAATATGAATAACAAAACCCTAGAACATAAAAATATAACTCATCTGAGCTAATGTACAAGTTATCAAAGCACCAGAAACCCTAATTCCGTTTTAACTCCCGATAAAACCCTAATTCCATAAAAACTATGATTTTATATATTAATTTCACAAACCTTAGTTTATTTATATAATATTTTTACAAAATATTAAATGTACAAGTTATCTAAGTCAATGTACAATTCTTTTATGCATAAAATTTATATATTTATAAAAACCCTATTAAAACCCTAAATATAATTATTTTTAAACACAATTTACAAACCATTCATACATAAGTCTTAAAAAATTAATTTTTCTAAACTCACTAAATATTTGTACAAGTCTTTAAACCTAATGTGCAAGTGCCTAATGCACAAAAACCAAAAATCCCATTCATATATTTTTAGACTTAATAAAAATTAACATATAATTTTTATAACTTAATAAAGTATTAAAACTATATTTTTCTTATATCATAAATTATAGTACAACCCTAGTGAGCCTATGGTACAACTCCTCTAAGCACAACCCATTCCCTTTTCAATTCCATACAAATTCGATTTATACACTATAAAGAAAACCTTAAATAATTTTCCTAACCCATAAAACCTTTGAACCAAGACCCTAAACTAAACAAGTTACATCTCTAAACCCTAAATCACTACTCTCTAAACCCAAAGTACAATACCACAAAGCCTAACCGAACCTCACTAAATTTTCCTAGTCGAATTCTAGTCCAAAAGCCTTAACTAAATTACCTTCTAAATAAGACCTACACTAAATACTTCTCCTAAATTCAAAACTCTTCACCTCTCTTAAGTAACTTGTGTGGATTTCATGCATCCACATCCCCTCCTCTCTTCCCTGTTACACGCCTCATCCTTCTCCTTCCTTCTATTCTAAAAACACTTCCACTTGTCCCTTTCCTACCCCACCAAAACCCTACTTCTCTTCCTATAAATAGCAGCCTACATTTCACCACTTATCTTCACACCCAATTCGACTAAACCCTCTCAACATATCCCCACTTCACTCGAACCATATCAAACAACATCCAATTCCACTCCCTTACTGATCACAGCCCAATATACAAGCAAATACCATAAACCCTAGAAAGCTTAGAGGAGGAGGAAGCAACTAGTGTTCTAGAAACCAACCCACTCGAATCATAAACCCTACTCGAACCAAACCTAAGTAAGTTAACATATTCATTTTCATTTCTTTTATTTATTTACTTTGAATATTATTTAAAAACACTAATACATAACCTCTAAAAATAATCAATATAAAAAATATTAAGTTTTCTTTTCTTTTCTTGTTTCTGTTCGAACAGTAAGACCAACACACCCAAAGTATTTGAATCTTTGTAACAACCAATCAAGAACCTATAAAACATGTTGAAATATTTCAAATATTAACATATCATGCATAAAAGTTAGTTACAAACCTTTAAAAACATTAAAAACCCAATCGGGTATATTTTCTGTGTTTCTGTCGAGCAGAAAACAACCCCAGACGCCCAACTTTTGACCTATAAACTAACCCCCAAACGAACACCATAAAATCTAATTTTTGGTATATATAAAGTTCACCTAGCTAACTTAATTTAGGAAAAAGAATCAAGTAAAAAGGTTAATCGAGTTAAAAGTTATCGAGCTTCAAAGTTCGCCCTTTATCGCTAAAATAGAAATTTAGATTTCCAGTTATTTATTTTCAGTCTTATCGACCAACAGCCTGACTTTAAACATAGATTCCGACCCCTATATAATCTCTAAAAATTTTAAGCTTTTGCCATATCAAATACCACCTAGCTAACTTGTTTTAGAAGAAATAATCATATAAAATGGTTGAACCATTAAGTAGTTATTGAGTTGCTATCGCTAGAATCAAAAAGCCAAATTCCAGTTTTATTTAAAACTTGGTCTAGTCGACTGACTTTAGTAAATTAGTTCGACCCTCAAATGAATTTCATAAATTAAAAAACTCAACCTATTTTAAGATGACCTGGCCAGCTTTACATGGGAAAAGAAAGTTCGCAAAATGATTTATTTCTCACAAAGATTTTCGATCTTAAAACTCTAGTTTTGTCACTAAACTCATGCGTATTATTTTTAATTAATAAGAGTTTTATGGGCTGAAATTATAAATATTCCATAGTTATTTAACTCAAGGACCATTTTTGTCAATTACAAATAAAAAGGGGTAGAAAATGTCATTTTGAAACTAAAGGGTAGAAGTTGTCATTTTCCAAAAGTTCAGGGTATAAACTGTCAATATATGAAACCTTAGGGATGAAATTGTAACTTTTCATAACTATTATGTCTATTATTTTTATTATTCTTATATTTTCCGATCTAATAGAAAATTTACCAACGTAATACGTTTATATCAATAACCAACGAACGAACGAAAAATATACTAAACGAACAAACGAACGAACGGAAACATAACAACGGACAATAAGATAAAATCTTATCCAACTGTTGAAGAGACTTCATGTTGTCTCAAATTAACATTTAATCAACAACAAAATACGTTACGAAACCAATATTAATAATTTATGAATATTCAGAAACGTTTACTGAAAATTTACATAACGAACCAGGTTGCGTGCCGGAGACGTTTATCAACTCTATTTAACTTTGTTTTCCATCCAGACTGCTCAGGTGAGTTCATAGTCCCACTTTTCTTTATACATTTTTCCAAACTTGTGGGGAGATACATGCTACAAACCTGAACATAAGTATTTTTCTGTATGTTATTCTGATTAATATTGCCTAAGACACCTTATTTGTGTTAGCCAGATGGATATCTTTGTGCTAGCCGGATTGATAGCCAAATACACATTATTTGTGTTAGCCGGATCGATAGTCTTTGTGCTAGCCGGATTGATAGCCAAATACACCTTATTTGTGTTAGTCGGATCGATAGTCTTTGTGACTAGCCGGATTGATAGCCAAATACACCATTACTTATATCATTTTATGATATCACCCACACACCCCCTTAACATTTGAGTTTATGAGACTTAGTGCAATATATAACGAACTGTGATATTACTGATTTACTTTCTACTTAGCTTATGTTCAAACTGATTTAACTTTAAACGCTATGGATTCACTCAACCTTTGTGTTGACTTTTTAGCATGTTTTATCTCAGGTAACTGGAAGTACGATTTGGCACGGAGTGGCATGGACTTTTTTCTTATAAACAAAGTGTCTATTTTATTATCATTCAACAAATAATGTAACTTTTACAACGTATTTCGAAACATCCCGCTGGGACCTCTATAATGTAACTCTGATATAAATAAATGAATGATAACAATTTTATTTAAAACGTCTCTTTTCGAGTCGTTTTCTATTCTCATGACTATGAACCTTGAAGTAACACCCCAATCTATATTCCGCTGCGTTTATCAAAAACGGGGGTGTTACATGAACCCTTAATCCTCAGGAATTAAACCCAAGTTCTTGAATTCTTGGTCCTCAGGAACTAGACCCAAGTTCCTGAACCCTTGAACCTCAGGAATTAAACCCAAATTCCTGAACATTAGAACCATCAGTGACTAAACCCAAGTCCTGACAATCAGGTTCACTGAATGAAAAGTCATTCAGGGTCCTCAAGAGACATTAAATACTAACTTAAATGCTCTAAGTATCTAGTTAGTAAATGTCCGAGGTTGGTAACTGAACTCATATTTAATATAAGAATATTTGTTCTTTTGCCTTTCTGGCTTCCACCTCTGGGCCCCCACATTCCCACTTGGCATTAAATGCCTCTCCAATCACATTACAGATATGTGATGACTCATCTCTGCAAATTGCACTTTTGCAGAACTGCTCAATTGTTCACCTTGATTGTTGCGCCAAACCAGGAAAAATGGAGTGGTGGCATTAAATGCGGATCCCAAAATATTTTATTCAAAACAGTTTCCAAAAATTCTTTTTGAATAAATAA
The DNA here is from genome assembly GCA_021014915.2 of Artemisia tridentata subsp. tridentata. Lineage (NCBI taxonomy): Eukaryota > Viridiplantae > Streptophyta > Magnoliopsida > Asterales > Asteraceae > Artemisia > Artemisia tridentata. The sequence goes on from CP139503.1 coordinate 54,635,123, forward strand.
AATCCGCTTAATGCCTAAAATACCCTCCACTTCACCTCCCTATAAATACCCCAACCAAAATAATAACACACACGTCTATTAGAAATCTTAAGCAAAATTCTGCCCATTTTTCTTTCAAAACTAATAGTGTGTGTGTTTTAAGCTTTAAGAAATCCCCAACCATCTTTGTTACCCAGACTTACCAACAAATATGGCTTCCTCTAAAGCTGTGACATACGCCCCTAATGTGGAATTCACATTGGAGGGCGTAGACCTCACAAGGAACAATGTGGTGGGAAACTTTTCCTATCCACAAAAGTTCCATGCATACAAGAACGTAATAAAATATCTTCAAAACTGTTTTCTTGCAAAAGCATTTATCAAGACCCCCTCAGTCATCTACCATGACTACTTGAGGGAATTCTGGTGTACTGCTGTGGCTATTAGCCCAAAAGACACCAAAGAATCCATCCTCACTTTCACAGTGATGAATGGGAGAAGGACCCTCTCCCTGGATTACAATGACTTCATCAAGGCCACTGGTCTTGATTTTGCTGAGGCTTTTGAGCCCAATCCGACTGACCAAGAGGTTAAGGGAGAGTTGATCTTCTTGGGACCTCATGACCCTAAACGTCCTGAGTTGTCCGCTGGAGCCTTATTGGAGAAGGCTCCAATTGTCAAAACCTGGTTCCACCCAGTCTGGAGGATCCTGATGACATTCATCATTCAGGTCCTTGGGGGGAATAAATCCTCCACTGAGCAATTGAACTCATCACAACAATTGATGTTGTTCAGCCTCTTGGAGGGTAGAAAGATAGATATCGGAGGTATAATCTTCCGTGACCTTGTTGCTAAGCTCTCAGGAAAATCTAGGCAAAAACACTTGTCTTATCCTAGGTTTATTTCCTGTGTGCTTCAGGACCTTCTTGGTTCTGACTATGTGAGGCCTGACGTGGAAGGTATGAAACCTGACGTCTTACATAAGACCAATTTCACTAGTGGCATCACTGAGGTACAACCCATTGCCCTGACTAACTACATGCTGGTGGTTATTCAGAGGGGAGAACGCTGTTTCTCCAGTACCTTCACCTACAAAGAAGGTGAAGAAGACAAAGAAGGGTCAGTCCAGTAAGGTGGTTAGACCCAAACCACTCGCCACTGAGACTGATGCCCAGAACCAACTCAACCTTAAAAAGGGGTTGAATGTGGCCCAGACCTCTGAGACACCCACTACAAAGACCCCCTGACCACAAAACAACCGCCAACGGAGTTCACTGAGAAATCATCCTCAGTTCCCTCGGGCAAACCCCCTCTTCCTCATGATTCCACTGACATAAACAAGTCATTGGAGTCAGGAACCTCAACCCACTCACATCCTGATGAAGGCACTGATAAATCACAATCAGAGCCTGAGGGAGAAAAGGGTCCTATATCCTCGGTTGGGCAGCACTACTCAACTGAGAAGGGGACCCACATCCAATCACATCCCGATGAAGGTACTGACAAATCACAGTCAGGACCCAAGGGAGTTAAGGACCCTAATTCCCCAAAAGGGCAGTACAACCCTGATGGGAAGGGGGACCACCAACTATCACAAAAAGTGCCTAGTGATACTATTGGAAAACACCCGTCAGTAGTTGAAGGCGCTCAGGGGGACAAAGACTCAGAGGGATATAAACCACCCGCTGATACGGAACCCACAACCACCTCAGGCGGATCCATTCTCTCAGGAACTACCCCCAAAAGTCAGGCTGAGAAATCAGTTATTATGGCTAGCCAGGCTGATAAAACCAAATCAGTTATTATGGCGGGGTCAGGACCTGACCAAAACCAAGGCAAGTCCTTTTATGAGGAGGAGCCGGTTAACCTTTTGGAGTTCGAGTCTATAGGGGATATTCAGGCTCTTATTGATTCTGAAGATTCTGAGGATGAGCTCAAGGAAGAGAGTAAGGAAGAAATGTTTGAGGCTGGTGATGACATGGAGATTGATGTACAACCAACTGAGCAATCGCATCAATCTTCTCCACATGGTGAAGAATCTGAGTCTCAGGCTGCTCATTCTTCAGATTCAGAATCATCATGCCCTCAGGAACTCAAGAAATATGACAACATTCTTCCTCTTACTGAGAGACAATTGGTCAAGTTCCTGCAAAAGGCCAACAATGCTCTCTTCACTGGGCTCACTGAAGAAATTTTTGACAAGTACACTGAAGCAGCTGTTCATTATGTCGATCTGAAGGAATCAGTGGAATCCTATCATGATGATGTAAATGAGCACAAGTCATCTATCTCCTTCTCCCTGAAAAATCTTGATTACAATCTTCAAATGTTCAACGAGTCACCAACTTATAAAAGGGCATTGAAACTATTCAAGAGTCAGTGAAAGATGACCCTGCGCTTAACAAGAAAATTCTTTAGGCTTTTGAGACCTACCAGCAACAATCTACTCAGATGGCTGAGCTGGTAAACATGCTTACCTCCTCAAATCTTCAGGGATTCAGCTCTAAAGTGGACTCCATCAGGTCTTCCCTGGGTCTTATGGAGTCCCACATGGCATCTTTGGCAAATTCTTCTTCTTCCTTGGCTTGGAATCTTGGGCCAAGGATGACTGCACTGGAGGTTTCTCAGGCTTCTCTTGAGGCTAAGGTCTCAACTCTTTAGCAGGACACCTCAAACATCAAGTCAATGATGACTAAGATTTATTAGGCCTTCAAAGGTCAGGATCCCTCAACTTCAGTGAGCGCACCAACTCTTGCTCTCACTATGGGTCAAGCAACAGTTGAGGGGGAGAAAGTAAAAGTCACTGAAAAAGAACAACCTCCTTCTCACACTGAGGGGGAGAATCCTGAAGAAACCCCATCTTCATCACACCAGGACAAAGGCAAAGGCATCCTCACAACCACTGAGCCTGAGCCTACAATCTTGGTGCCTGCTTCCAAGGAAAGAAGGCAAGACCCTGATGAGCCAGTCAGGGTCCCTTATGAGGTCAATGGAGTGATTAAACTTCTTATTAATGAGGAAATCCAAGCTCATATGGAGAAAGATGAAGCAATGAAGAAGGCAGCCGAAGAAGAAAGGGCGAGCAAGGCTGCTATCATTCAGGTGGTCCATGAAGAGGCTGAGAAGATAGGTCTTGAGCCTAAGGAACTTGCTGGAAGGAAGGGTGGTCAGACCTTCATGAAAGCTCAGTCTGCTAAGATGATTGCTCTCAGGAAGAAGAGGGAAGAAAAATTGAAAAGGACAGAAGCGATCAGGCAGAATAGGATTGAGAAATATCAGTGGTACATGACAAATAGGTTGAAGCCAGAACCAATCACTGATATCATGATCCATCGAAACACCAAGCCTGCCGTTGTCACTGTCTACAGAAGTGCTGACAAGAGAATCCTTGAGGTTCATGACCCCTTCAGATTCGCCAACTTTGGGATCACTGAATTGGATGAATTAGGTCCAATACTAGCGAAAAAGTCAAATATTGTGGTCCCTGGTCTATTGAAGTCCCTGAGCCTGAGGTATCAAAAACTGGTAGAAACATCTCAGGAACTTGGTATTCCCTCTCTTCTTCCTGCTTCAGCTTAGCTACCTGCACCCTCTCAGTCTTCCTCAAGAAAAAGAAAGAAGATTGAAGCTGAGCCTGAGATCAAGGTCCCTGGTCTTGATTGCAACAGAGCCCTCCCTGAAGGAGTTCCATTCAGGAACAACTTGGTCATCGAACAACCTGAAAGAGGTTTGTTCTTCACTGATGAGTTTGGAGACCCAGCCTTCTAAAGATGGAGTGATATTGACCAATCAGGAATCAAGGCAATGCTGGGTTTCCTCATGATGGCCTCACCTATCAAGACTCCTAAGAATGTAAGGTTCTGTCAAGACCTGAGAACAAATATTCAAGAGCATCCTGATCAGCATGAGCTTGAGTCCAAGAAGCCAAAGCTTGAAGCCTTAGGGTATAAGTTTGACTGAATCCACCAACACCACTATCCCAGTACTATGTATAGTTTTGTTAGGACTTGTAATAATATTAATAAGATGATGTTTTTATTATTTCAATGTCCTTATTTACTTTCTAGTACATTCAGTATGAGAAGAAGTCATTAGCTCACTCATAACTGATCAAAACACTTAGGCATAATTTATATCCAAATAGGGGGAGATTCTTGGGTCCATCAGTACCCAAGAATACTTAAAACAGGATTTGGACACAAATTAACTAAGTGTTAACTTAAACCGAGAACAATTCAAGTCACTGAGTGAACAGTCACTCAGTGAGTCATCTTCAAGATGCTTAAGGCGAATTCAAGAAGAAGGATTCACTACTCAGGAAGGTGGTACTCCCTGAGTAGGACTTAAGCCAAAGAAGAAGATGATGGTTCAGTGAGTGTTGGACAAGAACTCACTAAACCCTAGTCTCCTCAACAATATTAAGTGATTGAAGACTGAAGAACTCAACGCCTGAAAGAAAGGCGGGAAGATCTGGGAAGAGTTTAAGATAAGATCAAATCTTATCTTGTCAGGAAGGAACTTTCCCTAAGACGGCTAAAAGTCGTGGAGTGTCAGACCAACCACTCCTAAAGACTTTATAGTCAATTCCCATTGGTTCTTGGAAATGATAATTACTGTTGTAATTGTCAGACACGCTTGCTTCAACAAGTTGTATTTTTTTAATCACTTTTACTCTTTTATACTTGTGTATAAATAGGTTCAGATGGAGAGAAGTTGAGTGTGTTTTGTACATTGAAAGCCTTAAACTTTTGCAAAACAACTTCTCTCCTACAAAGAGTAACGTATCCCTGAGATAGCTCAGTGGGTCGAATTGTTACCACTTAAGCATAGCTTGAGTTTAGATAGGAGACACCATACCTTGTCTATTCAATCCCAAGTGTTTGTTCCGCTAAACACTTGGGTAATAGATTCTTTGATTCATGTCTAATAAGAATTTAAATGTTGAAAAATACTTTGTATTTTTACATTTACGTTTCATTAACTGATAGAAAGAATCATTACATTGTATTAGTCATAAACACAAATAGATTAACTTTCTAGTTAACTCTAAGCGTATTAAGGGAACAACAACACTATCTATAGATTCGTTTTCAGGAATGACGAATTGTTCATATTGTTTAACAAGAAGATCGATCTTGTTATCTTTGACTTGATTATTACCTTGATGAGTGACTAACAAAGTTTTCCAAATATTTTTAGCCGTATTACACATAAAAATTCTTTGAAATTTCTTTTTCGGTAAAGCATTGTAAATAACCATTTTTGCTTCATCATTTTTAGCCAATTTCTTTTTAAGAGTTTCACTTTGTTTATCATAAGGAACTATTTCATCATTTTTAGTTTCAGGGTTTTGTTCAATAGGTTGAAAGTTACCCATAGTAATAACATGCCAAAGATCAAGATCTTTTGATTTCACATAAGTTTCGAATTTAGTTTTCCAGTAAATGAAGCTATCAGCTTCAAAAAGTGGTGGTCTTTGCATAGATTGCCCTTCTTGATATTTTTCAAAATCTATTGATCGATTCAAGTTTTAAAATACAATATACTTTAAAAATCTTAAGTGACCCGCTCTGATACCAATTGTAGAAACTAGAAGGGGGGGGGGGTTGAATAGTTTCACCATTTTTAATTACGTTTTCGAAAATTTCTTTTTCAAGTTTGTTTTAAAATGTTTCTTGATTCGAATCTTATGTGATATTTATACAACAATCAATGAACACAATAATAAACAAGTAAGTAAAGATAAGGAAAGAAACGATCAAACCGAGGACACGGAGATTTATAGTGGTTCGGCTATGAAGTTCACTCTTCGCCCTACTCCACTCCTCGAGTCTCACACTTGAGAGTTTCACAGACACTATATCAACACGTTCCCTTATGGCGGAACAAACCGTACACCAAAGCTTACACAAGGTTTAACGATACTAAGTGGAATGTCGAGTCCTAATCCTAGCTAGAACCAATCTACACGAAAGCCTACGTGGCTACACTATTCGAACCAACACTTTAGCCCGAATCAACATAACACACAATTCCAAGCTTGCAATCAAGTCGGATTACACACAAGAATTAAGATACAAAGAATGGAGGTTGAGGAGAGATCCGTAACAACGGATTATGAGGTGAATGACTATTCTTCAACACTTCGTTTCTTGACGAATACGAGTGTTCTTCTCTTGCACTTGGAATAAGGATGGATGTGATCACTTGTAAACAACTTACAACCCGTTAATGTGATCAAAGAAGAGTATTTAGAGTGAATTTAGAAGGCAGAAAGTTTTAGTGCTCAAGAGGTGGTTTTTCTGAAATGAAATAGTTCAGTATTTATAGGTACCAGGAGGAGCGGGGGACGGTCCATTAAAGCTGGACGGTCCAATATATAAAGGACCGTCGCCATATTTACGGGACCGTCCGACGGACGCTCCTATTTTTGTCCTGATGTGGTGAAAGTTTATCTGGAGAAAAACTTATCTAATTTTAGGCGGGAAAACTAGCTGTTGGAGAATTTGAAATTCAAATTTATTTTCTTAATAAAACATTTCTTTAAAATTACAAAAATACTTTTGTAAAAATATTTTGTCACATAAAAATGTGAGGTTTAGTGAAAAATAAATTCTTTGATCACTTAACTAAGTTGGTAGATTGTTTGTTCATACCTGTAGGTCCACGGTTATGGATCTAAGTAGCCTGTGTAAGACAATAGATAACTTGAATAAATCCAAATTAATCTATATGAGAAACTCTTAACAGTATATTGATTGTTAATGCGGAATCTTAACAACCAACAAGTATGAAGAACACAACTAAGATTGCTAACTTCGTATTACTATTAAACTTTCAATTGTCACCATGTCACTATGCCGTAGGGTTCCTTTTATACTCTAAGGAAACCCTAATGTTACAAAACGTGTGAAAGGATAAACATATCTTCTAATAAGATAACTAATACGTATATATCCTTTCCTAACATATAGCTAACTAACTCTGCTATTAAACATAAACAGACTTAACTAATAATAGTCACCAGACTTAACTATGTTTGCCAGACTTAACTATGTACTGGCAGAATTAACTAAGCTAACAGACTTAACCATATCTTCAGCAGACTTAAGTCTGTTCTTCAATAATTCCCAACAATACCTTAAGTGATGTTGTTGTTGAAACGAGTTTTGTCGATTATAAACTTGTTAAGCTTAGTTTTACGTAACGTGTATTTGTATTTTGTGATTATCAAAAATGTAGAGACCGGATAATGCAAATGACGTTTTTGACATTATTTGTATTAATAACGTTTGTAAGTTTTGGCTCTTGGAAAGTGCATAAGTATATAAGTATATGAAAGTAGTCATGACGAATAAGTCTCCAGTTTGGAAGTAACTGAAGGACTAAGTACGGAAAATATTCACAAGTAAAGTGTTTGTGATAATTATACGTCGTCGATAAATAATAAATACTTATGCTAAGTATTTACAATATAAGTGTTTATGTGATACGGTAGGTATATACATACGTATATATATTTGTAATTTCATTAAATTAGTGGATGATAAGTTAGGGAAAGTCTATATTATAATTGCTATAAATAATATTATATTATCTAGTTTTCGTAGTTTAGTCGAGTTTATGAAAATAGACCATGTATAAAAATTTGACAAAAGTCGGGCATGACGCGGTCATAAACATTAGTTTTCCTTTATAAATCAAGTGTTGTAAAAATACTCTTAATCACGTCAATAAATTATTTACACCGTAGCTTGACCAAATAAATATGTAATGCAAAGTAGTTTTTCAAGCTAGTAACCATGTAATAGCATGTAAAGGAGCTTTTCAAGCTAGTAACCATGTAATAGATAGTAAAGAAGTTTTTATGCTTATTATCCATGCAATGTGAGGTAAAGTGTCATTTTTATAAAATCTTGTGATATTCTTGGTTGGCTAGTGGCGGCAAAACCGAAAACTAGGGGGAGGGAGACGATTTTGAATTTTTGTGATGTATTTCGTGTCCTGTTTAAGCTTAAACGTGAGTCATGGTGTCTCGATTTGATGTTTTTGGCAAAACCGCATAATATATAGTTTTGAGCGCGTTTTTTTATGTTAGTAACTTAAAAATATTATTTCTGACTCAAGAAATTATTTATTTGATTTTGTTCATAATTAACTGAGTGTCGGTACGCGTGCGGACTCGTTTTTCAGGAAATGTGAGATAACTTCTCATTTTTGAGTTATAACGGTCAGTAACTCCTAGGAAATAAATGTTTCACATTTACTAATGAAAATAAATTGTTTTTCAAACAAAATTATGGTCGGGAAAATTACAGGTTGTTACAACCGGTATTTGCAAAACTATAAGTTAAGCATCTCCACAACCCAACACATACGAGTTATTTATTTTCGTCTCATGTATCGTAAGCCTCATTTTTCTTTCTTATTGTGGAACTTACTATACGATTTTATTAGGGTATGTTTGGCGGAATGAGCCGGTGCTGAAGCTGAGGTTAGGGCTTATATTGTTAAATAGCAAATAAAGATATTATTGAATTGTGTTTTATGTGTTACCTCATGAAGATTGTATATGTATTTATAATAAATACACAACTTAATGAACAAGCAATGTAAACCCTAAACCTAATGGACTGAAACAACTAGGTTTAGGGCAACTAACCTACTCATCTAACACTCCCCCGCAGTTTGAACGGGAGACTTTCGAACAAACAAACTGGAATATATGTTGAAAGCCGCTTCTTCTTCTTTTCTTCTATCATCTTCTTTGTTGTTTATTTGAGTGGAAGAATAATTGTATTTGGCGGCATAGTTGTTTATTGCTTGCAGCTTCCTCCTTTTCGTGACCTTTTTTTTTACGTCATGACTTGCTTTGCCTTTAGGTAGGAGTAGCAATTTTGCGACCAACTATTTCGTAAAACGACAATGATCTCCGGTGGTAAAAAAAAGAGTAATGATAATGAGACAAATTTTGTTGATTGATGGCTATATCAACATTACATGAGATGTGTTATGACGGCTAGAAGTTTTTGTGTTCTAGTGTTTTTGATTGGATTAGATAAAAGACTAATAAACAAAAATATAAAGCGAAAGAAAGTAAATAAATCGGGATCCATCCGAATCATCGACGAGTAGCTGATGACTGGAGGATAACAATTTTGTAGTCGATTGAACCTAAAGCTCCGATACCATGTTAAATAGCAAATAAAGATATTATTGAATTGTGTTTTGTGTGTTACCTAATGGAGATTGTATACGTATTTATAATAAATACATAGTTTAATGAACAAGCAATGCAAACGTTAAACCTAATGGACCGAAACCCACAATTAGGTTTGGGCCAACTAACCTACTCATCTAACATATTTATAAGCGGAGTTTATATTTTTATAAAGTTGTTTGTCAAATTAGTTGGCGTTGAAGCTTGTTAATGTAATATCGCATAAAAATACATCAAATTGAGTTCAAATATATTTTCGGCTTTCACGTGATAATCCATTAGATTTTAAGGGTATTTAAGTAATTTAACTAGCTATAAGCACCCATAAGCCCTCATAAGCCTCTTTCAATGAGTTTGGACTTATGAAGGCTTATGGCTTATATAAGCCTCCATAAGTCCTTGTAACAAAAAAAACTTATTTTTTAAGCCGACTTATTTTAAAAATTTAAGCCTCCGAAAACCCCTAAGAGCCCTTCCCAAACACATCCAAGTAGGGGCAAGCATCGGGCCAAACCCGACTTGACAAAAACCGACCCGACCCGAAAACCGAAAAAGGAAAAACTCAAGCCGAAAACCGAACAGAGAAATAGATATCAAAACCGAAACCGAACCAAATAACTCGGTTCGGGTCAGTTTTCGGGTTTCGAACCGAAAAAACCGACAAAACTGAAATAAATATACAAAACCGAAACCAAGCTGAATAAGGTCGGTTCGGTTCCCGAGTCGTTTGTCCCGACGAAGATCGAATGGAATTTGTGTTCCCGGGACGTGATTCGTGTAGTGAATGAGTGTGTATAAGTGAGAATTGTGATTTCTACACTACTAACAATAAATGAAAACTACTAATTAAGCTACGGGTACAAGTAAGCTAAGCACGTAAACTAAAAATCAAAAACCGGAATTTAAAAACGTTATACGACTAATTTAAAAATGTGAATAAAAATGATATTCAAAATTTTCAACCCTAAAACTTTGAAAATAATTTTCCTATATTTAAAATTATAAAAGTAAATTTTTGGAAAAAGAAAAATATTTTTTTACTTTTTAATAATTTTTTATGAATTAAAAACTAATTAAAACAATTTAAATGATTTAAAAATAGTAAAACAGCTAGGAAAAATCTGAAAATTTTTGAGTAATTCTAAAATTAAATAACTAATCTATGAAAAATAATTTCAGGAAGTGAATAAGCCAAAATAAGCTGAACAGCCCAAAAAGCAGTTTGGAAATAAGCTAGAAATAAGCAAAAGTTGACCAAAATTTCTCAAAAGCTCTAAACTGATTAATCATGCTACTAGAAACTTAAAACAACTGAAATTTATGCAATAAACAAAAACAATAAGCAGAAGTTAAGCTGATCAGTTTCAAATTAGAACAAGAATAAATGGTTTGATCAGCCCTATTGCAGCACTAATTAAGCAGTTCTAATAAGCTCTGAACTTGTAGGGTATTCACAATGCAAGAAACACTAGTTTGAGGCTTAGTTATGGATCGATTGGACAAGAAGCTAGAGAGAGAGAGATGGGAACTTCTAGAGAGAGAAACAATGTGTGTATTAGATTAAGATAATGTGAAGTTCCAACCCTTCCCATGTGTGGGAAGGGGTATTTATACTTACAATATATTATGCCCCTAGCGGGCTGTAGAGTGAGCTGACAGAGGGTAAAGACCCGACCCACTCCACAATACTATTAATAATAACTAAGCTACTAATAATATTACTAATAATCCTACGAGCTATGATGTACTAATAATTACTCGGGGTGACCGAGTCTTCAGCTGAATATTCATATTCCTAACAATCTCCCCCTAAGGGAGGTCACCCCAGAAGTAATGTTCTGAATTTCAGCACTTCTTCCTTGGATCTTGACATCATAGCTCGTAATCATTGAATCTTCAATGTCATAGATTGTTGTGCAAACATCAGTGATCTGAAGATGACTTCTCTTTTGTCTTGGATGAACTTTGAGTAATCTTTGAAAGTATCATCCCACTTGAGTCTCCAAGTCATCTTTCTGTAGTAAGACTCCATGTGATGAAATATACTTAGAGCCGACATGCTCACACGATATGGAGTCATGATCTTCAGCATCAGAGTTAGCAGAAGCTGTGTTGAAGGTCTTTTAGGGTGATCATGACTTCTTTGATGATGATGTGGTGTGAACATGTGGTGATGGATTGGCATCTTTTCTGCAACCAGCTACAACAGCAACCAGCTACAGCGTTCCACAACAACAACCGCCAGATATTCCTGCATACGACAGTTAGCAATAATTTGACCGGTACTAACAAGTTTGGACTTCGAGATAGTCAACAGCATAGTGTGAAGACTCTCTCTAATCCTTACCAAGACCGTTCCTAATCGAAAACCCACAGAGGGCTTTTTAAGATTTTACCGTAGTAAATCAACGATTAGGTGAGTCGCTGGAGATCACTCCACGACTGTAGACCGGTTGAAACCGCCGCGACCACTAAGCGTAATCCACGAGGAATTACCGAAGTGACCTGCTTTCAGGGCTGCTTGATGTTGACCCTGGCAGGAATTTCCATTCAATCATTGAGTATTACATAAGTAAATTCTCTCATAAATGTTCTGGCAGATTGCTAAGATCTGCGTAGGACTCATGAGATTACAACTGGTGTCCTTAATGTTGAACAACCAGTGTAGAAATAATTCGTGTCCCTATGAGATCTTATTATGCATCTCGTGGCTCTAGACTCGATAGTGCGATTTGATTTAGTGAGCGGAGGCTTGAGAGAACTGCCACCTTTTCAATATCATCTAACTCGGAGTGAGAGAGATGATAGGAATGTATTGAACTCCGTGACAATTGAAACAAGAGTCCTTTGAGGGACCTTGAGTGGCTGAGGAGGGTTGTGCAGCGTATCACTGGGTCCATGATACTTTGTCTTCAATGCCAGCAATCAACTAAGTGATTCTGACAGCATATGTATTGACCCGGTTTCTGCCTAAGTTGTAAGGAGGGCTATTTCTTTTCACCCTTTCTCTTTACAATTCTTTTTCATTCTTCAACCCCTTCAGTGCTTACCGAGACTTCATAACTAACACCTTGTTGGGTTTGTTCCAGTGTTAGCTCCATCTCAGTCGGCACTCTTCCCTCATTTACTTTTCTGCTTTTTAATCATACCTAAGGACTTCTACACTAACTAGTGGATTGTCCCTGGGTAGATCCCTCCGGCTCTGGCGGGATCGTGGGAACTTGAGCCTAACCTAACCATCCTTATAACTCCATACATTAATTAAAATGGTCGGTCTTTGGTATTCATCCATGATTGCCAAACCAAATCTTTGAAAAATCTCTCAAAGTGTTCATGATTCTGAAACACATTTTTGCAAACACTTGAGAGTTTTATATTTTTCAAATGCTCCCCCTCAACATGTGCTCGAGTGATAGTTTTATAAATTTGCACATGTTAGGTAGAGCTCGCACTTTTTGAATTGATCCACTTTCAGTGAACATGACCGATTCGAGACACGCTTACATCACTAGTTAGACTAGCTTGAAATTATTACCCGGCCTGGTCAAGTCCACAGAAAGTTTCTCGAAATGGTACACTCTACTCAGATTCATCTTTTTCGAGACACGCTTACATCACTGGTTAGACCAGCTTGAAATTATTACCCGGCCAAGACGAATCCTTTCGATTGATGACAAGTTTCGTCAATTCATTGGTTAATTCTGAGTCACGGTCACATGAGATGCCAAATCCTTTGTTATGTTAAAACCATTTGCTCCCCCTCAATATGTGCATTGATATAAGAAAGATTTTCGCACATATGGAAGAGCTTGCGTATATGACCAAAACATTTTGCTCCCCCTCAATATGTGCCTTGATATACAAAATGGTTTAGCACATACGGGAGAGCATACATTAACTTCCAAATCATCACATTTTATTAGAATTTCCTATTTAAATCACATTCTCTCCCCCGATCAAAAATTTCAAACCATTTGAGATTTGTGATCCCAATTTATTTAAATACATTTAGAAAAATTTGGGAAAAAATGTGGTCAGGTTTAAATGTATTCTGATTTTGGAGCATACTATGCTCCCCTTGAAACAACGAGAGAGTGTCACTGCTGATGTTTGCACAAATTAGGCAAGGTGTCGGAAATTTGAACAAATATGCTCCCCCTCAATTGATGACCCGTTTTCCATTAAAGGAGCTGTAGACATTCAATTGAGCGACGGGTATTTGTGAAAATTTAAATCAATTTACCACCTTGTGTAACATCGAGACTCTCTTGAAGAATCAAACAAGACAAAGAGTCTGATGTAAAGAAGACTTCTCTTCTAATACACGAAATGACGCACTGAAACGTACATCAAGACGGGAGAACATGGATATAAAGTAATCCATGCCCAGGTGAACATCACCCGGTTGGAGGAACAGCTGTCTTTTTGGCGACATGCTTTCCCCATTGTACAGTGCGGGTTGCAGTATGAAGTAACTGCAAGCCATTAAGACATGTTTTAACTGATTAGTATAACTTCTGCTCGAGCTTCATTTAAGAATCCGTGCCATTGTTGAATGACATTTCTAGATCCGTAAATGTTATCGATAAACAGAAGACATGCCTATGTAGAACTATTTTTGGTATTTTCTGATTTTTCGATTTTTATGGTTTTTATAGGTTTTATATTTTTGTATTTTTCTTTTTGGATTTTAAGATATATACAACTATGTACAAGGATATAAGATGACAATCCTTTACTCCTACTTTTCTTCCTGAAGACACTTGAGGGTTTCAGGAGTCATGCTTTTCATGCCAAGGCGTGGGAGAATAAACTGAAACCTTTCTCTTGGGAGGGCCTTGGTGAAGATGTCAGCTAACTGAAACTCTGTCCTCATGAAGTATAGTTCCACAATTCCTTTTTCCACCTGTTCCCTGATGAAGTGATGCCTGATGTCGATGTGTTTTGACCTGGAGTGCTGAACATTGTTACAACAAAGAGCAATGGCGCTTTTGTTGTCACAATATAGGGGAATTTTGTTGTATGAGAATCCATAGTCCGAAAGCTGTGATCGCATCCAAAGGATTTGTGCACAGCAAGCAGACATAGCAATGTACTCAGCTTCAGTAGATGATATGGAAGTACTCATCTGCTTCTTAGAAGACCAACTAACCAACTTTTCCCCTAAAAACTGAGCTCCTCCTGAAGTACTTCGACGAGTGTCTTGACATCCCGCATGATCAGCATCCGCGTAAGCCGTTAACTCCATTGCAGTGTCCTTAGGATACCAGAGATCCATATGAACCGTGCCTTGAAGATATCGGAAGATCCTTTTCACTGCTTCAACATGCTTCTTGGTTGGTCTGGATTGATACCGAGCACACATACACACAGCAAACAGAAGATCTGGTCTGCTAGCCGTGATGTACATCAAAGATCCAATCATGCTTCGATACTTTGTTACATCTACTGGAATCCCTGAAGGATCTTCATCCAGCTTTGTTCTATCAACCATGGGAGTGTCAACAGGTTCACTTGAATAGAATCCAAACTTTTTCAAGATCTCGTTGGCGTATTTGGATTGATTAATGAATATGCCTCCGGGACTTTGAGAAACTTGTAATCCTAAGAAGAATGACATTTGTCCCATCATGGACATTTGGAACTTGGAATTCATCTCCTTTGAAAAATTATCACATTCACTAGGATCTGTTGAAGCAAAGACGATATCATCTACATATATCTGAACCAGCAGTAGATGGTTTCTTGACTTCCTGGTGAATAGTGTGGGATCAACAACACCCTTGGAGAATCCGTTCACTAGGAGGAACTTGGACAATGTATCGTACCATGCCCTTGGCGCCTGTTTTAACCCATAAAGAGCCTTCTTCAAGCGGTAAACATGAGTAGGATGTTCAGTATCCACGAATCCTTCAGGTTGACTCACATAAACTTCTTCCTTTAAGTCACCATTCAAGAATGCTGTTTTGACATCCATCTGGTAGACTATCATATTTCGACTAGCAGCATTTGCGAGGAAGATTCTTATGGCTTCAATTCTAGCAACAGGAGCAAACGATTCTTCAAAATCAATGCCCTCTTCTTGTCTGAACCCTTTAGCAACTAGCCGTGCCTTGTTCTTTAACACATCACCATACTCATCAAGCTTCACTTTGAAGATCCACTTTAAAGCAATGATCATTGCAAGCTCTGGAGGTGGCACTAATTCCCATACTTCAAGTCGATCAAATTCATGGATTTCATCCTGCATAGCCTGGAACCAGCAATCTTTAGTCCTGCATAGCCTGGAACCAACAAAAATGTCAAAAATTATTTTATTTTTGCAAAAATTTTTAAATTTTTCTCATTTTTTTGGATTTTTCAACGGTTCGGTTTTTTTCTTCCATATCTTGTGTTTCGTGGTTTTCTATATTGTGTTCAGGATGTATGAAGACTCTCGTGCTCGTTGTCTGCTTATCTCCACAACAGTTTCATCATCCGATATCCTAAATCTTATCGTTTTACATCTATCTTTTGGCATAATTCATAAACGGCCTTAGATTTATGTAGGAGAACCCTTACCTTTAAGACATTGAGGACAATGTCTCGTTTTAGTCTGGGGGGGTAATCTGTCGATTTGATTTTTGCCTTGCATTTTTTCCGTTTACTCATGCAACCCCGTTTTTCCTCCAAAATTTGAAAAAATCCAAAAAAATGAGAAAAATTTAAAAATTTTTGCAAAAATAAAATAATTTTTGACATTTTTGTTGATTTTCCGCTGGTGAGAGTAGGAATAAAATTCTGACTTGACCGGGCGTGTTGAGCCCTAGCTTGTCTCCTTAACCTTTTATAATCTATAAGCTCGTGCTAGTCTTTTACACAAGGAGCTAGAAAACGCGAATTCTTTTTAAGAGTTTGCAAGTTCCCGTATTTGACTTTATATATGCATGGCTTGATTATAAGGCTAAGCATTCGCGGATCTTATTATTTAAGATTTTAAATTTGCGAAGAATGAGAAATGATAGAGTTGTTCATAAGTTAGATTGCTAAACGTGGAGTAGTTGGATCTCTTTAAAGCTCATCGAAGTTACTTGTGGCTTTTTGTTCCCATAAGCTTGTTTCGCCCAAAAATAGTAATTTAGGAATAATTAAAGGTATTTTGGTTTTGGCGATAATTAGTTTTTAGTTCTTCCTTAGAGAATTCTTGCTTATGAAAGTTGGGTACACATCAAGGTAATGCCAGTGTTACGGTGTAATAGACTATTCCATCTTGCCAGCTCACAACCGATGTTGGGATTGTTATAAAAGCCGTAGGACTTGGGGTTTGGCAACACAAATAATTAATGAATATAATAATGTATAATAATAATCCAAAGCCATAAAAAGTTTTCTACATCTTGCCGGTTCGCAGCCGATGTTGTAGACTTCTAATAAAGGCAGAGGAAAAATTTCAAGGTCATAATAGACTATCACATCTTGCCGGTTCGCAGCCGATGTTGTGATTGTTATAAAGGGCCAAGGATTAAATACGTTAATGTGCTTAATAATGTTTAAAAATGCCAAACTTCGACTCCGGGGATATCCTAATAAAGGCTTCTGTCTCTGGACTCGTAGATGAGTTGTTTCGGTCGCAAATAAAAGGGATATCCTCAAAATCGTGTTAAATCAGAGACCTTGATGTGGACCTCATTTTTGTATGCAACGGTTTTCAAGGGAAGATTTGGAAACCACTTAGCGTCTAAACTAGGTATCTTTATCGGACTAAAAATTATCGAAAATGAGAATTCGAAGAAATTCATTTCTCACCAAAAATAAAATAAATAGAGGAAAATAGGAATTTGGGAACAAGAAGTAATTACACAAGTAGCTTTTATGGGTAGTGTTGGCAATCTAACTTGTAAATAACAATGATTTCGTTTTTAAGCTTAGTTTGGGGGCTCGTGAAAAATCAGGAACGACGAATTTTATCCATATGGTCACTTCTTTATGAGTCGTGTTTCCTGCTCGAAGACCCTAAAAGTTATCGTGAGATAATGATTGTCAACAAAGCCGTCACTTGAATAATGAGAAAAATACAAAAATAGAATAAAAGGAAAATCGGGGAGTTTTTAGAACTTAAGATTTCTTAATCTCTTTTGAAAATTTTGCTACTTCTCAAAGTTAGTAAAAAGAGATTAGAAATTTTCGGTTTCAAAAACGTGTTTTTATAACATTGCATGAGGACATTGCAATAGCTTAGTCTGGGGGATTTTGGTATGTGTTAAATCACATACCTTTATTTGACCAAAACCGGACTCAAATAGACCAAAAACCTGACCAAAATGCCAAAGATATAGTGTTTTTGTGTTTTGTTTATGCAGGGACGGATATCGCGAAAAACCGACAAAAAGACACAAGAAAACAAGAAAACGAGCACGGGATACGGAAAAGGCTCAGAACCGGAACCGGGAAAGAAAATATGGTCAAAAAGTCAACCGAGGTCCTCCAAGTATCAAAGATCGTCAAATTCAGCCCTTGGATTTAGTTTTGAAGAAAGGCATGATCAGTCCCTTAACTTTCAGCAAATTACATAAATAGTCCCTTGAAATCCAAATTCTTAAAACCCTTAAATCTTATACACTTACACAACCCGGATTAAATAAACCCAAACTTTACACTAAACCCAACCCATACCAACCTCTAGCCCAGCCCACTCCTTACACCATTTACCCAAACCGACCCAGCCATCTAACCCGGTCAACCAAAGAATAACTACCCCCAGTCAACCCACACTAACTCAAAATAAAATAAAAAATCTCCCGTCACTTACACGCGCCCAAACCAATTCATCCCCAAAATTTTTACCACGAACCCTAAAATAACTGCCACCCAAATTCACCCCGTACAAATGATTATCTCATGATTGGTAACTTCTGGAAGGGTCTGACAGCTACAGGGACACGTGGGACTCACTGATTGGTCAAGCCGTGTCACTATCTTGATCCTAGGGCGAAGATTGAAACGTAGGGAGCAAGGGTGATCTAAGGGTGGATAGAGAGCTGAGGAGCACACGGATTGATGAGCTGGAAGACCCAGAAGGTTCCCCTGAAGCCTATAAATAGAGCTCTCCTCATCATCAGTCGGTTGTCCAAATTTTATGTCTTAAAAATTTGTTACCATTTTCATTTCTGTCATTTATTGTTTTTTGTAGTGTAATTTTTAAATTCGTATTGTAATTTTATTTCCAGTCAGTTGGTATTAAGTTTTTTTTTTAATGTAAGTCAAACATTGGTCAACTTTCTTGTTCATCAGCTTAATTTTATATTGAATTTTCTGCTTAATTTGATATTGTTTGAATATCTGAAATTATGTTATTGCTTAATGATAAGTCATTACTTCATGTTCTTCATCATTGCTTGAAAGTCAAAAATTAAGTCAAAGTTAGCATAAGTGGTTTTCTCAGCTCAATTTTCTTTTAAAATTCTCTTTTCAGTCTTGAATAAGTTAGATTAATTACTTTAATTCTATAGTTTCTAAAAGCACTTTTCAAATTGATAATCTGAATTCAGATCAGTTTAAAGGCTGTTTGGAACAGTTTTGGATTACGGGCCAGTATGGGTTAAATTTGGGTATCATTGTTCATTTGCAGTTTTTTTTAGCATAAGTAGATAGCAGATTAGCTGTAGTTTATAGGAGTTTAGTGGTTTCTAGTGCTTTTAAGAAGTTGAGCCTTTAGGTGCAAATTTAGGATTTGAGTCTGCCTTTATAAGCTCAGCACAAGCTAAGCTTATTTGGAATATTATTTTGGCATTGTTGAGGTGTTTTTAGGGGGTAAAGTTAGAATCCTAAGGCTGGTTTGCTATGGTACAGTTTAACACTTGTTTGCGCCAAATTTCTAAGTCTGCTGTAACATGTTCCTTAGTGCAGAACCAGATTTTGGCAGCTGATCTTGGCTTCTTTGTGGCTTCTTTGATTAATCTTAGGTCCTGATATTCGGGTTATAGATAGTTCAAATAGTGATTTTAAAGTTTATAATCTAGGGTTTGGATTTTCAGCTTTTCAAACAGCTTATTTTGCTTCTGCATACCTGCACTTTTCCTGCTTATCTGCTGCAACAGTTTTTGTTACTTAATCCAGCTGATCTAGGGCTTATTTAGTATTCAATTGGCTTGTAGATTTTAGGGCTTTTTGTGTTTTTGTGTAGCTCATAGTACTAGCTTGATTTTGCCCCCATTAGGTTTTAGTTCAGAGCTTATTAGAACTGCTTAATTAGCGCTGCAATAGGGCTGATCAAACCATTTATTCTTGTTCTAATTTGAAACTGATCAGCTTAACTTCTGCTTATTGTTTTTGTTTATTGCATCAATTTCAGTTGTTTTAAGTTTCTAGTAGCATGATTAATCAGTTTAGAGCTTTTGAGAAATTTTGGTCAACTTTTGCTTATTTCTAGCTTATTTCCAAACTGCTTTTTGGGTTGTTCAGCTTATTTTGGCTTATTCACTTCCTGAAATTATTTTTCATAGATTAGTTATTTAATTTTAGAATTACTCAAAAATTTTCAGATTTTTCCTAACTGTTTTACTATTTTTAAATCATTTAAATTGTTTTAATTAGTTTTTAATTCATAAAAAATTATTAAAAAGTAAAAAAAATATTTTTCTTTTTCCAAAAATTTACTTTTATAATTTTAAATATAGGAAAATTATTTTCAAAGTTTTAGGGTTGAAAATTTAGAATATCATTTTTATTCACATTTTTAAATTAGTCGTATAACGTTTTTAAATTCCGGTTTTTGATTTTTAGTTTACGTGCTTAGCTTACTTGTACCCGTAGCTTAATTAGTAGTTTTCATTTATTGTTAGTAGTGTAGAAATCACAATTCTCACTTATACACACTCATTCACTACACGAATCACGTCCCGGGAACACAAATTCCATTCGATCTTCGTCGGGACAAACGACTCGGGTTTTGCATATTTCCTTTGCAATTCTCCCTTGATCTATAATTGGAAGAATCAATTTTTGGCGCCGCTGCCGGGGAAGGTTGAAGTGAGTTCGTGATTCCGTTTTTCGATTCGTGTTTTG
The DNA here is from genome assembly GCA_021014915.2 of Artemisia tridentata subsp. tridentata. Lineage (NCBI taxonomy): Eukaryota > Viridiplantae > Streptophyta > Magnoliopsida > Asterales > Asteraceae > Artemisia > Artemisia tridentata. Next base: position 54,655,365 of record CP139503.1, read on the forward strand.
AAGACCCTTCCTCGGAAGTTATCGTTTTTTATAAAAATAAATAAAAATACAAAAATATAATAATTAAAAAGCACTTTTCCTAAAGTGTTTTCACCATTAATAATAAATTCTCGCTCTCGAGAGGGCGTTGTAAACCATTCCGAATAAACAACAAAAGAGATCGTGAAATTAAACGTTACTCGGATTATTTCTTTGCTACAACCTATTCACAGGGTTTAAGGATGGTCTTGACATTAAATTGCAGACCGAAAGAGGCGGGTTTTTAATCACCTTCGAGTGGACCTTTGCTTCTCCGCCACGCTGCGCGTAGTTTTGAAAGAAATGAGTACGGTTGATCAACGATCACCAAAAAGATAATAATTTTAATTTCTTTTATATAAAAATCCAAAAAGATTTTCTTTTCAAATTTATTTTCCATTATTCTTTTGAGATTTTCCATGTTTCTAAAATCCAAAAATATTCTCCGGTATCCTCTTAAATGTTTAATTCTTCTCTTTCTACCCTCTCATTGATTGATTCTCCACAATGATCGATTTTCCACCATCTCATCCCCATGATCCTCGGACCATGGAGGATTTTTATCGTCCGACACTCATCGATAGAGGAGGACCGATAGCTCCAACAAACGATTTTGTTTTGAAAGATCATATGGTTGAGCTTATTAGTCAAGTATGCCAATTCCACGGATTTAAAGATGAGGATCCTAACGATCATTTGGACAAATTTCTTTCGATCACGCAATTCTTCAAACAAAATGGAGTCTCTCACGACAACATCCGATTGAATCTCTTCCCTTTCTCATTAACCCATGAAGCGGAATGTTGGTTTCACTCTCTTAAAACCCATTCAATTCACACTTGGGAAGAGATGTTCCTTAAGTTTATCTCAAAATACTTTCCATACACAAAAACGATGCAGTTTCGAAGAGACATTCTAAACTTCCGTCAATTGCATAAGGAATCAGTATTTGAAGCTTGGGAAAGATTCAAATATTTGCTGCAGAGATGTCCGAATCATAGAATATTGCTCCTTGATCAAATCTTAACCTTCTATCATGGCATAAATATGATTGATCAAGATAAAATCATGTTGGCTGCTGGAGGCAATCTCATGCGGAAGACTCCTCAAGAGGCTTATGATTTAATCGAGAATATGACACAACATCACTATCAGTGGGATGTTGGAGCCCTTTGTGACTCCACTACTGTTTTGAGTGATCATTATTCCGATTCCATTCCCGCTGAGATTGCCCAAATTGGGGTCCTTGGCAATCACAAAAGCTACATAAATCAATATTGCCAGCAAGGACCAGGTCATCCTAACATTATCCACTTTTCATACTCTGATGAAAGTGATGAGGATGAACCTTCTGAAGTTGAAACGTCGATTCTTCCTCCGAGTGGCAATCCCACTCCGTCTCCTGAATCCGTCATTTTCGACTCTTCCCATCCTTCTCCTCCACTTGAGGGAAGTGATATCTCTATGGAAGAGCTCGATGATCCAATTTCACCGGAAATTGTTGATAATGATTGTACTTCGAGTGATGATTCTTTATCCTGTGGAGACATCGATTATGTCAGCTTAGAGGAAGAAAAGGATTCTGATCCAGATGATGGAGAGATTAACACTGATATTCTTCAAATCGAGGACGATGAACTCCGTGAAAAATTATTGAATGTCAATCTTCTCATTTCTAAGATCGAAGCATTAAAGGATAAACCAACTTCATCTCCTATCCCCATTGAGGATAGTGACTTTCATACTGAAGAGACGAGTAGTGGCAGTACCACTTCTCATTCTCATATCTCTCTTCCCGAATATGATTCGTTTATCTTTGAGAAGTTCTCCGATGAACTTTCTCTCTTTATATCTCCTCCGGAATACGATCATTTCTACTTTGATCTTGAGGAAGACGCTAGTTTGGGGGGAGGCATTCTCAATCATGAGAATTTGCTATTTGATGATTTAATCCCGACCCTCCCTCCCGACTCATTTCTTGAACAACCGACCTTAAACGACAAATCTCTTTTTGAAGATGATGACTTAATCATGATTGTTATCATGACCTTCTTCCCCTTCATCACTTATGATGTCTCTTCTCTTCTCCGTCACTCCTTCGGGAGTGAGGACAAAATCTTTGACCCCGGTATTACCATTTCTGGTTCTTCTTTCTTAATACCGAGGGTATCTCATCGGAGTGGAACTTTCATTTGTTTCAATGTTTATCCAAACCTCTTGAACGAAAGTCCGATTGAGATTATCTCTTCCACTTGCTCCCCCAAGGAAAAATAAATTCGGGGTCGAGTCAAGCTCATGTGACTCGGTTACCAAAAACAAGCGCTTCGTGGGAGGCACCCCATGCTTATCCTTCTATCTTCTTTCTATTTTCTTTCTAATAAGTGACGTGAGGAGGGCTTCCTCTTCCATATCTTGTGTTTCGTGGTTTTCTATATTGTGTTCAGGATGTATGAAGACTCTCGTGCTCGTTGTCTGCTTACTCTCTCAGTAGCCATTTTTGTATTTCTCGGTTTGGTCCAGTTTCGATCAATTTGTAGGTTCGGGTCGGTTTTCGGTTGGAGTTGCTGATCACTACATCCAAGCATACAATTTTCAATTTTGCACGTTTAAAAATAAATCTTTTAACATTATTTCGTGTAAATAATAAGCTTCCAAAATGGCACAATGGAGGTTTGCGGATGAATTAAATCACATTAGAAACCCTCCCTCCTCAAACAATCAAACAACCCAACATCATCAATGGCTGATGAATCTCCACCATCACCAACACCAACATTATTCCCAGTTTTCAACCAAAACCCAACTGACCAAACAAACCCAAACCAAACACTTCAAGTCACAAACCCCAGTTGGCTCTCGAACACCAGCTTCACAATCACACCCACCAACATCTCAACCTTAAACAACGTTGTCACCTCTCATCTCGACCACCTTAGCCAAGAACCCGAAGAACCCGAAAACGAAGAACAACAACCAACACAACAGCAAAAGAGTCGGTACGAATTGGTTGAATCATCCGATTTTTCAGATGTCGAAACGAAAAGGGATAGAAGGGATAGAAGGAAAAGGAGGAAAAGGAAGAAAGGGGGTGGGGAGAATGATAATTCTAGGAAACAGAATACCGAAAAATGGGCGAATGAAGTGGGTGCGGGTGCGAATGCGAGTAAAGAGTATTACTTTGATTCGCGTGGTGATCGGGATAATTTGGCTTTCGGGAGTCTTTATAGGTGAAATTTATGTTATTGATATCTGTTTTGAGTTAATTTTAGATGATTTTGGGGTGTTTGAGAGTTGGGTGTTTTTTGAAAGTGATTACGGGAATAGTAATTAGTAATGCACTAATTGTTTGAATGAATTGTAGTGCTAAATTTTTCTCAGTGATACTGATATATTGCCATTTTTCAGTTTGAGGGTTTTAATTAATGCTGGTTAAAGAAATAAATATGACTTTTTGGAACATGTTCCTCTTAACTATCGCTGTAACTGATTCTGGAATAATTTGTGCAGAATGGATGTTGCCCGCTACAAAATATTTCATGGAACCAAATCTTATGGGTCGAACTACCATGCATTTCGTAACTTGAATATGAGGAATTTGGAGTTTGATGTGGATAATGATGTAAATTCATTAGACAGTAAACTTAGATCAGAAGGTCGTTATTGGTCTGCTAAGTATGCTGCATTGGAGCACCATAAGAACTTTAAGCGACTTAGAATTGTCGCTCCGAAAGATTCAGCCCCAGAAATTGCTACTGATTTTATACCCATTTCAGAAGAGACAGTTGATGATGAACCTAAAGATTCGTCGTTAGTTGAGGAATCATGGGAAGATGAGGTATTACGGAAGACGAAAGAGTTTAATAAGATGACTAGAGAGCAGCCTCATAATGAAAAGTTTTGGTTAGAATTTGCTAATTTCCAAGATAAAGTTGAAAGTAGACAGGCACAAAGAGGTGCTCGTTTACAAACATTGGAGAAGAAGATCAGCATTTTGGAGAAGGCAACCGAGCTTAATCCTGATAATGAAGAATTAATTCTAGCACTTATGAATGCTTATCATAGAAGAGATAATATCGACGTATTGATTGGTAGATGGGAGAAGTTACTTACACATAATTCAGGGAGTTATAACCTATGGAGGGAGTTTCTACGGCTTGTTCAGGGAGAATTTTCAAGATTTAAAGTTTCTGAAGTGAGGAAGATGTTTGCCAACGCGATTCAGGCTCTGTCAGCTGCGTGTAGCAAGCTGCATAGGCAGGTGCACAATTTTAGATGTTTATGCTATGTTCACTAAATTTAATATAAGTGTCTTGTTTGTTCTTGTAAAGAAACCTAAAGGCCAAGTGATTTTCAGTAACATTTTCTTGTTGCTAAGTAGAGGTGGCAATATTGGGGGTTCAAACGGGCTGTGGGTAATGAGTTAAAATTGATGATTTTTTGAAGGGTTTGAAACGGGTTGACCCACAAACACTTTTTTTGTCCAATCAGTTTCATTTAAATAGCTGATGCTGCTAATAATGATTGCAAAAAGTTATTGTTACAATAGTACTCCATATTTTGAATAGAAATGGTTTTGGAGATTGTATGCATTTGAAATAGACTTTGGGTCGATTCTGCCCCGTTTAGGTAGATATCTGATTCAGGAGATTTTATACTACATAGAAACAAATGATTTTGTCAAACCCATTTGAAAACACTACCCAAGTAGATGGGTGGAAATTGTCACCTCTAGTACTAAGAACTGTACTACTATATTAAGCCACTTATTATTCTTTAGAAGTAATAGTCATTGCAGTTTTGTTGGGGAAGGGTTTGACAAAAAGAAGCTACTAGTTTATGATGGCTGGACTAGTTTAAAAATAGGTGTAGACTTGTACTGAGTTGTGGCCTGACACAAACCATTTGTTTTGTTAGAATGAGCTTGGATCGAATGATTGGAGATTAGTGTGTGAAATGTGTGTGTGTGATAAGCAATTGAAGGAGATTAGAGAGAAAATGAGAATGTTATTGATATGAATTATGAGTTACAATTTGTTACAATACATGCACACTAACAAATAAACTGTCCTCTATTTATACTTTCATAGAGGGGGAAGTTTGACTACTTAACATGACTAGTCCCTACACTTTAGAACGAGCTTGGATCGAATGATTAGAGATTAGTGTGTGTAAATTGTGTGTGTGTGATTGAGAGAGAATTGGTAAACTTTTCTTTATTGATATCAAAGTGTTATGAGAGTTACAACAAGTTCTACTTTAAAATGAACTAACCATCTCCTGTTTATAGTTCCATAGGAGAGGTAGTCTAACAACTTGACAAAACAAGTTCCTATACTATATAAAGAGTACAAGTTGATCATTTTATATATCTAACATGTTTCTCTCAATAAAATTACACTGTGGTCAACTGTTGTAGTAACAGACATTTATATCGTGTTAATTCTGACCTTGAGGGAACATCTATGGTGTATCCTTCAAAAAAGGCATTTGCATGTGATGATTGCACTTGATCCAGATTTAGTACCTACCCATAACATGACTATTCTTGGGGGTTGTTTATTTGGCTCTTGATTAACCATTGGACAGTTTTGCTAGCCATTAATGCTGATTATTTGCTTCATCATTTGATTGGATCTTAATGTTTCAACCTCCTCTTATATATCTTTTGTATATACATGTCTTGGAGATTAATTGCAAATCCTATGAAGGGACTCTTTCATAAAAAATATTTTTGGATGAGAATCAGTTTTAGATGAATAATGGTTGCTACCATAGTTACTAGATTTAGCACATGTCTATCCTTCAGATAGTTCTAACGCTCATAGTTAAAGGGGTTTGCATCATTGCTTGCCAAGATAGTTAAAGCTAGATTAATGACCTTATCTCATTCATGGAGACATTGACACCCCCCATTTTGAGAAACCTACTTGTTTATCCAAGCTAGTTTTATACCTGTTTGAAAAACTCTTTCTTATGTTCGTGTTTTCACTTTGGCCTTGCTTTCATTTGAAGTTATTCTTACTTTTTTTCTTTCTTATACTCTAGATTACTACTTTTTTTCACTCATGAGCATTCTTTCACACTTGCATTCTGGTTTTACAGGCTCGACAGAATGATAAACCCTCTGCTGACCCTATTCTAGTTCAACAAGAACTTGGACTGGTTAATATATTTGTCAGTTTATGCCGGTTTGAGTGGCAGACGGGCTATCAAGAATTAGCCACAGCTTTGTTTCAAGCGCAAATAGAATACAGTTTGTTTTGCCCATCTTTACTTCTTTCTGACCAGGGTAAACACAGACTATTTGAGTATTTCTGGAATAGTAGTGGTGCACGAATTGGTGAGGAAGGTGCTCTGGGTTGGTCAAATTGGTTAGAGAAAGAGGAAGAACAACGACAAAAGGCAATGATGAAAGAGTCTTCCACTACTGTCGATGAAGAGGGAGGTGGCTGGTCTGGTTGGCATGAACCTAAAGGTGAAAGTGTTGCTGATCAGCATCAAGATAATTTAGGAGTGGATGATGGTAATGAACCTAATGAAGATGATAAAGAAGAGGAAGACGACACTGAGGCTTTAATGAAGTTGCTTGGTATTAATGCGGAAAATGAAGCTAATGGTGAGGTCCAAGACGTTTCAACGTGGGTGAGATGGTCAGAAGAAGAGGTATCAAGAGATTCTGATCAATGGATGCCTATTCGTACGCAAGGTGCGTTTTTCCCTTTTGCTCAACTCCACTTCTTAATCATAGTTTGTGATGGAGGTAGTGAGATGTGTGGTATGGGCGGGTTGGGTAATAGGCCAAAACAGGTCATCCTTTGTATGTGTCAAAATAAACCGGGGTGGGTTGGTTTGACCCAAAACACTATTTTATATATTCATTAATTCTTTTAAATCAGGATTACAAATGATTATTATTACATAATAATCTAACTCTTCAAATAAATGATATAGGAGGTTGTATGCATTGAAATAGACATTAGGTGACATTTAAACTGTTTGACATGTTCCCCTTCTGCTTACTATGTTGATTTAATTTGTTTGATATGAAACACAACCCAAATTAACCCATTTATAAGTATATGACTCGAGACGGGGTTGGGTATTGTTTTTGTTGTTGATAAGTATATGGCTCGAAATTGCCTCGTCCAGTTTGTGACATGACAATTTTTTCTTTTGTGCATCTTTTTTGGGATTATAGGACTTCTGAGTTAGTGTCTTGTAGCTGTTTGATTAATACTATGTAGCGGTTTACATATTGCATATAGAACAAATTTTAAAGTCAACTTTCGTTATTGATAAGTAAATAATGAGTCATGACTTTAAATTGCAGGGAATTCACTTATGGATGGAGTCACGGATAAAGAAGGTGATGATCAACTTTTAAGAGCAGTACTATTTGAGGATATCAGTGAGTACTTGTTCTCAATAACTACAGAGGAAGTGCGCCTGTCACTGGTGTACCAGTTTATTGAATTCTTTGGGGGAAGAATTCCTCAGTGGTTAGTTTCGTATTTTCTTATTTCACTTTCCTATTTATGTTTGTCCTTTTTAGCACACTTATTCACTGTCTGAGTATATCTTAAAACTAATTCTTTTGATACCTTCTAAGGAATTTATGTTTTTCCCCTACTTGTCTGTGACTTTGTGTGGCTACCCTTTCTACAATTTATGATTAATGGTAGTTCTATGCCAAGATTTTAAATCGAAGTGAAACTAATTTGCACTACAAATGGCAATTTCGACCCATTTATTTATGAATGGGAGGAATCGGGTTATGTTCTGCTTTTAATGGAAGGTGGGTGAATATGTTTCTATATTGGGTAAAATCTCCTAAATATTTTTGTTTAAAGATTATATTATATATAAAATAATATAGTGTTTGAAATCATATTTGACACACTTATTTTAAATTTGATTTGGACGAAGTGTTTTATTCGAGCCATTTAAACCTGTATACTTGTTTTGACCTAATACCCAAACAGTCCATTCTGCTCATTCTTTCGCATCCTTCTGCACCAATTCTGCATATTAGTTGTACTAACTAATTAACTTGTTATTTATTCTCTTTAGGTCTTCAACTAATAATCCAAGTTGGGCTGAGGGAACCCTGATGATGGAGTCACCGCCATTTTTCATGCTGGATGACTTGAGAAAAGTTGAGGAAATGCTAAAAAAAACTGATGGCTGTCAGAGTGGCTACAGTTTAGAGCATGTTCTGAGCAGTTTTGATAACATGAATTTGAGGAGTGAGCTGATGAAATTTGTTCGAAATGTTACTCTACAATGTTTAAATGCTTTTCCGCATGATTATATCTTGAAAGAAGTTGCACTTGTTGCTGAAGAGCTATCAAAAACCAGGATGGATTCTTGTAGCCTGGCGATCACTCCATGTCGGCCATTGGCGAAGAGCCTTATAAAAAGCAACCGTCAGGTATGCCATATTTATTCTTAGTATGAAATAATTAGTTAAGATACCCGTATTTTTCTTTTAGGCCTTATATTTATGATTGTCTACCATGCAAATTTATCTTTAAGAACATGTCATTCTGAATTAGTACAAATAAAATTATTCCTATTCTTATAAATAGTTGTAGTGAGAAATAACTTGGTGTGCGGTAAGTCTGAAACACCTTATCCTATATCACTCAAATTTTAAATATGCTCAATGTCAGAAAGGACTGTTTAAAAACTTAAAATTGCTCAGTTAGTGAAGTTAAGAGCATTTTCCTATTGAAAACACTAGCTTTTTCACCTGTGATACATTATAGAAGAAAGATTCTAAAATAGTTGTATCTTCCAATAATACATTTATTTTTATTATGACTGAAACAGTTTCACTGGGTATAGATCTTGTCATGTATAATTTCATTATTATTATGAAATATGAGTGAAAACAATTTCCATCAGAAGTTACAGAGATGGTAGAAACACAAGGCTTGATAAGCTGTATATTGGAAAATGGACATTCAAAAAAATTACTTGTGGACGTCATACAACATCTCTGTATTTTCAATTTTGTAATGATTTCAATTTTGTATTGCAAATTTAGTGTATACTTCACTTTGTTGGTGCAGGATGTACATCTATGTGGTGTTTATGCAAGAAGGGAAGCTGCATATGGAAATATTGAATATGCTAGAAAAGTATTCGACATGGCATTGTTATCCATTGAAGGTCTCCCATGGGTAAGATAATCTTTACAACATCTTGGATATTAGACTCTACAAGCATGTCTATTTAAATACTATTTTTTATCGTAAAGAATACATATTACAACTTTGGAAGCATGTAAAAGTTAGTAAATGTCTAAAACTCTCTTTGATGGTGAAATTTAAATTATTCTTTTTTAGTGATGGCGAATGTTTAATGTCGTCTTTCTATTGAGCAGGATGCTAAATCGAATGCCTCACTTTTATTTCTTTGGTATGCGGAAGTGGAGCTTGCTGATACTTCTTCTGGGGGTTCAGAATCGTCAGCACGTGCATTGCACATTCTTTCTTGTTTAGGATGCGGGATAAAGTATAGTCCTTTTAAAAGCGGGCCATCAAGTTTTCAATTACTGAGGGCCCGCCAAGGATTTAAGGAACAAGTAAGGATCATACAAGCAACATGGAGACGTGGAACTATAGATGATAATTCTATTGCTTCCATTTGTTGTGCTGCTTTATTTGAAGAGATGACTACGGGCTGGGAAGCTGGTATTGAAGTTTTAAATGAGGCTCTTTCCACGGTGCTTCCAGGTGATGCATCTATCTATTACATGCTAAATAGAGCTGACAAATGAGGGGGTTGGGCGGGAAGAGTAGCGTGTTGAAACTGGATTTTTGTCAAACAGTTAACTTTTGCTGTGGGTCGTAATGAATGTGCTTGTGGTAACAAATTGTGTAATAAACATGATTACGACAATAGTTAGGTTGTATGCCTTAAATTGTAGTTTGGGCGATTTTTGACCAACTTGACCAGCTCGACCTATTTGACCTCTTAGAAACAAGTCTCATAACCCAAATAGACTCCTTCATACATAAAGCGGTTGAAATTGCTACCACTTGTGTTAAACTAGGTGATGCAATTTTTTTGTCGACATAGATAGTAGTTAGTACCTTTAATAGTTTTCTTATTTGCAGAATCATTTGGTTTGCAGGAACTTAAAAATGCATCTTACCATTTTGATTTGATTGTTAAACCCGTACCCTCTGTAATCAAAGTGATAATTTCTCATTATTAGTATAATTTGTAGAGTAAAAGTATTGGGATTTGAAATTTGTTTTCATCATTAATCAAAGTGTGTATGAACAAAGCTTGATGGATGAACAAGAAAACATGTCTAACGGGAATTATAAAACTAACGAAGGAACAGCCTAAATATTGGAATGAAGTTAAATGATTATTTTTGTATGTTGAGTAAATAGCTAATCATTGGATTGGAAGGTTTGTAAATTTGGATAGGCATTGTTACGACTTAGGAGAGGTTTGAGTCCGAAGTCCATTCAAGTATATAGCTAATAGTAGTCACATTGTATGTCATTAAATACTTTTGTTCCAAAATTAATTTCATATCCACTATAGTTTGATAATAATGTTTTATGAGTAGTAAAGCAATCTAAGTTACTAATAAAAGTAATATTTAAGAAGTGTGTGCTCCAATATTTTTGCCACGGTAACATATTTTTTGAAAATGCAGAAAGAAGAAGCCAAACTCATCAACTTGAACTATTATTCAACTTTTATGTGCGCTTGCTGTGGAAAAATCATTCCAAATCAGAACTAGCAAGAGTGTGGAAATTCGTTGTGCAAGGGTTGCAGATATATCCATTCAGCCCTAAGCTTTACAATGCAATCGTTCATGTTGGACATCTTCATACTTCACCTAGTAAGCTAAGATGGATCATTGACGACTACTTACACAAGTAAGTAGAAATATGTTCTGTCTTTATTTAACAACATATTTGTTATATACCTTCAATATATAAACGGGTCGGTTGCAGTTTGTCTTTAACGGGTTAAATAGGTGAAAATAAAAAAGAAGGTTAAATAAAACGGAACTGGGTCAAACGAAAGTCAGCCAGAATCTATTTTTTACTTCATGAAACCTATTAAATCTTTTTGTTATCATTAATGAAGTTTTGTTATGTATTGCATTTGGTACACTAATTATTTTGATCCCAACCCATACCAAAAATTATGTACTTTGACTCGTCCCTAGTCTGCCCATTTAGCTACCTTTAATATTTAAATTCTAAATCTTATGCCCTTTCACCACTTTCAGGAAGCCATCAGTGACACTATGTCTATTTGTATTGGCATATGAGACTAGTAGAGGAAGTTCCCATCATAGAGTACGTAGGATCTTTGAAAGAGCATTGGGGGACAACATGCTGCAAAACTCAGTACTTGTGTGGCGTTTGTACATATCTTATGAGATCGATGTAACATGTGACCTCTCTGCAGCCAGAAGAGTTTACTTTCGAGCTATCCACACATGTCCATGGTAAGATCCTAATCATTGTAACCCAATCATTCTCATAATTTTATTTTTATTATCAAACAAGCTTTTCATGTCCATTTTTTAATTATTTTATATACTATATGTATATGCTAATTATGATTACAAAAACATTATTATTGCAGCTGGATTTTATTTTTGTTTAAATAAAACGATCTAGAAGGTTCTGTGAATTCTATCGTTTGAACTATGATATAACCAAGTCTGATAACGTTACGATTTCCAGGTCAAAAAAACTATGGCTAGATGGTTTTACCAAACTAAGCTCGGTGTTAACAGCGAAAGAGCTTTCAGATCTTTTGGAAGTTATGCGTGACAAAGAGCTCAATGTGAGGACTGATGTGTATGAGATCCTTTTGCAAGATGAGATGGATGTTTCATAAAAAATTTGAGTCGAAGGGGCATTGTATAAATAGAGTTTTTTCATCTAGAATACCTTGGTATAAAAAATCATCCTAAGGTAGTTTTTTTCTAACTTGTAAGCTAACGAGTAGTTAGGCTGCCGCGTGTTGCAGCAGAGCCATTTTAGATCTAAGTCAGATCCAGTATATGTTTCCAGTTTATAATATATGTTCTTGCACATATTCTGTTTGTTTGATGAAAAATAGGCTTTCACGTGTTGTCGAAGTGTAACTTTTGGATTTTAGTTTATGTCTACATATATATTTGCACACACAGTAATCAGTCCTTTGCATGTTATTGCCTCTTTAATAAAAAAACTCTATAAAATTTTGACAACGAAAGATAATGGAATTTGTACGTGAACTATTACAAAAAGATTAAGCTGTTCTTTAGAATCTTATCCATGTTTAGAGAATCAGGTAAATCATAAAATGAAAGAATCATAAAATTCACAGTTTACTCCTCTAAACATGGATAAGTTGCTTGAGTATGTTAAATGTAAAGTGGTTATTTGTTTTTTTTACACTTTGTATAGCATTTTGATGTGGAGAATATAAGTGCTATTCAGAGAGTTAAAACGTACAACGTCACAACATGCCTTACTACAGTTATCGTATACAAATGGTTATACCCTAAAATTGTTCCAAACAGATCCAATCACCTGTAAATACAACAACATCCATACCCAACGTTTTCTATCGTACTACATTTATCGCGTACAAAAAAGAACTGTTTGCTAAAACGGGTGCCTACAAGCTTCCATATTAAGAGGCGTTTGGATATGTGTTTTGCAAATAATATTAAAAGAAGGGGTAGCTAGGTAGTATGGTTTACATGTGATATTTAGTTTTGCTATTTGACAGAACTCAAAAGCAGAATTTGTTTATTGTAAATCTGAAAATTGATTATTTGATACTTTTCGAAACTCAAATCCAAACATACCATAATATATGGCTCTAGGATAGTTGTGCAAAAAAGAAGGCAGTGCATCAGAAGCACTTAAGTACGTACTATAATGAGATTTGATTTTGGTGCATGTGTTGTTAATCTACAAACATCGAGTTAAGTTCTTAATCATTTCCAGTTGCCCTGTGATATCTCGATTGACAGGCAGTTACGGGATTAATTTCTCATGAGATGGAAGGACGTGTTTACTTTGCCATGTCATTTCGACTGCTGGATTAACACCTGCAGGTGAGATGTTCGATTTTTGCCTCGCTGACTCATAATTACCTGAGTAAGTCCCACTTCTGATGTAGGCCTGATCTAATCAGCATACGCTATAATAATACTATGTACAGTTTGACAGATCAGGCATACAGCTTTTCAACTGTATGATGATATGAAGTCGTGTTAGTTTCTAGAATTAGTTCACTATCCCATCAAACTTTGTAACGAATGCTACAAATTACAGACACGTGTGTGCTACTTTTGTGAAAAAAACCTTTTTTAATTTGAATGTAGAAAGTAGCAGAGTGATAGTATTCCACTTGCATCTTGTAATGAATATGATTTGGAAATTCAGTCCGGATAGGGATATTAAGTGGCGAACTGGTGTGGAAATTGTACCTGTCCCTTGTCATAGTTTAGACAATTTCGACTTAAGTTCAGCTTCCCTTCATCAAGAATACAACTATGCGATAAAAACTTGGTCTTAAATCTGCAGGGTCATAATTCCAAACCCTTGAAATCTAGTTCGTAGTTTTCTTACACGAGAAACCATTTTTACCTGTTAGACTTTGCTACCGAATAAAACATCCATATCATCTCTAACGAAATATAATCAGGTCCCATTAGTTGCATAAATCAAGAGTTTATTAGCATAGCTTAATAAAAACTGTATCGGTTGTGATTATTTGAACGAAAAAAAAAAAAAAAGTTTTCCTCCATGTTTGGTAGGTACGAAAATACAATTCTAAATGTGGCATGGGTTTGAATGTGTAAAGTTTGAATTATTCATCTTGTAAAAGCAGTGCTTCATGTACATTTTTTTTATCACGTGAATGTGTATCAAGCAGAAGACTGGAATCTTAAGTATATCCAATTACATCTGATAAAAGCGGATGCAAATTTGGATACGGTCACGTGATTGTATCTGATCTATTTATGCTCTTTTCATTTGTATCTGTATCTGGTAGAATTTGCGATTACAACTGCTTTCATTGTAATGAATTGGATAAACAGATTCTGTTTATGATCATTTGATTATTTGTGTCAATCAGTATATTGTCTCTTTTTTACCACAAGCTTGCGTTTTTTTTTTTTTTTTTTTTTGGGTAGTTTTATGCATTAAAGTTTTAATGAATTTCTTATAAAGCCAGACTTTCTCTGACACTCAAACAACTGATTGACATTTACAACTTCAAATAGCAAAGGCACATTTACAACTTCAACTGATTGACATCGAGTGCTGATTAAGCTTAATGTAAGGGGTGGTCATGATTTATGCTAAAAGAAGGTTGACTGAGTTGCAGAAAGACGAAGAGCAGCTAAACAATTGAAAAAGCGCGTATTTTTTAAAATGTTGAAAGTACGCAGATAAACTTAAACAAAGTGCGTATTTATTTAAATTTTACTAGTATATATGTGTAAACTAAACAATTGACCATCAAATGTATATAATAATTTCGACTGAATATTTCTATAGGATGGTGCCGCTATATTTGATGGTTTGGTGACTCTATTACAGGTTCTAGTCATTACAACAGTTATGAACTTACATCTTTGGTGGTAATTCAGTCATTTGCAACATCTTGTGAAACTGGAATGATAAGTATATTTTTGTGTTTAGAAACCTGGTAGGAATAAACCGGGCCAGAATGCTATATTAGGAAATACACAGAAAATAGCAAAGACATAAGGATCAATGTCTGTTCTCTATGACAATAGGACTCAACAACTCTTAACATGCTCACAGTCCTGTTCCACATAAAAAACGATCTTCGTTTGGGATTGGAATCTTTGGATGCTTATTATGCTCAAATCAATATATTACAGATATCAGACCGAGCCCAATGGAATGAACAAATTTAACAAAAAATTATATGCTTTCATATAAGTGTGTTATAATTGCATAACCATATGTTTGAGAAGTCTTTAATGAGAGGATGTTTTAGTAAGAAGAATAGTTTTGGCTTCACGGTGTATCGAGAACTGAAACTTTAGCTATATAAATTTGATAGTTTAGATAATTTTTAAGATTTTGTGTGAACCAGATATCGAACGATTAATATGTCAAAAAACTTGACATAGGACGGTTAGAAGACGAGTCCTTTCCCGATTGAGTGTAAGCATGTGAAGTCTTGAAGCGACACATTGCAACAAGGTTCTAATGATGATGAAAACTTTGCATACCTAGTTTATGAAATTATGTTTAAGAGGTTTTATGTTTTCATCGAGGAACACACGTTCAATATACAATAACACGTGATGCTTGTTGATTTAATTTGTATGGGTTTTATGGACTTTTTAATATATAAAGTGTGTGTCTTGAACGAGGAAGGAAGAAACCGATTAAAGTCGAAGATCGGAATCTATCTATCTATATCTATATCTATATATATATAATAAACCAAAGTTTTTTTGAAAATGGACACCTCACTAAAGCTAGCATGGCATAAAAAAAGCCACGTCATAAATCCAGCTCATCACCTCATCTATTATGTCAAACCCTTCAACCCGCCTCATCACCTCATCTGGATGTCAATTCCGAAAATTAAGCACAACATAAAAATCGCAATTAGTATCAGGTAAAGATTTAATTACCAATTGATATTACTACCAAATGAAATTCAAATCCGAGGTTTGTTATTATTTTGTTGAATCTACTGCTATTGTAAATGTGTATATCATTTGATAATTAAAGATGATAATCTTGGCTGTTTGTTTCAATTTTCAAAACAAATAATCTTGGCAAATATTAAATTCAATGGGTCTGTCAAAAAATTTTGCGGTGATTTATGCGCCGTTCAAAAATAAATGATTATGTATCTCTTTTTATTCATCCTCGACTGATACGTATCTCTACTCGGGTGTCAAATTGTTTATGAAGTAATAAGATTTTTGTCAAATTGTTGATGTGTTACTGTAAGATTTTTACATAGTAATCTTGTGTGTGGCAGTTACGTAACTTATTTTCACAAGCTCTATGTAGATTTATTATTACATATGACGCAAACAAACTGTTTGATAAATGTCTTATAAAGATAATGTGTGAAAAGGATAAAAATGCTTCATTTACTTTTATCAAAATTTTGACTTTATTATGTGTATGCTCTATTGAATTACAATTTGCATTAAGACAGCTTATTTGGTTGTTGTTTGGCTAACATTTTACTAACAAGTTTTAATGATTAATAATGTATTCAGTTTTAGTGCTATACACCATGATGCAATAACAGGCAAGTAGCTAGGTCCATGATTGTTGGAAGTTGCGGATCTATATAGTGTACTTTAGTAAACCATGATGCAAATTAATAGACATTTTTTACTTATGGAGGTTAGACTCGAGATTATATGCCAAACTATATGATTATTTAACACTTTATTTTTTGCAGGATGTTGATCCTTTTGTGAAGGCTGCAATCATGGGGACTGAGTGGAGTTACAAATACAGTTTGGAGGCCATGCCTAAGTAGTAAGTCAATATCGAACAACTTACTACTAAATGGTCGAATGGGTCAATTTGGATTGTGTTTCACCTCCGACGGGTCAAAAGGACATAAAAATGGCTTTAGAACACTTCGAGCATGTTGATAAATGCATAATTGTGGTTTCATGGTATACAGTTTGCGCATAACATGCTATTTAGATAATTAAGTTACGTGATGATGGAAATTCAGTGTGGTTGACTTGTGCCCGATTGACCAGGTTGCTATGTTTTGAGATATAATAACTCAAGTTAACTCATTCATGAGTAGATAGATTGAAATTGGCACTCACCTAAAATGACAGTCGCCTCCTTATTGTGTCGAAACACATAGGCACTTGGCAGTTTTAATGTTTATTCCCATACACCTATTAATTGTGTTTTCAACTTACTTATTGAGAAGCATATTTGAGCTACCGATTGTATATAGGAAAAGTGAATAATGAAATGTTTTAAGCAATTAGTGTGTCAAGAATGCTTATGTGATTATGTTTTTATAAGTATTTATAAGTTGTTGACATGATATATGACAGTTTAATACTATGTAGGTGTCTCATTTATTAGATTGATGTTCTAAACTGGGTGAATGTCTAATAGGTAGAAGGCTTTGGATTTTGCAGCCTTGGATCGTAGTTCGGTGTCTTTTTCCATCGATGAAAAACACGAAACTGCAATGTCACGGTGGTCGAGGGCTCGGACAAGAGCTGCTAAAGTTCGCCTTCCAATCAGAAAGGTATTGGTGGGAACAGCAGTTACACTGATCGCACTGACGGTTCTAACCTGTCTACGGCTATGCCAAGTGGTCAAGGAGACTCTACATCAAAGGTTCCTGTGGTTGGTACTACTGCAGTTCATACTCATGACATTATGCGTACGTGTTTGTTTCCATTATGATTCGAATTTTTTTATCAAGCACACATGTATCTGTTAATATGTGTCACCTAACTTTAATTGCTGTGATGCAGACAAGGATTGCTCGGACTTGCTGAGTTATAACAGCCGCAACGGTTTTCCTATATGCACACCTGTCTCTGTGCCTAGAAATTCATGTGGTAACAGCAGCGATGAGCTGGTGACACTCGGCAACATTATTCAAACTAATCCTATGACTAAGGATGTATCAAAATGCGTTTCAGCAGCTAGGAATTTGAACACCACCGTCACCACGCCTACTTGCCGTGTTAGTCCAGGTCATGCCTTTCATTTATTTAAGGGTTTTAAAATTGTTATTCTTGTCACACGCGTGCAAGTTTATGTTCTGTAACTGCTTCATATTATTTAAGCTGGTGGGTATAAATAGAATTGTGTTTAGAATTGGGTTGTTTCACTGACAGTTACCATTTTAGGTGTCAGGGGACAGGTAGCAGTACACGCTTGCGGTTCACATGGAATCAGTAGATGTGCAACTGCAACCCCACCAGGTCTTCGAAACACTTATTTCTATTGTGGTTCGGAAAATGCATTCCAATACTCACTTATTAGTGTTTTTGCTTTGCTTTTTTATACATGTCCTCTACTCCTCTATTAAAACGATGATTGTTAAACTTTTTCGCTCGTGGATAAATTCAGTGATGCTACTTACTGTTTTGCTATGAGATTTTAGTAATGATTATGAATGATACCATGTCAAAAAAAAATAAAAAATCCCAACATCTTTGACAGTTTTACTTTAGATAAGTTAGTTAAAGAAATGTTTTTATCCAATTAGAAAAGGAAAGGGTTTTCGGGTTTTGGTCGGGTTGACTCGCCTATTCTCAAAATGTTTTTATTTTTCTATTTTGAGTAAAATATTTTAAAAAATGACAATAGTAAAGAGTAAATTGACCCGCTAGACACCCTAGACCCCCTAGACCCGTTGGGTAATTGTTAGATAATTGTCATTTCTATCAAATAACTAATTGGACACATCTATAATATTGCTAATGTACGAGTGTCAACAACTTGTCACGCTTGTAGGTGGTGGCCGCGATAGAGTAACGGCTGCTCTTATATTAATAACTTATATGAATGTAGTTTTTGATTCTAAGTGATATCATATTATTGTTGCAATCCTCATGTCCAATGGAGTAGTGATATAGGTTTGTGAGATCTTATATCATTAGTATGTTTAAATTGCTAGATAAACTAATGATGGTCTAAAAATAAGACAAATCAATTGTTTGGATAATATTAACTTTTGTTTGATTTGTTGGTTGTTCTATCAGGAAACATATGAGCCAGAGAATTGCAAGAGTTAGCATAATGGAGAAAAGGGAAGAGGGGCGGAATATGATCTCACAGGACCAAAGACTAAGGACTACAAGATATGTGGGCATTCTGAAGTTCTTTATATGCTAGAATCCTATGATTGGTTATATGTTGTTTGTACAATGATATATGAATGCTACTAAACACAATTAAACTGCTGTCCCATGTTTATGAATCAAGGATACAAGAGTTTCAAATAATTCCCATACAAGTGGCACGAAAAATAACAAGAACCGATGTGTGTAACACCACTATCATCTTGCGGTTGAAACTTAGTCCTTCCAACAAGTGGTTTCTATTGAAGATTAACGAAGATAGTTTCCTATAGCTGTTGCTTTCTATCATCTTATGAAATTTTTTGTTTCATGTTATGATTTTATATATGCAAGTTTCTTTTCTCCTTGAGTTGTGAAAATTTTCGATTATTGTTTGAGAATTAATATTTGTTACTTTAAGTATTTGAACCTTCATTTTCAAACTTTCTATAAGCCACCCATGATTTATCACGGGTTTATAGGCTAGTGAATATATAATAACTACTTATCAAAACACACTTTTCATACACATATAGTAAATAATGCTACATTTGTAGTAATAGTAAATGTCACTGAATACCATTATATACTTGATCTAAGATCATTTGAGGACAAAACATTTCTTAGATACAAAGGGACCAATCCCAACCTTCCATTCATTTTGATCTAAAGGCTGAGATTAAATTCATTATTTTCACTACAGGGGTAATTTTGGAATATACAAATAAATTTTTTTACAGCCTGTCTCAAATTATTCGTATTTTTTCACACACACAAAGTGTGTGTTTCTCTCTCTTCTCTCTCATCAATTATCTCCTTCTTCATCCCGTACATCAATAAACCCTAATTTTTTCTGCTTAATTCATCAGTCGATCACCTTCTTCATCCCGTACATCTTCTAACCCTAATTTTTTATCGTTTAATTTATGTAATCTCAATTCTAACCCTAATTTTTTATCGTTTAATTTATGTAATCTCAATTTTTTCATCTGATATGCAGGTTTTATGGATTCGATTCAAAGTTCTACTATTTCTAGTACTTCTGAAGAGATCGTTGTTAATGATTCTTCTACTATTCCTGAAGAGATTGTTCTTGATGATGATGTTTCGGCTAAGTATATTGAGGAGATTGTTGCTTATGAACATGGTGATGAATCCGAAGCTATTAAGAGTAAGCTTTTTGATTATTTTAATTTTTACTGTAATTCGTGTGTCAGTGTGAATAAGTTATGTTGTTAAGGTGTTATAAGGTCTGAATAAGCTATTAGTTAGGTTTTGATTGAATTAAGCAGTTTTTAATATGTGAATAAGTAGGTTTAAGCTTTGAATAAGGTATCTTAGTAGCTGATAATAATAAGCAGTTTTTGGTTATATCACATGTGATAATAATAAGCAGTTTTTGGTTATATCATATCTTAGTAGTTGTTTTTTTCAATTTTTGGTAGTATATCACCTGTGATAACATTTATCACCTGTGATAACATTTTTCAATTTTTACTGATAAGTAGTATATCACCTGTGATATATACAGGTTATATGTATCACTGGTGATATAACACACATAAAAACAGTTGTAGTGGTTTTATTTTATTTTTGGTAGTATATTAGCTGTTATAATGATGTATCACATGTGATATATCAGTGTAATATTACATGTGATATATGATATATGATATATCATATATCATATATGTTTATGTGATTTCATTTTTAGTTTATCATTGTTTTTATTTTTATT
Source organism: Artemisia tridentata subsp. tridentata (assembly GCA_021014915.2). Taxonomy (NCBI): domain Eukaryota; kingdom Viridiplantae; phylum Streptophyta; class Magnoliopsida; order Asterales; family Asteraceae; genus Artemisia; species Artemisia tridentata. The sequence goes on from CP139503.1 coordinate 54,675,956, forward strand.
TTTTTTTTCAGATTTGAATGCTTTGAAAACTCTTGAATCGTTTGCTACTCACTCTAATTTTGATACTCCTGGGGGAACTGTTTATTATATTCCTAAAGTTTCTGTGGACGTTTTACTAGTTAAGGGGAAAGTTAATAATTCGATTGATGAGTGCATTACTGCCTATACGAAATATGCTGCTAAAGCAGGGTTTGTGGTTAGGAAATCATGCCAGAAAAGATTGAGGAATGGTATTTTGAAACGAAAGTATTTAGTGTGTAATAGGGAAGGTTGTCCTAAGGGAATACATGTGGATACTTTAGACTTAGAGAATAGTGACAAGCAGATTAGAAGTTCGAACTTGCATATCACAGGCTGCAAAGCACGTGTTATTTTTGATTTGATTCCTGGTACTAGTAAGTACAAGTTGAGTGTTTTTGATAGTATTCATAATCATGAGCTTCAACGTGAAGAGTATAAGCATTTGTCAAAGACTGAGAGGCAGTTAACCTATGCTGAGCAGTTGTTTATTGTTAAAGCTGCTAGTGTAAATATAGGTGCAATGAGAGCTCATCACATTTTAACCGGTTTGAAGGGTTCTTATTTGCTTGTTCATGGTACAACTGTTGATTTCAAGAACTTTTTTAGGGGTGTGAACTGTTATATAGGCGATAGTGATGCGCATATGCTTATTTCTAAGATGGAGAATAGGAAGAAGCATGTGGCAGATTTTTCATTTGATTATATGGTTGAAAATGCTGAGCTTTCGGCAATTTTTTGGGCTGATGAAGTTTCTAAGTACAATTACAAAGAGTTTTGTGATGTTGTTTCGTTTGATGCTACCTATAGAACAAACAAGTAAGTATTTGTATGTTAAATATGACATTTTGATTATATGATTTGGCAATTTTTTTATTTTTTTTTTATTATTTTTTGATTTGACAATTTTTTTTTTTTAATTTTTTTTCAGGTACAAAATGGTGTTTGTTCCCTTTACATGCATAGATAATCATCGGAGGTGTGTTACTGTTGCCGCAGGGTTGCTGAAAAACGAAACTACAGCTTCTTATATATGGTTGCTGAAAGCGTTCATAAAAGCATTTGGTAAGGCTCCAAATATTGTTGTTACTGATCAGGATGGTGCTATGAGAAATGCTATTGAATCTGAATTTGCTGGTTCGAAACACAGACTATGCATGTGGCATATTGCGCAAAAGCTTCCTGGAAAGGTATTTTTTTTGTCTTCTTGTATTTTTCGTTTGATTATTCCTGCGTTTTGATTACTGTTGAGTTTTTATCACCTGTGATACATACAAAATTACTTATAATGTTGGTGCTTGTAGAAAAGAGTTTGTACTGCTATTGATCAGTTATTAGGAATATTTTGACATTTATCACTTGTGATAAAGCATTAAACTGTTTTGGCTTAAGTTATTAGGTATCACCGGTGATACAAAATAACATATTAGGTATCACCTGTGATAAAAAATAACATGTTCTTGTTCATTTATCACATATGATTATGCATTTTTTTTTTCAAATCATTTGTTAAATTAGATGTGATATATTGTTTTCAGATATGTTCAAAAATCTATGATCACACTGACTTTAAAAAGAAGTTCAATCAAATTGTATGGAATATGTATATCGGTCCGGAGGAATTTGAGGATAAATGGGCTAAGTTATTGGACGAGTTTAGTTTGCAGAATCATAAGTGGTTAACAAAGATGTTTCGTATACGTTCATCTTGGATTCCTGCTTATTTTATTGATTCCCCGTTGTGTGGTTTGATGAGGACGACATCTAGGTCAGAGAGTGAGAACGCCTTTTTCTCTCATTTTACGAATTCAGGTTCTACTCTTATGAATTTTATGAATTGTTTTGAGACGGCTATGGAAAAGCAGAGGCATATACAAGAGAGGTTAGATCATAAGACTATTGATTCTGTTCCGAAGTTTAGAACCTATCTTAAGATTGAACATCATGCATCGAAGGTTTATACTCTTCCTTTGTTCGAGTTAGTTCAAGCAGAGATATTTGCAGGCACATGGTATTGTCAAATAGATGCGAAAAATTTGGTTGAAGGATCTGAGGTTTCTATTATTAAAGAGACGAAATTTGTTGATGAATTTATGGAGAGGAAGAAAGCTAAGAAGAAAGAGAAAGCTAAGAAGAAAGTTAAGGATAATGGTATGGATAATGATAAAGATGAAGAAGAAGAGCCACCAAACTTGTTTCGTAGAGTAGATGGACTGTATAAGGTATGTTAGTTTCTTAAAAATAGTGTTCTTTTTTTCCCTTTGTATTATCACCTGTGATTTTTACCTATCTTATTACTTTTTGTCCATGTAGGTCTTGCGAAACCAAGAAGATGGATCAGTTGTATGTTCTTGTCAACTTTTTGTTCGAGTTGGAATATTATGTAGACACATTTTATACGCTTCTTACGGCCTTTGTGGTTAGGAAATCATGCCAGAAAAGATTGAGGAATGGTATTGTGAAACGAAAGTATTTAGTGTATAATAGGGAAGGTTGTCCTAAGGGAATACATGTGGATACTTTAGACTTAGAGAATAGTGACAAGCAGATTAGAAGTTCGAACTTGCATATCACAGGCTGCAAAGCACGTGTTATTTTTGATTTGATTCCTGGTACTAGTAAGTACAAGTTGAGTGTTTTTGATAGTATTCATAATCATGAGCTTCAACGTGAAGAGTATAAGCATTTGTCAAAGACTGAGAGGCAGTTAACCTATGCTGAGCAGTTGTTTATTGTTAAAGCTGCTAGTGTAAATATAGGTGCAATGAGAGCTCATCACATTTTAACCGGTTTGAAGGGTTCTTATTTGCTTGTTCATGGTACAACTGTTGATTTCAAGAACTTTTTTAGGGGTGTGAACTGTTATATAGGCGATAGTGATGCGCATATGCTTATTTCTAAGATGGAGAATAGGAAGAAGCATGTGGCAGATTTTTCATTTGATTATATGGTTGAAAATGCTGAGCTTTCGGCAATTTTTTGGGCTGATGAAGTTTCTAAGTACAATTACAAAGAGTTTTGTGATGTTGTTTCGTTTGATGCTACCTATAGAACAAACAAGTAAGTATTTGTATGTTAAATATGACATTTTGATTATATGATTTGGCAATTTTTTTATTTTTTTTTTATTATTTTTTGATTTGACAATTTTTTTTTTAATTTTTTTTCAGGTACAAAATGGTGTTTGTTCCCTTTACATGCATAGATAATCATCGGAGGTGTGTTACTGTTGCCGCAGGGTTGCTGAAAAACGAAACTACAGCTTCTTATATATGGTTGCTGAAAGCGTTCATAAAAGCATTTGGTAAGGCTCCAAATATTGTTGTTACTGATCAGGATGGTGCTATGAGAAATGCTATTGAATCTGAATTTGCTGGTTCGAAACACAGACTATGCATGTGGCATATTGCGCAAAAGCTTCCTGGAAAGGTATTTTTTTTGTCTTCTTGTATTTTTCGTTTGATTATTCCTGCGTTTTGATTACTGTTGAGTTTTTATCACCTGTGATACATACAAAATTACTTATAATGTTGGTGCTTGTAGAAAAGAGTTTGTACTGCTATTGATCAGTTATTAGGAATATTTTGACATTTATCACTTGTGATAAAGCATTAAACTGTTTTGGCTTAAGTTATTAGGTATCACCGGTGATACAAAATAACATATTAGGTATCACCTGTGATAAAAAATAACATGTTCTTGTTCATTTATCACATATGATTATGCATTTTTTTTTTCAAATCATTTGTTAAATTAGATGTGATATATTGTTTTCAGATATGTTCAAAAATCTATGATCACACTGACTTTAAAAAGAAGTTCAATCAAATTGTATGGAATATGTATATCGGTCCGGAGGAATTTGAGGATAAATGGGCTAAGTTATTGGACGAGTTTAGTTTGCAGAATCATAAGTGGTTAACAAAGATGTTTCGTATACGTTCATCTTGGATTCCTGCTTATTTTATTGATTCCCCGTTGTGTGGTTTGATGAGGACGACATCTAGGTCTGAGAGTGAGAACGCCTTTTTCTCTCATTTTATGAATTCAGGTTCTACTCTTATGAATTTTATGAATTGTTTTGAGACGGCTATGGAAAAGCAGAGGCATATACAAGAGAGGTTAGATCATAAGACTATTGATTCTGTTCCGAAGTTTAGAACCTATCTTAAGATTGAACATCATGCATCGAAGGTTTATACTCTTCCTTTGTTCGAGTTAGTTCAAGCAGAGATATTTGCAGGCACATGGTATTGTCAAATAGATGCGAAAAATTTGGTTGAAGGATCTGAGGTTTCTATTATTAAAGAGACGAAATTTGTTGATGAATTTATGGAGAGGAAGAAAGCTAAGAAGAAAGAGAAAGCTAAGAAGAAAGTTAAGGATAATGGTATGGATAATGATAAAGATGAAGAAGAAGAGCCTCCAAACTTGTTTCGTAGAGTAGATGGATTGTATAAGGTATGTTAGTTTCTTAAAAATAGTGTTCTTTTTTTCCCTTTGTATTATCACCTGTGATTTTTACCTATCTTATTACTTTTTGTCCATGTAGGTCTTGCGAAACCAAGAAGATGGATCAGTTGTATGTTCTTGTCAACTTTTTGTTCGAGTTGGAATATTATGTAGACACATTTTCTGTGTCTTTAAGAACGCTAACATTGAAATGATCCCAAATCAATACATATTGAGGCGTTGGACTAAGAACCTTATACCTGCTGCTTTAAGGAACAAAAGGAACAGATATGGTGAGAAGGATGTGATTGTTGAGAATTATGCAAATGAGGCAAGTTCTATTGTTGATCACTGTGTGCATTTGTTGAGTAAAGACGAGGCTAGGTTGTCTGCTTTTGTTGAGAAATTGAGGTTGCTAAAGATTGATGTTGAAGCTGATTGTCCAAATCCTCCATCTAAGAACAAGCTTGATAATTTGGAGGAACTTGTTGGAGTCCCCAAGCCGGCTGTAAAAACTGTTAACAATCCATCTCTTTGTAACCCCAAAGGCCGTAAGAAGCGTATAAAAGGAGGTAAAGAGCAAGCTTTTGATAAGAATTCGAAGAACAAGAATGCATGTTCACTATGTGGAGCAACAGATGGTCACAACAAGAGGACGTGCCCGAAAAAGTATTCAGGAGAGGGTGACTTGAATCAAGCAGAGATTACAAGTGAAGAGTGTGATTTGGTTGAACCAGAGATTACAAGAAAAGAGGGTGTCTTGGATCAACGAGAGATTACAAGAGAAGAAGTTGACTTGGATGAACCAGAGATTACAAGAAAAGAGGGCGAGTTGGATCAACCAGAAATTACAAGAGATGAGGACCACATGGATCAACCAGAGATTAGAAGAAAAGAGGGTGAGTTGAATCAATCGGAAATTACAAGAGATGAGGAGCTCTTTGTTCAAGCACAAATTACATCATAAGTCGTTTGCTTCTTTTTTTAGTTTCTTTGTTGATTTTAAATTTTCCAGATTGTTTTGATGATATTTGAATAACAGATTTATACATGATTGTTTGATTATTAGTGTGTTTTGATTATTACTGAGTTTTTATCACCTGTGATACAAAATAACTTATTAGTTATCACCTGTGATACAAAATTACTAATAAGATATTGTAACACCCGGTAATTTTCCAAATCCTTTCTAGCCAATTATTTTAAAACTTTGCATTACCTGAGAACTTAAACTTTTTATTGAACTTGTTTGGGCTTGAGAAACGAGAATTATTGCGAGAAACGAGAATATTGTCCCTATTAGTGAACCGGCACAACCTAGAAAGCACGAAACGAATCGTATTTGTCAAAAATATTTATTTTTGAAAGTATTGCAAATTTATACTCGTTTTTATTGGAAAAATTATTTCGTGAACGATGGCGCAAGTTTCGTTAATTTTCGAGTCCGTTTGGTATGTCAAATGGGTCCCGCGGTGTTTTTATCAAAGGTTTAGCTAACTTGGCAGATATGGTCCCTCCGCCCCCTATTTTCAATACACTCCCCTCACTTTTTAATTTTCATTTCACCCCCTATCTCTATAGTATAAATACCTCTCTATTAATAAAATTCACCCACACTATTCATTCCTCTCTCTCTAGGTCGCCGGCGATCCCAAATTCCGGCCACCTTCATATTTTCCGGCCACCGGAAAATTTTCCGACAAGCCTTTTTCTTTGCCGAATCGTTAGATCGGCCACTTTTACGTGTTTCTGGAGATTTTGAGCTTTTGGCTCCCACCACAACACCACCACGCGCCACCACCGCCTACTGCCACCACCACCGAAGCTGCTACCACCTTCCCCGCCACCTTCTCTTTCGGTAACCCTAACCCACGCGCCCTTATTTATTATTTTATTAAATATTCTCGAAACCCTAATTTCTATTTTTCTTTAAAATCGATTCTACTAATTTTATTTTAAATAAAAACGTTTTTAAAACCTTAAAAACCCTCGTGTGGACACCTCCCTCCATTCTCGGCTGTGACTCGGTCAACTCACCGAGTCAACTCGGTTGACTCGGTGAGGGTTTGATTATTTTGATATTTTTCTTTTCCTTTTATGATGTTGTATTGTTTTTATTGAGTTTGGTAGTTGTGTTGAGGTCCGTTTGGTTGTGACAGTCTCGACTGCCACATGGTTAACCAAGCCGTGGCTCACGGTGAGTCACGACGAGGTATGGGTTTTGTGTTAGGATTCGGATGTTGGATTGGTTTGTGATAGTTATGTTTATATTAGAATGAGGATTGGATTTGTTTTGGCTTCGGGTGGATTTAGAGTTAGGATTAGTCATTTTAATGTTTGTGTTAATTTGGGTTTCGCGTTGGGACTAATGTTGCTGCAGTTTCGGACTGCTGGAATCGTTTTGGATGTGTTAATAAAAGAGTTAGTGTTAGATTTAATAAATATTAGAGAGGTTTTGTTCTACGTAAATTGGAATTTGTGTTGCGGATTTAGTTTGGTTGCGTCGACTGAAAATTTTATTTGTGACATAGAAGTGGAATAGAAAAGGATTAGTGTTAGAATTAGATTTAGAGTGAAAATGGTTATATTGTGTCAGATTATGTTTGTGTTCGGATTTGGTTAGCCGAGAGCCCCAACGGCTCGGATTGAGTCGAGCCGTGACTCGTGGCGAGTCACGGCTAAGTGTAACAACTTGTCGTTATTTATTATTTTCTCTCATCGTGTCGTGTTTATTATTTGTCGTCGTTTGTTATTCATTTTATTGTCGAGTCGTGTTATATTAGTTAGTCGTTAGTTATTATTATTCGTTTGTGATCGATATGAGATGTTTCGGATATTTAAAAGCGTTGTGGGATAATATTGCAACACATGAGATACTTAATATTTATTGATTCGATTTGAATATTATTATAATATTGTAATGTTGTGGACAAGGATTGTACATATTGGATTTACGGTATTGGTTATTTGGACAATTATGGACCCTTTGGTACATGAGACGGAAGGGTACGTTAGACTCATAAGAGCTTAACCTACCTGGACCCGAACAATACAAAATGGTCGATAAAACTAAACAACTAATATTCACGCGAATGATATGTCCAATTATATATTTAAACTTGTAAAACTTGTTAACAATTGGAATATTCAAATAAGTCGTATGACTTGGAAATGTTTTATAAACGGGCAATTCATGCCGAAATTTCGTGAAATGTTTATAAAACTTAAACTATTTATAATTTATTAAATATTCCAAAACCTTTTCAAAACTCTTATGTTTTAACGATCATAACATCTATTTTGGGAAAAACGGGGAAAAGCTGAAACTATCTATCGAGGTCGTTTGTTTGGTTATTTATTCTCTTCTGAATTAATTCTTTCTTTCGTATTCCTTCTTTTCTCTTCCCTCGTATTTCTTGAGTGTTCGTTCGTTTCCGCCGACTTGTCATCTTTTTACCCTTTTCTAGACTTCCACACGAGACTTAAACGTATTTTCTTTCAAACGCCATTGAAACTAAAAACCTTTTATACGAGTATTATTTATTAAATCATTTTGGATATTATATCTGAGTTATGTCATTAATTGATTAGGTTGTGCTGAGGTTCATTTGCTGTGCCGTACCATCTGATTGTTATCTCGTTTTCTCTGTGACTAAGGTGTGATTCATAGCCCCACTTGTGCACTTTTAATTATTTTTAAACCCATGGGGGAGATACATGCTACTTACTATTTTTCTAAGCACAATGGTTTATTGTATGCTATTCCTGATTGACGCTATATATGCTAAGTACCTTCCTTGCCAAAAGCAAGACCCTCGATCATGAACCATTAATCACCTGCGGGTGAGCGCGATTATAGTTTATAGGCCTATAGGATTGACCGTCCCATCCCTGTTGACCAGTTAGGCAACACGGGTGTACTGTATATCGAATACCTAGGTATTTGGCAAGATACCTACTGGAGGGCAAATGTTATGATTATGAAATTCCGCGGTTATTGTCGACTTATGCCAGAGTTACTGGTACCTCGGTTAACGCATTGTGTGTCATGAGCTTAGCGAAACAAACGAAAGATATCCTGATTGAATATGTGAAGCTTCCAGATTAAAATTCTTGTGCTCAAACTATTATTTTACTAAACCTATGAATTGCACTCAACCTTTGTGTTGACTTTTTAGCATGTTATCTCAGGTATTTGATTTATGAAGTGTGCACGAGGAAGGGCTGAAGGTTCCGGATGGCTATCTGTGGGTTGTGTTTTGTTATTTCTATCTAAATTTTCCGCTGCAAACTACTTCATTTTTCCGCTGCAAACTATTTTATTATCCGCTGCTTAATGTGTTAAGAGTCTTTTGAACTCTAATGGTTGAACTTTGTATTTGAATGTGGTATTTTATTAAAACGTCTCGTTATGAGATCGTTTATCTATGATTTTGACTCACTACCCCTCGAGTAATACCCCTAACTATGTTCCGCTGCCATATTCCGAGTTGGGGGTGTTACAGAATGGTATCAAGAGCCAAGGTTTATAGAGAACGAGATCATACTCGACTATAAACATTTTTCGTGTGAGTCAAAGCATTTTTCGAAATCGATAGCCATCAGCTTTCCGTGCCACTTCACTCGTAAGTACTTTATTACTGTATGTTTGGATTTCACTACTATTTCATTTTTATATGAAACTATTTTATAAACATTTGGCTAGAAATTTTTATACTTGTCCCGATGCTCCATGGAGAGTATTACGGCTACATCAGTTCCCACCGGTCAATTATCAGTTGCACCCGTCGATCACCCATTGCACCACCTAGTCCAGAAATGGACCCACACCCTATTAATGTACCTCACCCGGATGATGAGAAGATGGATGATAATGATGAGAAGATAGGAGACCGTCAGTAGGGATTAGTGATCATCATTATTATAGTAGTTTAGTATTGTAGTAGTAGTTTACCTTGTACGTACTGAACTGACTAGTTTCGGTTAGTAGATTTGATAAGAAACTTGTAGTAGTTTTGCATATCCTGCAAGACTGATGACGAGTATCGAATCTACGACGTATTTTGGTGATGTACTATTATGATGTTGAATGAACGCTATATTATGATGTGCCATCGTTATTGACTTTTATGTTATGATTCTGTGATATTAATCAGATACTTACAGTGTTGTACATTTGTAATGATTGATAGAATTATGCCACCTAAAAGAATGACCCCGACCGCGATTCAGAAAATGATTAAAGAAGGCATAGCTGCGGCGCTTGCTGGACAAGCAGGTGCTAGCAACCAGATTGTTGGACAGGCGGGAGTGCAACCTGTCTATGAGAACAATTTCTGCACCTACAAAGAATTCATGAGCTGCCAACGCACTACCTTCAAGGGAACAGAAGGAGCTTTCGGCTTAACACAATGGTTTGAAAAGATGGAATCAGTGTTCCTAAGGAGTAACTGGAGAGAAGACTGCAAGGTAAAGTATGCTACGAGAACCTTGATGGAGCAGGCATTATCCTGGTGGATGGCATATGCTAAGTATGTTGGGATTGTAAATGCTTATAATATTTCATGGGAGGAACTTAAAAAGGAGATGGTACAGGAGTTTTGCTCACGTAGTGACATGAGAAAGTTGGATACTGAATTCTACTATTTGGCGGTGAAAGATGTTGATCTTGCTACCTATGTTCGCCGATTCCAAGAGTTGAAAGTTTTCTGTGCCCATGTGGTGCCGGATAATGAGAAGCTGCTTGAAAAGTTTATTGGAGGTTTACCGGCCTGTATCAAAGGTAATGTGACGTCATACAATTCTCAAACCTTGGATGATGCAATCCGTATAGCTGAACGACTGATGGATCAAGCAATCAAGAATGGAACTGCTCAGAAAGGTAACAGTTTTAATCATAAGAGAAAGTGGGATGACTACAGGAGAAACAACTATAACAACAACAACAACAACCAGTACCGTGACAACAATCATCACCACCAGCAGAACCGTCGACAAGAGACTGTCAGGACATACGTGGCTGCAACGACACAAGTTAGAGGATATGCTGGGAACCAACTATACTGCGCCAAGTGCAAACAACATCACTCTGGACCATGCACTGTGAGATGTAAGAAATGCAACAAAGTTGGGCATGTTGCCAAGAACTGTAAGGGAAAAGCTGTGGCTACAGGGAGTAACGCACAGCCGGTTATAACTTGCTTTGGGTGTAGAGAACGTGGACACTACAAGAATAGATGCCAAAAGAACACTGGACGAAGAACTGGAGACGCTCGTGGCAGAGCATATGAGATGGGCAATGGAGAGCAGCAGAAGGACCCGAATGTAGTTACCGGTACGTTTCTACTCAACAACATCTATGTTAAAGTCTTATTTGATTCTGGTGCCGATATGAGCTTTATATCTTCTAAGATTTCACTGCTACTAAATCTCACCCCTACCATACTAGACACTAGTTATAGTATTGAACTAGCTAATGGAAATCTGGTTAATACTTGCACCGTAATCCGAGACTGTACCTTAAACCTTCTAGATCACCCGTTTAGCATCGATCTTATGCTAATAGAACTCGGAAGCTTAGATGTAGTTGCGGGAATAGATTGGTTGTCCAAACATCGAGCCAGCATTATTTGCGGTGAACGAGTTGTTCACATCCTTCTTGATGACGAGACTTTGGTTGTCCGCGGTGACCGTAGTGGAACCCGTCTGAACATCATTTCCTGCATTAAGACACTGAAGTATATCGAGAAAGGATGCCATGCGTTTTTAGCACAAGTATCCAAGAAAGAGTCTGGAGAAAAGCGACTCGAGGACGTCCCGATTATGCGTGATTTCCCTGAGGTATTCCCTGAAGATCTACCTGGACTTTCACCGGCTCGACAGGTAGAATTCCTGATTGACTTAGTTCCAGGAGCTGCACCCGTGACCCGTGCACCGTATCGACTTACTCCTACCTACGAGAACTGTCCAAGCAGTTACAAGAGTGTTGGATAAAGGATTCATCCGACCTAGTTCATCACCGTGGGGAGCACCGGTGTTGTTTGTAAAGAAGAAAGATGGGTCGTTTAGAATGTGTATTGACTATCGCGAACTGAACAAGCTGACGGTGAAGAACCGCTACCCATTACCGAGGATTGATGATTTGTTCCACCAGCTGCAAGGATCAGATTACTACTCGAAGATTGATCTGAACTCAGGTTACCAACAACTTAGGGTCCCGGAAGAGGATATTCGCAAGACGGCGTTCAGGACTCGCTATGGCCACTATAAATTCAAAGTAATGCCATTTAGTTTGACAAATGCACCAGCAGTATTCATGGACCTCATGAACCGAGTGTGTAAAGCATTAACTGCATTGACTCAGAAGAATAAGAAGTATGAGTGGGAAAACGATGAAGAAGAAGCATTCCAAATCCTGAAGCGAAAACTGTGTAGTGCACCAATTTTGGCATTGCAAGACGGAGTAGAAGATTTTGTGGTATACTGCGATGCATCCTATCATGGTTTAGGAGCAGTTTTGATGCAGAGAGGGAAAGTCATGGCATATGCTTCCCGACAACTTAAGACCCACGAGGAGAAGTATACTACGCATGATTTAGAGTTGGGTGCAGTGGTTTTTGCACTCAAGATATGGAGACACTACCTATATGGAACGAAGTGTGTCGTGTACACCGATCACAAGAGTCTTCAGCATATCTTAGATAAGAAGGAGCTGAATATGAGGCAACGACGATGGTTAGAAACTCTAAGTGATTACGACTGAATCAGATGTCACCCAGGAAAGGCAAACGTTGTGGCTGATGCCTTGAGCCGAAAGGAACGGTTGAAACCTCTACGAGTTCGAGCCTTGGTTATGACCATCAATTCGAATTTTCCCGCTCAAATCCTCCGTGCTCAAGAAGAAGCAGTGAAACAAGAACATATCCAGAGTGAGAATCTTTATGGAATGATACAGACGAAGTTTGAGAAGCGTTCAGATGGAACATTATGTTTCAAAGGAAGAAGCTTCAGGATTCCTTGGCACGAACCTCGACATGAGTACTGCGTATCACCCGGAGACAGATGACCAGAGTGAAAGGACGATTCAATGGAAGATATGCTCCGGGCCTGCGTGATTGATTTTGGAAATGGGTGGGATACCCATTTGCCATTGGTTGAGTTTTCATACAACAACAGCTATCACGCAAGTATTAAGGCTGCACCGTTTGAGGCATTGTATGGCCGAAAATGTCGATCACCTATTTGTTGGGCTGAAGTAGGGGAAGCTCAGCTCATTGGGCCGGATCTTGTTCGAGATACCACAGAAAAGATTGTGCAGATTAAAGACCGATTGAAGATCGCGCGAGACCGTCAGAAAAGTTACGCAGACGTAAGACGCAAACCCCTTAAGTTTCAGGTTGGGGATAGAGTCATGTTGAAGGTTTCACCATGGAAGGGAGTGATTCGTTTCGGCAAGCGCGGAAAGCTGAACCCCAGATACATAGGACCGTTCAAGATTCTGAACCGAGCTGGTCCTGTAGCTTATAAGCTAGAATTACCACCAGAGCTCAGTAGGGTACATCCTGTATTCCACGTGTCTAATTTGAAGAAATGCTTGTCCGATGAGACAGCCGTGATTCCACTCGATGAGATTCAAGTTGATGAGCAACTGAACTTTATTGAAGAACCTGTAGAGATTATGGAGCGTGAGGTCAAACGATTAAAGAGGAGCAAAATTTCCCTTGTGAAAGTCCGCTGGAATTCCAAGAGAGGACCCGAATTCACCTGGGAACGCGAGGACCAGTTCAAACGCAAATACCCTCACCTCTTCGAAACCGGAACCGATAAGTTAAACTGAAATTCGGGACGGATTTCCCAATATGATGTATGTGCTGTAACACCCGGTAATTTTCCAAATCCTTTCTAGCCAATTATTTTAAAACTTTGCATTACCTGAGAACTTAAACTTTTTATTGAACTTGTTTGGGCTTGAGAAACGAGAATTATTGCGAGAAACGAGAATATTGTCCCTATTAGTGAACCGGCACAACCTAGAAAGCACGAAACGAATCGTATTTGTCAAAAATATTTATTTTTGAAAGTATTGCAAATTTATACTCGTTTTTATTGGAAAAATTATTTCGTGAACGATGGCGCAAGTTTCGTTAATTTTCGAGTCCATTTGGTATGTCAAATGGGTCCCGCGGTGTTTTTATCAAAGGTTTAGCTAACTTGGCAGATATGGTCCCTCCGCCCCCTATTTTCAATACACTCCCCTCACTTTTTAATTTTCATTTCACCCCCCCTATCTCAATAGTATAAATACCTTTCTATTAATAAAATTCACCCACACTATTCATTCCTCTCTCTCTTCCTTCTCTCTCTAGGTCGCCGGCGATCCCAAATTCCGGCCACCTTCATATTTTCCGGCCACCGGAAAATTTTCCGACAAGCCTTTTTCTTTGCCGAATCGTTAGATCGGCCACTTTTACATGTTTCTGGAGATTTTGAGCTTTTGGCTCCCACCACAACACCATCACGCGCCACCACCGCCTACTGCCACCACCACCGAAGTTGCTACCACCTTCCCCGCCACCTTCTCTTTCGGTAACCCTAACCCACGCGCCCTTATTTATTATTTTATTAAATATTCTCGAAACCCTAATTTCTATTTTTCTTTAAAATCGATTCTACTAATTTTATTTTAAATAAAAACGTTTTTAAAACCTTAAAAACCCTCGTGTGGACACCTCCCTCCATTCTCGGCTGTGACTCGGTCAACTCACCGAGTCAACTCAGTTGACTCGGTGAGGGTTTGATTATTTTGATATTTTTCTTTTCCTTTTATGATGTTGTATTGTTTTTATTGAGTTTGGTAGTTGTGTTGAGGTCCGTTTGGTTGTGACAGTCTCGACAGCCACATGGTTAACCAAGCCGTGGCTCACGGTGAGTCACGACGAGGTATGGGTTTTGTGTTAGGATTCGGATGTTGGATTGGTTTGTGACAGTTATGTTTATATTAGAATGAGGATTGGATTTGTTTTGGCTTCGGGTGGATTTAGAGTTAGGATTAGTCATTTTAATGTTTGTGTTAATTTGGGTTTCGCGTTGGGACTAATGTTGCTGCAGTTTCGGACTGCTGGAATCGTTTTGGATGTGTTAATAAAAGAGTTAGTGTTAGATTTAATAAATATTAGAGAGGTTTTGTTCTACGTAAATTGGAATTTGTGTTGCGGATTTAGTTTGGTTGCGTCGACTGAAAATTTTATTTGTGACATAGAAGTGGAATAGAAAAGGATTAGTGTTAGAATTAGATTTAGAGTGAAAATGGTTATATTGTGTCAGATTATGTTTGTGTTCGGATTTGGTTAGCCGAGAGCCCCAACGGCTCAGATTGAGTCGAGCCGTGACTCGTGGCGAGTCACGGCTAAGTGTAACAACTTGTCGTTATTTATTATTTTCTCTCATCGTGTCGTGTTTATTATTTGTCGTCGTTTGTTATTCATTTTATTGTCGAGTCGTGTTATATTAGTTAGTCGTTAGTTATTATTATTCGTTTGTGATCGAAATGAGATGTTTCGGATATTTAAAAGCGTTGTGGGATAATATTGCAACACATGAGATACTTAATATTTATTGATTCGATTTGAATATTATTATAATATTGTAATGTTGTGGACAAGGATTGTACATATTGGATTTACGGTATTGGTTATTTGGACAATTATGGACCCTTTGGTACATGAGACGGAAGGGTACGTTAGACTCATAAGAGCTTAACCTACCTGGACCCGAACAATACAAAATGGTCGATAAAACTAAACAACTAATATTCACGCGAATGATATGTCCAATTATATATTTAAACTTGTAAAACTTGTTAACAATTGGAATATTCAAATAAGTCGTATGACTTGGAAATGTTTTATAAACGGGCAATTCATGCCGAAATTTCGTGAAATGTTTATAAAACTTAAACTATTTATAATTTATTAAATATTCCAAAACCTTTTCAAAACTCTTATGTTTTAACGATCATAACATCTATTTTGGGAAAAACGGGGAAAAGCCGAAACTATCTATCGAGGTCGTTTGTTTGGTTATTTATTCTCTTCTGAATTAATTCTTTCTTTCGTATTCCTTCTTTTCTCTTCCCTCGTCCTTCTTGAGTGTTCGTTCGTTTCCGCCGACTTGTCATCTTTTTACCCTTTTCTAGACTTCCACACGAGACTTAAACGTATTTTCTTTCAAACGCCATTGAAACTAAAAACCTTTTATACGAGTATTATTTATTAAATCATTTTGGATATTATATCTGAGTTATGTCATTAATTGATTAGGTTGTGCTGAGGTTCATTTGCTGTGCCGTACCATCTGATTGTTATCTCATTTTCTCTGTGACTAAGGTGTGATTCATAGCCCCACTTGTGCACTTTTAATTATTTTTAAACCCATGGGGGAGATACATGCTACTTACTATTTTTCTGAGCACAATGGTTTATTGTATGCTATTCCTGATTGACGCTATATATGCTAAGTACCTTCCTTGCCAAAAGCAAGACCCTCGATCATGAACCATTAATCACCTGCGGGTGAGCGCGATTATAGTTTATAGGCCTATAGGATTGACCGTCCCATCCCTGTTGACCAGTTAGGCAACACGGGTGTACTGTATATCGAATACCTAGGTATTTGGCAAGATACCTACTGGAGGGCAAATGTTATGATTATGAAATTCCGCGGTTATTGTCGACTTATGCCAGAGTTACTGGTACCTCGGTTAACGCATTGTGTGTCATGAGCTTAGCGAAACAAACGAAAGATATCCTGATTGAATATGTGAAGCTTCCAGATTAAAATTCTTGTGCTCAAACTATTATTTTACTAAACCTATGAATTGCACTCAACCTTTGTGTTGACTTTTTAGCATGTTATCTCAGGTATTTGATTTATGAAGTGTGCACGAGGAAGGGCTAAAGGTTCCGGATGGCTATCTGTGGGTTGTGTTTTGTTATTTCTATCTAAATTTTCCGCTGCAAACTACTTCATTTTTCCGCTGCAAACTATTTTATTATCCGCTGCTTAATGTGTTAAGAGTCTTTTGAACTCTAATGGTTGAACTTTGTATTTGAATGTGGTATTTTATCTATGATTTTGACTCACTACCCCTCGAGTAATACCCCTAACTATGTTCCGCTGCCATATTCCGAGTTGGGGGTGTTACAGATATCACCTGTGATTCATTCAAAATCATACATTGGTTATTACTGCTAGTTGGTTTTAATGCTTTTCAATGTCATCATCATCAAATTTATCTTCTTCTTTTGCAAAAATAGAAATTACCAATGAGTAGAAATCATAATTTAATTCAGTAAAAAATACAGGGTTTTTACCTTTTAAGAACAAATAAACTAAAAAAAATAAAATAAAAAAAAATAAAAATAAAAAAATCTTCTTGTCTGTGTCTTCTGATATCACAAATTGGTCAATAGCTGTACTAACTATTTTCAACAAGCAGTTCTACTAGTCATGTTAGTAGGAACAACATTAAAACCAGGTAGCAGTACTAACGAATGTGTGATTTTGTATGTATCACAGGAGATACCTAATATGTTATTTTTTATCTCAGGTGATACCCCATAATGTAAGTAGGAACGTACAATTTACACAAACTCTTTGTGCTGGTCATTAAGCACAAATTACTTTTTTTTTTTTTAATTTTGTTTTTGTATATATGAAGTATCACCTGTGATATATGTAGTATCACAGGTGATACTTTTCATTATTTTTATTTGTCAAAAGGACTAAATGAAGTATCACAATATAGTCCTTTTAAAATAATAATATCACAAGTGATATAAAATGTCTATATTTAAACCAATTAAAATAATAATATTACAAGTGATATAAAAAGGTAAATAATAATAATAATAATAATAATAATAATAATAATAATAAAAAATAATAATAATAACACATGCAAGGGTATAACCGTCAAAAATATTGACACTATCTACCCTCTAAACTCCCGCTACTCACACAACTTCAATTATTTCTCTCACCAATAACACATACTAAAAAAACACACAACTTACAAAAACCGATCAAAATTATAGATAACCGTGCCATAGATCTCAAAAATACTAGAAAAGTCATAAAAATGAAGGATAAAGACGCCGAGTACATTGTAATGAGTCAATACATGACGCACATGGAGACAGAGGAACATGATGACGAAACTCCGACTAAAAAAAAGATAAAAAAATCGTTTTCAGGTATAATAATCAACTTTTTTTCCATTTATATCTTTTTTTACTTGCTATTACTGCTTTTTATAGAGTTTATGATGAATATATTGTGATAAATAGTTAGATTTCAATATTTAATGAGTTTTTGTTCATGTTGTTTTTTATATTATTGAAAAAACTGTGATTAGAAGTTAGGTTTTCACTGCTCATAGACATTTTGTTGATGTTATTGTGATTTTAGTATTAAACTGTTTTGGGGACATTTATCATTTGTTATTGTTATTGATATTGTGATTTTAGTATTAAAATTTGGGGACATTTATCACTTGTGATAAAATATTAAACTGTTTAGGCTTAAGTTATTAGGTATCACTTGTGATACAAAATAACATATTAGATATCATTTGTGATTTTAGTAGTGGAAGCTGAGAAAGAAAGGAAAGCCGCAGAATCTGAAAACGCTAGGAAAGGCAAAAGAAAACTTGGAACCTTAAGGAAGATGCAAGGAAGAATAAAAAAGATGCCAAAGTTAACAGTTGATGAATCACAAAAAAGAGTAACAAGAAGTGGTACTCTGAAATCAAATCTAGATGAATATGAGAAGAATGAGATAACAGATTCCCCCAAAAAACCACAAAAACAAGTCAAGAAAACCACCTTGCGTACATTCAGAACAAGGTCTTCCCCCAAGCCATTGGCTGATATATACTTTGAAGAAGAAGATGAGAAAGAGGCAAGACCAGTGACAAAATGGGTAAATAAACTAACCTTGGATAACTGAATTCAAAGGTTTTTATACATATACTCAATATCACATGTGATATTTAACATATCACATGTGATATTTCACTAAAATATCACATGTGATATTTAACTAAAATATTAAAAATGTTTTAATTTGTTATACTTGTTTTGCAGGATTTTTATCGGTCGATTGAAGGATCATTGATAAGAATTTTGAAAGAAAGGAAAAAATTGGTTGAAAATCTGAATGAGGGTTGTAGCAAGTACAATGAAGATAAAATCATGTACAAGTTATCTAAACAATACATGAAGATGTTCAATGTTCAAGACTTGCTTTTAACAGTTTCAGCCTCAGATTACGACAATGATGATGAAAATGAGAATGAAGAGTCAGAAGTTGAGAAGGGTGGGAACGAAGATAGAACAATTGAAACAGATGTTGATATAAGTGTTGAGAAAGAAAAAGAAGCAGTGGAGAAGTTTGTTGTAGATGAGGCTGCATTGGTTGATAATTTCCAACGAAAAAGTCCTTTCTATTATTCATCAACAGATTCAAGCTCCATCAAATTTTTAACAAGTGATGATGAAGATGATAACAATGGTGAATCTAATGGTGAAAAAGTTGCAACACGAACTATTGAAAAGATAACAAGGGAATTGGACACGAACCCAGTTGCTGAGATTGAAAAACAATCCACACAGGAAAACAAACTATCAACAGAAGAAAACAAGGAAGTTGATGAATATATTCTTGAAAAAAGAGTCCGAAAGCCTTCAAAATTTCTTATTTCACCATATATGAACAAGACGACTAATGTAAGAAAGCCAACACATCCTGATGAAATGATGGTGACAGATGAACTGTTTTCGATGCTGGGAGACTCAATGTAAGTATCTTTTAGTTTATTAGATAATCATATGGCATTAGAAAAAAAGAGTTATTGTGCTTATAATTTCAAAATATATTTTGTATAGGGAATTCGTGTTTGAAACAAGCTCATGAGTTGTTACGATTAGAGATAATATGCAGACCTTAGCTCCAACTCTTACGATCGAAGCGAATGTGATCGACAGCTTTGCTGCAGTTCTAAACTATGAAGAAAATCTGAATAACAAAGGACTGAGAATGAAGTACTATTTCCACACAGCAATGATTGTAAGTATATAATAACATATTAGATGTAATTTCCATACATATCACATGTGATACTTAACATATCACATGTGATAATTCACTAGAATATTAAGTATCACCTGTGATACATATTAGTTATCACCTGTAATATATTTTGTTAACAATATTGTTTGTTTATTTTTTAAAAACAGTCAAAAGATATGATTGAAGGGAAGATGAAAGACGAAAAGAAGCAAATTCAAGCATTCCATGAAAGCATGGAAAGTGTTTTTTAAAAAGAATGAAATTGATATGACAATGCAACACATTGAATTGGTAATATATTATTTATCGATAATTGATTTTTTATCTTTCCTATAGAACTAAAATTAAGTTTTTTTTTTAAATAGGCATTCTTTCCGATCATTGCTCATCAGCACTATTACCTGGTAGTATTCAATCTCTTTAAAGGAACATCAGTCATTATCAACAACTCAAACTCTGGCCAAACTTATGATTCAAAGTACAAGAATGTGTGTGATCTTTTGGTAAGTAATGAAATTTCATCACTTGTGATAACCTCAGTTATATTTCATTTAATAAGAAGTAACATCAATTTAAAATATTTGTTTATACAGAAAAAGCTGTTTTCAAAACACTTGGAGCGATACAAGCATCCAAGAGCGTTAGATGTGATGGAAAAAAAGACTACCATCATGAAGTTAAAGTAGGGAACTAAGAATAACGTGGTTGATTGTGGCGTTTTCGTGATGATGCATATGGAAAATTACAATGGAGAAGCAGCTTCAAAATGGAACTTTGGTTTCCCAACTGAAGCAGAAGGCCAAACAATGGAGCTCATCAAGATGAGAGTTAAGTATGCAACAAAAATGTTGATGCATGAAATAAACATGCATAGAGAAATGATGATTGAACATGCACACCAGTTTGCAAGAGAAAACACAAACAAGGAAAAAAAAACAACAGATGATCAAAGACAACATCAAGAAGAAGAAAGATCAACAAGACGCAATTCATGTTCCTAGTGCACTTTAGAAACTGATGCAGTTTATGTTGGAGCGTAGTCAAGTATTTTCTTTAAGCAGTTTAAAAACAAATGTTGGTTCTTTTACTATGTTTAGACTATTTGTTACATTTTTGTATGTAAGGTCGGTTATGTCGTATGTTGGTACTATTTGGGTAAACTGTATGTAAGCTTCTTTTATATATGACTAGGTGATAACTATATGTTATTTTGTATCACAGGTGATACCTAATAAGTTATTTTGTATCACATGTGATACTTCATATATTATTTTGTATCACAGGTGATACCTCACAATTTATGTAGCTAACTAAAGTTTGTGCAAACTGTTTGGGTTGCTCATTAAGCCCAAATTATTTTTATTTATTGGGTTAGTGTAACAACAAGTTTTTAGGCAAAAAATCAAGCTTAAAATTAATATCATAAGTCACACATAAAAAATAAAAAAGTTTATACATAAACCAGTTAAACTAATAATTTCACAACTATTAGTAGTCTGTTTTTAAACATATTTTAATAGGCATATGGTGAAATGTTTTATAATATTTATGGAGACAAATTTTTATCAGTCTATTTTGTTAGCCTATCTAACCTTTCAGTTTTTATCACATGAGATACCTACTATGTTATTTTTTTATCACAGGTGATACCCCATAATGTCAGTAGGATCTACTAAATTGTAACAATATTGTTTTAGCCAAAAAAAGAAGCTTAAAATTCTATACATAAACCTATTAATTTAATAATATCACAAGTGATATAAAAACATAAAAAAGTTTACACATAAATCAGTTAAGCTAATAATATCACTAGTATTTGTAGTCCTATTTTTCCTTTTACTAGTATGTGTCAAAAAAAAAATTTCAAAAAAGCCAAGGGGTGATTAAAAAAAAAAGACACCTTTTGAGTTTAAAAAAAAGGGAGGGACCACTTTTGCTGATTGAGGAAACTTACCCCACTAACCCCACCAACCCCACGTTCGGCCTTTCATTATCAACAAATATTCTCTAAGTCATTTTCTCTCTCTAAGCATCATTAAAAAATCTACCAAAAAACTATCAAAACTAACCGTTTTTACCGTTAAAATCATCAATACAACACAAAAATGGAAGTATCATCGAGTGCAGAAGCAGATCCACAAAAAAAAATGATTGAAAATGAACCTATTCAGTCTGGAAATGAAGGTACGTTGCTTTCGACTAATTAGTTAATTGTTTTAATAGTATTTCTAGTGATTTTCTACTTATTTATGAATTTTATTGCTTCATATGAAATTTTTTGCGTATTTTTTTGTTTATTTTTTTGTGATACTGTAATGCAAGTGATGATTATGTACTTATTTTCGGTTTTATTTGTAGAATGAGAGATTGTGATGTATGTTGTGTTTTTGTTCAGTTTTTGGTAGAATATGACTTTTGATTAGCACTTGAACTGATAAGTAGTATAACAGTTCTAGGTATCTTATTCTATTTTTGGTAGTATATCACCTGTGATATTACATATGTGATGAGCACTTGAACTTATAAGTATCACCTGTGATATAACACAGGTTATTTGTATCACCTGTGATAAGTGGTATATCACCTGTGATATAACTCACATAAAAACAGGTGTAGTAGCTTTATTCAATTTTTAGTAGTATATCACTTGAGATAATGAGCACTTATACTGATAACTTGTATATGTGATGTGATTTTTAGTTTATATTTTTTTTATTTAACATGAGAGATTAAATTTTTGCTTTTTTGAAAATAAAGGAGATGCAAGTAGCCAAGAGGAACCGGATACAAATGCAGCTTTAAACGGTTAGTTTATGTTAATAAAGCTTTACATATAAAATTTGCATACATTGTCTAACTATCTAAAAAAAAATTGTATATGCAGTTGTGAAGATAAGTGAATTTTTGAAACCATCTCCAGAGGTTGATAAAATTAAAGGTATATTGTAACATATACATTTGTTTGCTTTAGAAGAATTAACTGTGATGAAAACGTGAATGTATGCGGGGTACCAGATTTAACATTTATCTTTTGTGATATATCACCAGTGATATAATGTGTATTTATTTATCATATATGATATTCGTAAAATTTAATTGGGATTTGTTTTTTGCAGGTTTAAGTTACAGAACAAAAAAACAAGGCAAAGAAATTAAAAGGAAAAAGAGCATCATAAAAAAGAAAAAAACAGATACAACCGAAACATCAACATCCTCTTCAACACCAACAAGGGTGAACGCATCGACACCGTCAACACAAACATCACCCACAAAATATACAAAGACAAATGTAAGAAGAATATCTCTTGAGACAACACCAGAAAAAACAACAGCTGAGATATCCTCTTTGAATACACCAAGATACATTAAACCATTAAATCAAGCATCACCTGCGCAAACAACTTCTGAAGACACACCAACAACAGTTGATGGTGCACCTGTTTTATCTCCAGAAACAGCGATTGTTTTATCACTAGAACCATCACTTGTTAAAGCAAGGAAAAAGACTGTTGCAAAAAAGAAGAAAGTTGTTAAAGATGGAAAAAGAAGGAATGAAGAAGTGGCTGCAGAAAAGAATGTAAAAGGATGTGTGAAGAAGGATGAAAAGAAGAAAAGAACAACAAAAGAATCACCAAGTGCTGTATCAAGAAGTGCTGCCAAGAAGCAGCGATTAGAAGAGAATGAAAAAGAAACAAAGAAAATGAATAAGGAAAAGGAAAAGAAAAATGAACAGATGGAAGGAGCAGTTGTTGGAAAAAGAAAAAGGGTTGAAAAGGAGAAGAATTTTGTTAAGAAGAAAGTTGAAAAAAAGAAGAAGGAGGATGAAATGGATGATGATGAAATGGTTGTTGAAAAAAAGAAGAAGGTTGTTAAGAATAAAGTTGAAAAAAAGAAGGAGGAGGTTGAAAATGTTGTTGAAGAAAAGAAGTATAAGGATAAGGGGAAAAAAATAATTGAAGATGAAGAAGATGAAGAAAGAGAAATATATTTCAAGTCGTTGAAAGCCAAGACGACTGTACAGCCATTTTTTGATGTTTCGGTTAAACTTAGCCCAGAGAGAAGGGAATGGGTCAGACAAATGGGCTTTGGAACGTTGCTTGATTTCCCATTCACAAGAGTCCCTTCAAAGCTACCATACTTCATTTTAACGCATTTGGATGTTAGTACAATGGAGATCACATTGCCAAATGGTGGTGTTATCAAAATAACTCCGAAAAAGATAAGAGAAGTATTGGGAATTCCAATGGGGCCTAGACCATTCTATGTTCAGAGACAGAGGTTGAAACAAGACACAGTTACTGCAAATTTATGGCACAGCTTCCAGTTAACAAAAGGAAGAGGACAACATCAACGTTGTCTGGTATAATTCAATCGACAGAAGGAACATACTTCTTGTTTGATTTGAACTATTTGATGCTTTTTGGAAACTGTTTGGGAATGTGTGATAATCCTCTATGTTGAAGTATCATGTGCTGGAAAACGTAATGTCAGCAGAAGAGATTCCGAACATAGATTGGTGCAGCTTCATTTGGAATTGCATAAAATGTAGCAAGGATCACTGGGATGATAGAACAAATGAAAATTGGTACTATGGACCTCATTTGACATTCAATGTAAGTAACAATTTACTTTAAATATATCGTTTCTATAAAATGTGATGTAGGGTATCACCAGTGATAATTCAGTTTTTGGTTATCTTATTTGATTTTTTGTAATGTATCACTTGTGATATAACACATGTCTTATGTATCACAGGTGATATAACACACATAAAAATAGTTGTAGTGGTTTTATTCAATTTTAGGTAGTATATCTGCTTTGATAATGAGTTCTTATACTGATAAAACAGTTGTGGTTATCTTATTTGATTTTTGGTAGTATAATGTCGTTTATTATGAACAGTTATAGTTCTTTTTTTGTAGTATATCACCTGTGATATAACACAGGTCATATGTATCACAGGTGATATAACATACATAAAAATAGTGGTTTTATTGAATTTTTGGTAGTATATCTGCTGTGATAATGAGTACTTGTACTTATAAAAAGTATATGTAATGTGATTTTTATTCATTTAATAAAAGTTTATTTTGATTGAAAACAACTCATTTACTTGCATTACACAAAATTTGAACAAATGAATGTTCCTCGCAAATGGCCAGCAATTAAGAACTGGAACACAAAGCTGTTGGAAGAAAGGCAGGAGATGGAAATGAGAAGAGAAGAGTTTGGGTCAGTTATAATCATCGAAGAAGATGATGACGATCTAGAAAAAGAGATTCAAAAGCAGAGACAGGTTAGATATCACTATTGTTAAGTTAAAAGAATAATTGATATCAGTAGTTTTAAATGCTTATTTGTTTTTTGTTTTTTTAAAAAAAAAATAGATGGTATATGATACAATTGAAGAAAACTTTGATAGAGTTTTAAGACAGAAAAGAGAATTAGAAACTAGTATCAAAGTTAGCATGGAGATATACCCAGGGGATGAAACAATTATGATGTTTTTTGAAAGATACAATGCTGAATTCAGATTAGGAATGAAAACCGATGAATTTGGAAGAGTGGTTGATGATGAGACAGGAACTAGTAAAAGAGGTAATGGAAATGATGATGATGAAGAGGTTAGTGATGGAGAAGATGATGATGATGATGATGGAAATGATGATGATGATGGAAATGATGATGATGGAGGAAATGATGATGGAGGAAATGATGATGGAGGAAATGATGATGGAGGTAAAAAAGTTGATGATGATGATGATGGAAATGATGATGATGGAGGAAATGATGGTGGAGGAAATGATGATGGAGTAGATGAAGGTAAAAAAGAAGCAAGGAACATGGAAGGAGAAAAGTTGGATGAAGAACAAGAAAACGAAGAACTAAAGAAGAAATAGGATGCTCAAAAGGTAAGATATTAGTGATTTTAAAATAGTTATATCACAAGTGATAAAATGCTTATATATTATGTAATAAAGTGCTTATATGTATTTAATTTTTTTATTTTTTTTAATTGAAAAAACAGGCTAAAGAAGTAGAATCTGCGAAAGAAACATATGAGGTAGCAACTGAAGTTGACGAAAAAGAAAAGGAACAAAATGAAAAAGATAAAGAAGCAGAATCTGGTGCAGAAGCTGCTGCAAAAGAAAAGGAACAAAATGAAAAAGATAAAGCAGCAAAAGAAAAAATGTTACAAGTTATCCAACAACAAAAAGAAGCTGCTGAAAAAAGAAGACAAGATGAAATAAGAGCAAAATTGAAGGAACAAAAGGTAATAAAACAAAAATAGTAATATGACAAATGGTAATATCTCAAATGATACAATCTAATAGTTTTTAATTCTTTAATAAAATAGGCTTCGGAAGAAGCTGCTGAGAAAGAGGCTGCAAAACAAAAAGAAGCTGCTAAGCAAGAGGCTGAAAAGAAAGCAGCTGAGAAAAGAAAAGCAGCTTTAAAGGAGCTTAATGAAAAAAGAGCAAAAGAAAAGGTTAGTTACTTTTGACTTTAAATTATCATTTTAAAGTAATATAAGATATCACATGTGATACTTAACATATCACATGTGATACCTAATTTTTTATTTTGTATCACAGGTGATATTTCATTAGAATATTAAGTATCACCTGTGATACAAAATAACATATTAGGTATCACCTGTGATATTTCATTAGAATATTAAGTATCACCTGTGATACAAAATAACATATTAGGTATCACGTTTGATACATATCAGTTATCGTCTGTAATATATTTGTTAACATGAATTGTTAACATGAAAAGAAAGCAGCTGAGAAAAAAAAGCAGCTGCAAACGAGCTTAACGAAAAAAGAGCAAAAGAAAAGGTAGATGAAGCTGCATTGGTTGATGAGCCTGCAGTGGAGGAGGCTGCAATGGATTATACTAAGCTTTATACCCCTCCACTTAAGAATGCATCAGAAGAAGAAGCTAATTTCTGGGACACATTTGAGACCCCTCAAGTGAAGAAGACACCATCCTTCTCCCTTGGTATGGGTCTGAGCCAATCGGAAATGAATGTTGCTGAGATTGAAAAACAATTCACACAGGAAAACAAACCATCAACAGAAGAAAGCAAGGAAGTGCAGTAAGATATTCTTGAAAAAAGAGTCCGAAAGCCTTCAAGATTTCTTGTTTCACCATATATGAACAAGAAAACTGATGTAAGAAAGCAAACACATCCTGATGAAATGATGGTGACACATGAACTGTTTTCGATGCTGGGAGACCCGATGTAAGTATCTTTTAGTTTATTGGATAATCATATGACATTAGAAAAAAGGGTAATTGTGCTTATAATTTCAAAATATATTTTGTATAGGGAATTTGTGTTTGAAACAAGCTCAGGAGTTGTTTCGATTAGAGATAATATGCAGACCTTAGCTCCATCTCTTAAGATCGAAGAAAATGTCATCGACAGCTTTGCTGAAGTTCTAAACTAAGAAGAAAATCTGAATAACAAAGGAGTGAGAATGAAGCACTATTTCCACACAGCTATGATTGTAAGTATATAATAACATATTAGATGTAATTCCCAAACATATCACATGTGATACTTAACATATCACATGTGATACATAACATATCACATGTGATATTTCACTAGAATATTTAAGTATCACCTGTGATACAAAATAACATATTAGGTATCACATGTGATACAGAATAACATATTAGGTATCACCTGTGATACATATTAGTTATCACCTGTAATATTTTTGTTTACAATATTGTTTGTTCTTTTTTTAAAAACATTCGAAAGATATGATTGAAGGGAAGATGAAAGACGAAAAGAAGAAAATTCAAGCATTCCATGAAAGCATGGAAAATGTATTTAAAAAGAATGAAGCTGATATGGCAATGCAACACATTGAATTGGTAATATATTATTTCAAATGTTATTGATAATTGATTTGTTATCTTTTCTATAGAAGTAAAATTCAGTTTCTTTTTTTTTTAAATATGCATTCTTTCCAATCATTGCTCATGAGCACTACTACTTGGTAGTATTCAATCTCTTTAAAGGAACATCAGTTATCATCGACAACTCAAACTCTGGAAAAAGTTATGATTCAAAGTACAAGCATGTCTGTGATTTTTTGGTAAGTAATGAAATATTAAACATTACATGTGATAACCTTAGTTATATTTCATTTAATAAGAAATAATAATATCAATTTGAAAAATTTGTTTATACAGAAAAAGCTGTTTTCAAAACACTTAGAGAGATACAAACATCCAAGAGCGTCAGATGTGATGAAAACAAAAACTACCATCATGAAGCTAAAGTGGGGAACTAAGAATAACGAAGTTGATTGTGGCGTTTTCTTGATGATGCATATGGAAAATTACAATGGAGAAGCAGCCTTAAAATGGAACTTTGGTTTCCCAACTGAAGCAGAAGGTCAAATGTTCAATCTGGTCAAGATGAGAATCAGATATGCAACAAAAATGTTGATGCATGAAATAAACGTGCATAGAGAAATGATGAGTGAACACGCACACCAGTTTGCAAGAGAAAACAGAGACAAGGAAAAAAGACAACAGATGACCAAAGACAACATCAAGAAGAAGAAAGCTTAACAAGACGCAATTCATGTTCCAATTGCAGTTTAGAAACTGATGCAGTTTACGGTGGAGCGTAGTCAAGTAGTTCCGTAAAGCAGTTTAAAAACAATGTTGTTTCTATTTTACTATGTTTAGACTATATATATAAATTTGAAAGTAGATTTTGAGTAAATTGAATATAAGCTTCTTTTATATATTTCCAGTGTGTGATTTTGTATGTATCACAGGTGATAACAAATATGTCTTTTTGTATCACAGGTGATAACTTATATGTATCACAGGTGATACTTAATTATTTAGCCAAAACAGGTTATATTCTTGTGTGTGATATCACAGGTGATACCTAATATATTATTTATTTATCACAGGTGATAACAAATATGTCTTTTTGTATCACAGGTGATAACTTATATGTATCACAGGTGATACTTAATTATTTAGCCAAAACAGATTATATTCTTGTGTGTGATATCACAGGTGATACCTTTAAAATCAACTAGTATTAGTAACGAATGTGTGATTATGAATGTATCCCAGGTGATACCTAATAAGTTATTTTGTGATATCAGAAACTCTTTTCAACAAGCAAGACAACTAATAATGTAAGTAGGAGCAGTAACGAAGATAAGCAACAATACTAAGTTCCATTGAACATCTTTAACATCAACTAGTATTAGTAACGAATGTGTGATTTTGAATGTATCACAGGTGATACCTAATAAGTTATTTTGTATCACAGGTGATACCTAATATATTTTTTTGTATCACAGGTGATACCTTATAATGTATGTAGGTAACTACAGTTTATGTAAACTTTTTGTGTTGCTCATTAAGTTCAAATTATTTTTCTTTATTGGGTTAGTGTGACAACATTTATTTAGCCAAAAAAAACAAGCTTAAAACTCTGTACATAAACAAATGATATAAAAAAATAAAAAAAGTCTGTTTATCAGCTTAATTTTTAGGTTCATTTTTATTAAGTGTCAAATTGATTGAAGTCCTAGGTTTCCTTTTACAAGTCTTTGTCAAAAAAAAAACTTTCATAAAAGCCAATGGATTAAAAAAGTTACCTTTTAATATTAAAAAAAAAAAAAAAAAAAAAAAAACGGATGGACCACTTTTGCCAATTCAGGAAACTTACCCCACCAACCCCACCAACTCCACCCTCAACCTTTCACTATCAAAATATTCTCTTTATCTAACAAATCATTTTCTCTCTCTTATCACCATAAAAAAAGCTACCATAAAGCAATCAAAACTACCCGTTTTTAACTGTTAAATTCATAAAAGTAACACAAAAATGCAAGAATCATCAAGTGTACAAGCAGATCCACAAAAAAAAAGGATTAAAAATGAACATACTGACTCTCGAAATGAAGGTACGATGCTTTCGAGTAATTAATTAATTGTTTTATTAGTTGTTTCTGTATTTTTTAAGTGTTTTTGATATAATTTATGAATATTTTCTTAAGTTTTTGTGAAGCAATGATAGATTATAGATTATATTTAAAAAATCTAGATATAATTAGCTGATTATTAAATGTGTTGTAGTCAATAGGTTATGTTGTTTATTAGATGTTTGTTGAAGAACTGACTGTTTGGGATTTTAGATTTTGTGATATGAGGCCTTATGTTGTACATTTTAGAAAGTTAAGTTATCAAATTAGTTCAAGTGTTTTGTAGTTTAATGAAAATGTCATGAAAATGCAGAGCATAAAATAGATGAAACAATTCCAAAAAGAAGAAAACAGTTACCAAGATTAGGATGTAAGAAAAAAGGACGTCATATGCATCCACTATTAGCAGCACAACGAAGAAAGTTGGAAGAAAAAAAGAAAAAAAGAATGCTGATGAAGAAACAACGGTTAGATGCGGCAAAATTAGAAAAAGCTGAAAAGGAAGCAGCAAAGAAGGAAGAAGCAGGTGAAAAATGTAAAGAACAGGTTAGTTAAATGTAAAAATGAATTATTATTAATAAATATCACTGGTGATACAATAAATATCACTGGTGATAAAGTAACTGGTAATGTCCTATAACCTTCTTTACATTATGCCACAGGCTGAAAAAGAAGCTGAAAAAGAGTCTAATGCAAAGACAGAAGAAGCTGGAAAATCTAAAGAGAAAGAAGTTGAAGACAAGAAGAATGAAACAACAAAAGGAAAAAGAAAAATAGATGAAACTGGGATTGATGAAAAAGAATTTGATATGGGTGAGCGTAATTCTGATGAGTGTAATTCTGATGACAAAGAAAAGGAAGGGATTCATAAAAATGTAAAAAAGAAACAAAAGATGTGTACGACGTTGAGGTCAAGGGCAACAGTTAGGCCCTTTTTTGATGCAATGCATGGACTAAGCAAAGAGAGAAAGAAAGTTATAAGACAAATGGGGTTTGGAGAGTTGATTGATTTTCCGATTAATGAAATACCAACAAGGCTAGCGTTTTTTGTAGTAGACAGTTTGGACGTAGAAACAATGAACCTTCGGCTTCCAAATGGTAATTTACAAATATCTCCACAGACGGTGAAGGAAGTTCTTGGGTTACCAAAGGGATCAAGGAGGTTGGAAAGAAATGAAGGACAAAGAGAAAAGAATGATCTATTTGAGGAAGAATGGAAAATTCAGTTCAAAGATGAAAGAAAGTTGACAATAAATGCACTATCAAGACAGATAACAAAAACAATAAACACAGATTTCATGTTCAGAATGAACTTTTTGATGCTAGTTGCAAATACCTTTGGAGAATGTGATAGCAACTGTGTTGTAAAAACGACGGTATTGAAAAATGTTCTTGAAGAAGATGATGTTAGAGAGATAGATTGGTGTAGATATGTATATGAATGTGCAAGATTGTCAAAAACTGATTGGGCAAGCAGAAAGAGGAATAGGACAGAGGTTGTCTATTACGGCCCGGTTACATTCTTGATGGTATCTCCTGATTTTTATTTTTTATTATTTTTTATTTTTTTAGCATAACAAGTTTATGATTTTGAAAATATACATACATATGTTTTAAGTGTTAAAAAAAGACCATGTGAAGTATCACCTGTGATATATGAAGTATCACCTGTGATATATGAAGTATCACCTGTTATATATGAAGTATCACAGGTGATACTATTTATTATTTTCACAATTTATACTATATGAAGTATCACCTGTGATAATATATATATATAATATATATATATATATATATATATATATAAAATATATATATATATATATATATATATTATATATACTTGATAATGTTTTTTAATATAATATTATTAATGGTTGTTGAAACAGCCTGCATATTTACAATATACGAAGTTTGATCGAATGAGTGTTGCAAGAAGATTACCAGCTTTCAAAAGTTGGAATGCAAACTTGTTGAAAAGTAGAGACTCTGGAACTAGATTGCATAAACTTTTTTGGGATAGTCAACATTATAGGAGCTCTGAATGAACAAGAAAAAACTGCTCAAAAGGAGGTGAGTATATGATATCTCTAGTGATATTAGATTATTTTTGTGTTTAGAGTGTAACTGATGATTTCTTAAAATTTAAATTCAATTACAGGAAATTTATGAAATGTTAGAAGACAAAATAGAAGGTATTTTAAGTTAGAAACAATTGTTTGAAGAAACAGTCAAGGAAAGTCTAGTAAAGTTTGGAAATGATCAAAGGCTTATTCAATATAGAGAAAGATTAAAGCAGATTTTCAGAAATGCTAATGATAATTTCCAAAGAAAAAGTCCTTTCTATTATTCATCAACAGAATCAAGCTCCATCAAATTTGTAACAAGTGATGATGAAGATGATGACAATGGTGAATCTAATGATAACAATGAAAAGACAGAATCTGGACATCAAAATAGAGAATATGGAGATGAAAATGGAGAATCTATGATAGTTGATGATGATGAAGCTGACAAACAAGATGCCACAAATGACAATAATGCAGAATCAAACTCTGATAAAGACGAAGGTGCACAATGAATGGGAAAGGATGAAACTGCATCAAACAATGAGGGCAGTAGTACCAAAAATGATGTAGCTGCGGAAAACAATGAGATCAGCAGTAGAAACAAGGAAGAAGGTGCGGCAAATGATAAAGGAGAAAAAGTTGAAACAAAAAAGGTAACAAGTCAAAAAATTGAAGGTGAAAAGATGAATGAAGATGAAAAAATTCAATATCAATTTAAAGTTGATGATGATTTATCTTTCTTTGAGGAATTAATTGATAAAACCGATGATGAATTTATGAAAGAATTGAGAGAAATTCAACGAAAACAAGCCAAACCGCTTGAAGATTTAACCGATGAAGAATTTCTTGAAGTTTTAACTGAAACGCAAACATTTGGGAATCAGGAAAAGGTAGAAGAAAAAGAAACGGAACAAGCAGATGCTTCTTGTCAACAAGAAAAACAAAAGCAACAAGCAAGTTCATCTTGTTGTAAAAGCAGGGAGCATAATTTTGAGTTCACACCAGGATCACAACCAACCTTTGATCTAGGATTTGATAGCCCTGTAGTAGACTCAAAACCATGCAAAAAATCAAAGTCAAATGATGAAGAAAAAGAATCTTGGTGCTTGCAATCACCGTATATAAACCAAAAGGTCAGCACAACAACAGAGCTAACAGAGGATGAAATACTCTTGGCAAGAAGCATCTTCTGTATGCAAGGAGACGAAGCGTAAGATTAACTTTTAAATTTTTATTAACTTTAATTGAATATATCACAGGTGATACCTCAGATGTTCTTTTTAACAAATGAAAGAAATGATTAGTATCATCTGTGATATATCAAAGAATATATAATATCTGAAGTTTCTTATACTTATCACCTGTGATATTCTCAAAAACAGAGAGCAAGTTTTCAACGACCAACGTGTAGGATTGATGAGAATGAATGTCCAATCACTAGCACCAGGATTGAAAATTGAAACTCCTGTGATCGACACATTTGCTTCAATTCTAAATTATGAAGAATGGGAATCAGAGAAAGAGATGAAAAGGCATTACTTTTATACATCAATGATGGTGAGATAAATTTAATTTAAAATAATGTACTATAATTGAATGTGTTTATGTATTAACTTAATTTAACTTGTTTTCAATTATCAAGTAGCTGCCGGGAGTAATAGAAGATAATCGAGAACGCATGCTTTCCAAAGAAGATATAATAGATAAACAATATGATGAGTTTGCAAAGATGATTGCAATTCAGATGGAAGATGATATAAGGAGGCTACAATTTGAAGATGTTAACTTGGTATATCATATGACTTTTATAAATTAATGAATGAACTTAGTCTATTATATTAAAACTTAAATCATTTTTATAATTTCATGAAAACAGGTTTTCTTCCCAATTATAGCGCATGGTCATTACTACCTTATAGTTTTCAACATCCTTAAAGGAACATCTGTGATAATAGATAACACTGATTCAGATGGGACGTTTGAAGGAAAGTACCAAGAAAACTATGATCTTGTGGTAAGAAAAACTATTCTGAAGACTTCACATATAATTTATTTTGGTCAAATATAATTACAATATCTCTTGTGATATTTAGAATATCACTTGTGATATTTCAGAATATCACTTGTGATATTTCAGAATATCACTGGTGATATTTCAGAATATCACTTGTGATACTAGTCTATAATTGACACTTTGTAATTTTATTTTTAGAGGGCTGTTTTTGCAAGGCATTTGTCTACATATCTACATCCAAAAGGAGATGAATTTATGAATCAGAAAAAAACCAACAATCTTAAACATGAGTTGGAAAACAAAAAAAGAAAAGATAGACTGTGGTTTGTACATGATGTTGCATATGGAGCATTATGAAGGTAAGAGTGGAGCAAAATGGGAAACAGGCATGCTCAAAGAAACGAACAGAAGCCATCGAATGCAGATAAACAGCCTGAGAACAAAGTATGCAGCAAAGATGATGCTCCATGAAGTAAATGAGAAGCAAAAGATGATGTCTGACTATGCCTTGAAATTTGCAGCTGAAAATCCAGATGAAGAAGAAGTAAAGAAATTGGTTCAGGAGGCTATAAATAGAAAGATTGAAGAAGAAGAAGCCCTAAAGCCTGGATCAAGTGGTTATTAGTTTGACATTTAATTTTTGTATAGAAACTTGTACTGTCGTAGTTTATGTTTCTGAAATAGTGTACACAGTTAAGCTAGGTTTAAGAATTAGATATTGCAAAAGCCATTTTGTAGTACTGCTAGGCCACGGAATGTGACGGACAGTGTCCAAGTTTGGGGTTACCTAAGAATGATGATGCTCTATTAGGTCCCGAACCACATTCCCGGGTGCCGGAGTTTGTACTCGATTTTGTTATGGCTTTGTTCTTAAACTAGGAGTTAGGCTTTACACAGATGAATGTAATCAGAATTTGAAAATACTTTTGGGTGAAGTAAATATAAGCTTCTTTTATATATTATGAGTGTGTGATTTTGTATGTATCACAGGTGATACCTTATAAGTTATTTTTGTATCACATGTGATACCTAGAAGTTATTTTGTATATTAAATATTAACTGTCATTTTATTATTTTATCCGTAAATTTTTTGGTAAACTGTAGATACCTTCCTTACATTATAAGGAATTTTAGGTGATACCTAAAATTAGATATTAGGTATCACCAGTGATACAAAATAATTTATTAGGTATCACCTGTGATACAAAATAATTTATTAGGTATCACTTGTGATACATTCAAAATCACACATTGATTCGTACTGTTGCTCAATAGAGCTTAGAAGCACTGTTTGTCGAAAGTACTTGGTACACTTATTCGTCTATTTGTGATATCAAAAGACAGATTTTTTTTATTTTTTTATTTGAAATTATGGAATACTTTGATATTTTTAATATTTTCGATTTTATGGAATACTTTGATATCTATCATCTGTGATACATTAAACTGTGATAAAGCTTTAAACTGTTTTGGCTAAGGTATTAGGGCTATGTTTGGTAAAAGTAGCAGTGAGCTATGAGCAGTAGCCGCGAGCAGTAGCCACAGCTCACAGCTCACCGCTCATAGTTTCTTAAAGAAGCATTGGAAAAATGAGCTTTCCTAAAAAATAGCAAAGCTCACCGCTCATTTGCCAAACGAACAATAAAAATAAAAAAGCTCATTGCCCACTGCTCATCACCCAAAATGCTCCAAAAAGCTCTGCGCCAAACATAGCCTAGGTATCACCTTTGATACAAAAAAACATATAAGGTATCACCTGTGATACATACAAAATAACACTGCTAATATACAAAAGAAACTTATATTCAGCTTATATTCAAATTCTGATTACATTCATCTGTGTAATACCTGACACCTAGTTTAATCATAAAGCCATAACAAAATCGAGTACAAACTCCGGCACCAGGGAATGTGGTTCGGGACCTAAAAGAGCACCATCATTCTTAGGTAACCCCAAACTTGGACACTGTCCGTCACATTCCGTGGCCCAGCAGTACTACAAAATGGCTTTTTCTATATCTAATTCTTAAACCTAGCTTAACTGTCTACACAATTTCAGAAACATAAACTACGACAGTACAAGTTTCTATACAAAAATTAAATTTCAGAAACATAAACTACACAATCTTTCATCATATCGCACTTTCAACACGATCTGCTTCCTGTTCGGCTTTCCTTTTCTTTATCCCTTCTCTTATCACCTTTGCTTTCAGTTTGTTGTCTGGGTATCTCTCTGCAAATTTATGTGTCTCGTTGCTGATATTTTCTCTTTGAATATTCATTTCATGTGTCAAAATCTTTGTGGCATACTTGATTCTCAATCTTGTTATTGCATTCTCTTGTTCCTTTCCTTCTGTTGGAAACTCTAGTTTCCAATTTTTCTCAATCTCTCCATTGTATTGTTCCATATGCATCATCACAAAGACTCCGCAATCAATGACGTTCTTTTTGGTCGCCCACTTAAGCTTCATCACTGTTGTCTTTGATTTTTTTATTTGAGAAGCCTTTTTGTGTTTGTGGGATTGCAAATATCTTGAAAATAGTTTTTTTCTACACAAAATAGAAAATTGAGTTTATTAAAGACATCTCATTTAAGCAGTATGCATAATAATTTAAGCACGCATCATAATTTAAGTATAGTCTTTAATTACTTATGAGAACATCGCACTCCTTCGAGTATTTGCTTTCGTATGTCTGCCCTGAATTAGAGTTGTCAATGATAAGAGAACTTCCTTTGGAGAGATTGAAAACAACCAGATAATAATGTTCATGCGCAATTATTGGAAAGAATGCCTGTATTAATTGTAAACAAAAATTAGAGTCATTTTAATACAAATAAAACATATCACATGTGATACTTAACATGTTACATGTGATAGTTAACATATCACATGTGATACTTAACATATCACATGTGATATTTCATTAGAATATTAAGTATCACCTGTGATACAAACAAAAGTCAAGACTCATAATAATTGAAATACGTTGTTACCAATTCTGCTTGATGCATCAATTCGTCACCTTGATTGTTTTTAAACACAGGTTCTAAGTATGAACAAAAATCATTATATTGCTTTTCTTTATCTTGCTTTTTTGCTTCCACTATTTGACGTGTCTGTTTTTATAAATCAACATATGTTATAAGAAACAAATTAAGATTTTAGTAATTAAGTTCTAATTTTTTAGGTACTTACCAGTATTCCAGTATGAAAAAATTGTTTCATCTTTGGTCCATAGTTGTTGATTGTTTCTTCGTAGTTTAAAACTGCTGCAAAGGTGTCGATTACACTAGCTTCCACTTTTAGTTGTGGTGCTAGGGTTTGCATGTTGTCTCTGATCGCCGCTGCCTCCCATGCCCATTCAGTTTGAAACACAAATTCGCTATACAAAAAGATAGACCATAATTAGATATATTATTAACAAATTCCTATATGATTGTTTAATTAGATAAAGCAGACTTACAATGGATCTCCTTCCATTGAAAATAAAGCATTTGTAACCATAATTTCATCTAGATTTATTGGAATTTTTATATCAGTTTTCTGGTTCATATACGGTGAAACCAGAATTCTTTTTTGAACAACATTTATTTTCTCAATGTAATCATCTTCACCCCTTGCATTTTTTTCTTCATTCGCAGCTTCATCATTATCACTACCAGTTTCCGTCTCATCACTTCCAGTGTCCGTATCGTCATTCACAGCTTCATCATCATCACTTTTCACAGTTTTCGTTGCAATTTTTTCTTCATTCACAACTTTATCATCATTCACAGTTTCCATATCATTTACAGCTTCATCATCATCACTACCAGTTTTCGTTTCACTTTCGTCGCTATTCACAACTTTATCATCATCATTTCACAACTTTATCATCACTATTCACAACTTCATCATCATCATCATCATCATTTTCTTGTTCACTTGCACTTTTTTCTGTTTCAATCTCACCATTGCCATCATCATTTTCTTGTTCACTTTCACTATGTTTTACATTCTCAGTTTCTTCGCTGCTAGTTTCTTTGTCCTTCTCATCACCATTGCCATCATCATCTTTCTCATCTTCAGAGTGTCCTCCTCTGAGATCATTGTTGCCAACATCACTACCATCGTTGTTGTTGTTATCATCACTCTCTTCTTCTTCATCTTGATCAAAATCCACAACATTGAACATTGTTTTGTATTTCTTACATAACATGTTCATTGTTTTGTCATCCTTGAACTTCTGCATACCATCTTTGATTGTCTCATCCAACTATCACATGTGATACATATGACATGTAAAATTATATGTAATTTTAGTTATCAGTATAAGTTATATCACCTGTGATACATATGACTTGTGTTATATGTAATATTAGTTATCATCATCACATATGTTTTATCACTGGTGATATACTACCAAAAACTCAAAAAAATCACCAGTGATATTCTGAAATATCACCAGTGATATTCTGAAATATCACCAGTGATATTCTAAATATCACAAGTTATATTGTAATTATATTTGACCAAAATAAATTATATGTGAAGTCTTCAGAATAGTTTTTCTTACCACAAGATCATAACATTTATCACTGGTGATATACTATCAATAATTGAAAAAAATTAAAACTAACCTCTTTTGTTTCTGGTCTTTTGGGAAGCAATGGCTCATTGTAAACATCAGCTCCCTTGTATAAATCCAAACCAACTTGTTCTTCCTCAGGATCAAACTCTGGATGGTGTTCCAGCTTTCCCAAGCAGTTTTGTTTTGTTTCCATCAAAATCCTCTTCTTCATTGCTTGAGTGTTCCAGCTTCTTATTGCCAGACGGTGACGTATTACTGGAAAGCTTGGAAAATTGGTTGAATCCAAGTATAGCAGCTTTTTTATACAAAAAATAAATTCATGTTAGATTATAATATTTGAATCACTTATGACTAACTTATAGAAACATTTAAAATAACTTACACATAAGAAGGTAATCGGCCCATAGTAGTAGCCTGAGTCCAACTTCACATTATGCCAGTTTTGCTTACTTATCTGTAAGCTTTCCAGTATGTAACCACACCAATCAATATCCTTTATATCATCTTCTTCTTTGACATGCATCAGCACCGTCGGCAGCACCTTTCCTCCATTGTCTATTGTTCCCATCGTGCTTGCAAACAGAGTTAGGAAGTTAATTATAAAGGTGAAATCAGCATCAAAGGTGTTTGATATCTCCATGGATATCGCTGGTGCTGTGATTTTTGCTAGATGAGAGTATTGATTTTTCCATTCTTGTATGAAAGCATCATCAGGTTCTCTTTCATCTAGGTCTTGTAATTTCTTCCTTCCCATCGGGACACCTAGCATATCGTTTATTTTTTGCCTTGTTGTCTTTATAGATCCTTTTTCCAATCTTAGTTCCATGCTTGGTGGATGGAAACTTTGTATCACATGGTACACTAAAGCACCCGGAAGTTCAACTACAGGGAAGTTGATGAATCTCTCAAAACCAATGTTTTTCAAGCACTTTTTCCTAGCATCTGATAAACCGACCATTGCATCATACAGAGCTCTAGGTGATGTTCTGATTTTGCAGGTAGGATACATCATATCTTTTTTTTGTTTTTTTTTCCTTCTTTCCTTTTTCTTTTTTCATTTTCTTATTTTTATTCTTGACAATATCCTCCTCCTCATAATCTTCTTCTTCATCACTTTCCAATTTTCTTTTTTTGGCTATTTTTTAGCTTTCTCTCTCTCCTTCTCCTTCATATCCTTCTCCTTCTTCTTTTCAGCCTCTTCTCTTTTCTTCATTATGTTTTTTTTAACTTTAGATCTGAATAACTGCTTTACTCTTTTCCTCTTTTGTTCTACAACAGGTTTTTGTCCTGATGTGGATGTCCCTTTATCATCTGCATATTTAAAACACATAAAAGATATAAGTCCCAAACTTATCACACATGATACTCAGCATATGACATGTGATACTCAGAATATCACTAGAATATTAAGTATCACATTAAGTATCACCTGTGATACAAAATAACACCTTAGGGTAATGCAGAAGCCAAATGCGTCTTCTATGGCTTAGTCGCAGCCGACGCCTTCGGCGAAGCCGATGGCGTCTTCTGTTGCTTAGCCACAGAAGATGCTTTCGGCTTCTCTAGAATATTAAGTATCACCTGTGATACTTAATATTCTAGAGAAGCCGAAGGCGTCTTAGCCGCAGAAGACATTAAGTATCACCTGTGATACAAAATAAGCTATGACATTAAGTGACACTGATTTTCTAACTTATATAACAACCAATAAGCAACTTTTAATTCCTAACTTGTATAACAACCAATAAGCAACTTTTAATTCCTAAATAAGGACTAACGTAGAAACCGATGGCGTCTTAGCCGCAGAAGACATTAAGTATCACT
The DNA here is from genome assembly GCA_021014915.2 of Artemisia tridentata subsp. tridentata. Taxonomy (NCBI): domain Eukaryota; kingdom Viridiplantae; phylum Streptophyta; class Magnoliopsida; order Asterales; family Asteraceae; genus Artemisia; species Artemisia tridentata. The sequence continues at coordinate 54,716,020 of CP139503.1, forward strand.
TGTGATACAAAATAAGCTATGACATTAAGTGACACTGATTTTCTAACTTATATAACAACCAATAAGCAACTTTTAATTCCTAACTTGTATAACAACCAATAAGCAACTTTTAATTCCTAAATAAGCAATAACGTAGAAGCCGAAGGCGTCTTAGCTGCAGAAGACATTAAGTATCACCTGTGATACAAAATAAGCTATGACATTAAATAACACTGATTTTCTAACTTATATAACAACCAATAAGCAACTTTTAATTCCTAACTTGTATAACAACCAATAAGCAACTTTTAATTCCTAAATAAGCACTAACGTCGAAGCCGAAGGCGTCTTCTTTGATACAAAATAACATCTTCTGTGGCTTATCCGCAGCCAACGGCTTTGGCTGTTGTTTAGCCACAGAAGACGCCTTCGGCTTCACTAGAATATTAAGTATCATCTGTGATACAAAATAACATCATTTCACATGTGGTTTTGTGTGGCTTAGTACGCCTTCGGCGAAGCCGAAGGCGTCTTAGCCGCATATAACTTCTTCAATAAATGCTTCTAATGTGTTTGTTAACTCTTAAAACCTAATTTCTAGTGCGTTTTTCTTCACAAAATCACTATAAACATCAATTATTCAATCTAAAATCATAATATCTTCACAAAATCACTATAAACATCAATTATTCATTCTAGGGTTTCGGTATACCTGAAATTGGATTGTTGACTGGTGTTTCCTTCATCCTTTTCGCCGGAGATTCCATTTTTTCTGATCGATTGGTGAAATGCGTGTAGATCCGGCATTTTTTACGGTAATTTTGATCGGTTTTTGTTGTGAGTAGTGTGTGTTTTTAGTGTGTGTTTGTTGGTAGAAATTATGAGACGAAAATGTGCGATTAGTGTTTGTGTTTTGTTGTGAATTTACGAAATTACCCCTCCGTGTATTTTTTTAATAGCAATTGGTATGATCTCAGCGATTGATTAAATTTAAATCAATGGATGTGGTTTGTCCCTTGGTATAAGAGTGTTTTATGGTTTGTAGAATAACTCAACTCATAAATAATTGATTGTGTGTGAGTGTTTAGTGTGTGTGTTTTCAGTAAATGGGTTGACGATGAAGTTTTATATCATTTTTTATTTTTTTATTTTTTGGGAATTAGTAAGTGTGTTTTGGGCTGTGAGCGTGTGACATATAATTATTTTTATTTTTATTTTTTTTAAATCTTAGTTTTGTAATTTTTTTAGATATTATTCGTAAAGTCTTTAATAAAAGAAAAAAAAACATGTAATGAAATTAAAATTTGTTAGTTGAAAAAATAAATAAATAGATGAAGGTCGCTCTTACTGTGACAAAAAATCACATGTAGGTCGCCGGAGAGAGAAAGTTGATGTAGTGGGTAAAATAAAGGTCGCTGGTAGTCCTTACCGTGTTTAGCTTTATAGACCATCACGTGTGGTCACTAGGATAAAGGGAGTGGTGGTGACCAGGTCACCGTTCACTTCTGCGTCACCTCAACTTTCTCTCTCCTAACACATCCCCTCACTCTCTCTCACCATACATATGTTTTGGTCACCCTCAGTCACCTTTCATACCCATTTTTTTTTATTTAATTAAATGCTTTATATTTATAAACTAAAAACGTAAATGTGAACGTAAATGTAAATGTAAACGTACAAAATTAAAAACGTATACGTACGAAATTAAAATCTTTATTCATAAATTAAAACATTACATAGATTATTAAAAACTTAAACCTACGGAACTAAAATGTTACATAGATTATTAAAAACTTAAGCCTACGAAATTAAAACATTACATAGATTATTAAAAACTCAAACATACGAAATAAAAAACGTTAACTAAAATTGAAAATCCCACTTCGCTTTGATCCCCGCCCTTATCTCTTCCATGACCTTGAATGCATCCCCAGTCAAGTGATCATATAGCTGCATATAAAATATTAAGTCCTTTTGTTTTGCTTTATATTCCTGCATTTCCACCTCTCTCTTTTTTGTATCTAAAAATTCTAAGTGTTCTTTCTTCTTCATTTCCATGGTATGTTCGTTTTGCTGTGTCAACTCGAAGATCATCATCCTAGCCAATGCTTCGTCATTCGTAGTTGCTGACGTTCCCGATGATCCCGCCCCTTTCTTCTTCGCTGCTTTCGCTTTGTCCCTGCCTACTAATCGTTGAACTTCCTACATTTCATTTTCCTCGTCGTCTCTAGCATCATTATTCAGATTAAAACTAGCATCCCCAGACTCTGGGTTGAACAAACTAGACCCAGATGACTTCTACCTCTTGGAGACTGATCCTATTCGGACACTTTCTTCAAAGTTTGGAACTTCAATATCATTCCATTTCGGACACTTTTTTAAAATCTCCCAACAATGATGAAGCGTAAATTGTACTCCGTATTCAGCCTCATAGTTAAGCATTGCCGTGTTGTAGTAATCTTCGTCTCCGGCTCCACTCATCGGTGCCATACGCTTGAGGTTATTGTACACTCCACAAAACTGAGCCACGTTCGGGCGCACCATCTTCCATTTGCCGTTCACCATGTCGTACGTTCGATTTTTCCTCTTTGTTTTGCTCTCCCCGTATCTTATAACCTTATTCCAAAATCCCTGCTCCTTCCTCGCGTTACCCACGACGCTATTTTCGGATACATCAACCCATCCTTTGCACAACGTAATTTCTTCCTCAGTGGTCCATGAAACACACCGGGGTGCTTCTTCGGTTCGAGTCGTCCTCTTTGTGCGTCTTTTAGTCTTAGGTTTGGCCGGTGCTGGTGCTTGGGCCATGACTTCGACGAGAACGCGTTTGGTTGTGTGGAGAATTGGCTAAACGCATTTGTTTGTGAGTATTGGGAAAAGCTTGGTTGTGGGAGTGGGTTTCGGTATGGTAGGTTTAGGTAAGGATAGTATGGTTGTGGTCGGAAGTTAACTTGTTGGTTTGATTATGGAGTATTTCCGAGAACAAATGTTCCTTCGGGTGTTGGAAGAGTGCTTTGGGTAGTTCTTCGTTGTCGACGGTTGGTGTTACGGAGAGTGTTTTCTTGAGACATTTTTGTAGCTAAAATGAGAATTAAATTGTTGAGAGTATGAAAGTATAAAAGATATTGAAGTTGGGTTTAAAAATGGTGAATTTGTTGGATATTTATAAGTAAAATATTGGGTAGTGGGATTTTATATATATATGCGAAACGGTAACATTTAACATGGGGCCCATTTTTATTCATTACAAACAATGGTGACTCGGGTTTTTGGAGGTGGCACGTGACTTGGGGTGTCACGAAACCCTTGTCACGGCCACTCCGTTTGGCCTAAAACAACATCGGAAACATGTGTTATGTCTACAACACATTAAAACCACATTCAAACGTTATTATCACATTGAAAAGTGTGAACTCATCTTAGAGAGTTATATCCAGTTTTCACTCAATAATTGTTATTGAGTTGCCATTTCAGCACACACCTAATAACACCATAATAACTAAAACACTCTTTCCAGTATAATTGTTATAGATACATGTGGGTTTCATTTTTTTTTTCTTTTCAATTTTCTTTTAAAACAAACACATTTCATTAATCTAAAAATAAATTTACAATATATAAAATAATATATGACATTTCAATAGCAATAAAAGTACAATACATAAAGAAACTGCATTTCGTGTTGTTGTTCTCGTTCTAAATGTCGTTTTCAAAGATGATCCACAAGATCATGTCGAAGGTTGGAACGCTCCTCTTTGTCACGTAGTTCCTTTTTTGTTTCTTTCTGTGCGTGTTCACATCTTTCGATCCATATACGTTGCATTGGCTACGGGACTAATATATATCTCGTTAAATTCACTTATTTGGAATTTTTTATCTTTTAATATGATGTTATGCAATATGATGTAACAATACATGATCATACGTATTTTGCTCACCTGGTAAGCACATGCAGATTGTGCTATAATCCCCTAACGACCCTGAAGGACACCAAAAGCCTGTTCCGCATCATTTCTTGCACTCTCTTGAGCCCTCTTAAAATTTAAATCAGCTTAGTTTTATGTGATCATTTATGATTTGGCAAAAGTAGCCCAAGTGGGATAAATGCCGTCTGCTAGGTAATATCATTTGTTGTATGTTTTACCATTCACCGTAAACGGGGCCTCGAGAGAGACATCGTCAATGAGGTCGTCAAATAAATTCAAATGATATAGAACATTTAGGTGGTTATTGGAACCCGCTATACCAAAAAATGCGTGCCAAATTCAAAAATCTAGTGATGCAACTGCTTCAAGCATTATTTTTGGATACTTATGATCCCCCGTTTGAATTGCGCTTTGTAAGCATTCAGAAAAACCATACATACCTAATGCATACAATCTATACTACTAAGCATACTCAGGAGCCCATGATACTTTTCGTGTTTTTCATATATCCTTATAATATCATTGGGTGAAGATTTTATTAAATACTCCACCGAGTATAAATCCAATATACATTTGGTAATATTGACTAAACTATCATTACTACCACTGGCGGAGCCATGTGTACTCCAGGGGTAGCGGTCGCTACCCCTGAACTTTTACCCGGTAGTGGAATTTTTGGTAATTTTTTACGTTTTTCGTACTATGTTTCGTATTTCGCTACCCCTGAAAGAAATTTTCGCTACCCCTAAACAAATTGATCAAGGCCAAATCATTCTTTAAAAAAACTCCAAAGACCCAAGCCCACTAAATATTTAAAAGAAAAGAAAAAAAAAAAAAAAAAAAAAAAAAAAAAATTACAAAAACTTATAGGTGTACTTTTTGTCAGCCAACCATGCCTTGAAACCCATGCAACTTGCACAAATAATTGTACAGCAGTCCACGAGATTCCACGTGTAATTTATTTTCCCAACAATTATTCAAGATTTTTTTTTTGCTAGTACACATCTTCTTTTTGAATTAAGCAGGTGCATTAATTTTGCTAGTACTTTTTTCTTTTTCTTTTGTCGATTTGTATTTTTTCTTGTAATGTTTTTTCATTCCTTTCATTAATTATCATTACTTTTGGGTGTTAATATCTTGAATAAACTCAGGATGAAAGTGGTTATATTACCGAAAGAAAGAAAGAAATAATCAAAAGAAGACACCACTCCACGAAGACCAGTCACAACCGCTCCCACCACCAGTCATGACCGCCGACCGGCTTCCGCCACCACTATCCATCAGGTTTGTTTAATTTTGTTTTTGCAATTAATTTTGTTTTTGTCCTAATCTAATTTATTGATATGTTAATTGTTAAGTTAATTGTGTTTTCCCTAATTTAGATTATTGCTAAGTTAATCATTTTTGCCCTAATTTAGTCTATTGCTAATTTAATTATTTTTGCCCCAATTTATTTTTGCCCTAATTTAGTTTATTCCTTGTTATTTTTATTTTTATTTTTTTTACATTAAAAATTGCAAATCGATTATGTTTGTTAGGATATCATAGGAAAGCCGAAAACTATTGATGATAGATCTCATACTACTGCTGGTCAACGGGGAGATGTTGATTTATAACTCTGCTACCAGCTACCCGGTACACACATTTTCTCTCAGTATTTTCATATCTATTTTAGTTTTTGTTTGTTAGAAACTATTTAATTTTTATATGTATTGGTTTTTAAGGTGCTATGTTGTTGTTTTTATTGGTGATACAGTTTGCTAAGGGTGTTTTGTTTGTTTTTTGCATACTAAGATGGATTTTACTCTGAAAGTAGTTGGTGGTGACATATCAGCTATTCCCGGTGTTGCTGATGCTCTTGAGGTGTGACTTTTTTATTTGTATTGTACGTAGGGCTTGTGTCACATATCGACTTACTATAGGGGTGGTTCCTGGCATTGGTTTCTTTTAACAAAAATTATGGTTAATTTTTTTTTTTCCGCTACCCCTGAACTTTAGTCCTGGCTCCGCCACTGATTACTACAATGTTCGCTAATTTGTAAATATTCATCAAAAGCATTGGGTATTGTCTCGTATGCCAATTGGCATATAGCGGACTTGCATTTCATTATAGGGTTAATACACAAATATGTTACTAAACTTTCCATAAAAGTTCGCCTAAGTTACTGAACTTTCATTTTGTTCACTTAGGTTACTGAACTTATAAACCATGACATTTGGGGTCACTGAACTTATAAAAAATATTCATAAACAACACTGAACTTGTAAAAATATGACATTTATGTTACTTAACATATCAAAAAATATACGATTAAGTCACTCCTACCAACACTAATAAATGCTTTCTATAAGTTCAGTAACCTAAGTGAACAAAATGAAAGTTTAGTAACTTAGGCGAACTTTTTTGGAAAGTTTAGTAACATATTTGTATATTAACCCTTTCATTATAGGACTAATACTCATTTCTTAGCGGTTTTTTGTCAAGATCTAAAAATTATAAAGTGCTCGGGAATAGGTTCAAGGTTACAGTTAGTTAAACCTTCGATCCTTTTTAAAATTAGTTTTCGACTCATTCGGACCCTTCGCCTAAAATTCCTTTTGGTGTATTTTGGATTGTCGCCAAACCAATCTTCCACGAGACGTTGTTCAACACCTTCATAGTCTCGGGGTATGTGTGTCCGAGTGTTTGAACTAGTGGCTTCATCGTCATCAAAGGGTAGAAATGTTCATGATATTCGTATAAGCGTAATAATTATGCGGCTCAAGCTTCATCGTCATCAAAGGGTCGATCCATATTGCAAGTGTATGAAATAGGGAAGAGGGGATTGAATTGTATGTGAAAGTGTATATAAATTGTGATTTGGTTTGAATGTTTGGAAGATATAAGTTAAAAGTGGGTATTTATCGGTGAAAAAAAGGGTACTTTCTTTTTAGTCGTTGTTTTCCTACCGTTATTAAATGTTCAAAGTTTCTTTAAAAAATTAAAAAAAAATAAGCCAAACAACGCCCTGAATAAGCCGACGAATGGACGAATAGTGAGCCAACGACGTGCACACCAATGCAGAACGACGTTGCCATTGGGAAAAAAAACCCCAATGGCGTGTTTTTTGGTCATTGCACCGTGCACTATTACTGTATTTTATATTTTCCATTTTTATTCAAAACACATCGCAATAACTAAAGATAAATTTGCATTTATATGACCCACAATGCCATCGCAATTTACTCAATTTTGTGTCATATTATTGAATTTATGTTTTTCTTATAAATGCTAAGAATACTCTTTTGACACAATGTGCCAGCATTTGTCAAACATCTACAAACATTTTATTTCTAAATTCATTCTTTTTCTTTGGTATTACTCTATTTGTGTTCGCAAGACATCTTAATATATCAAATTTGTACAATATTTATAAATAAACATGACAAAACATCTAACAATTCTACTATTTTCTATTTTTTATTTTTTATTTTATGGTACATTTGTATTATTCATTCATTTTATCTCTTCTTAACAAAAATTCAGAGGAACCACCAACATGTTTGCTGTAAACGAACCTTCACATAAAGAAAAAGATTACGGTGGCTCAAATAAAAATATGGTAGTATAAATTAATTAGTGTGATCAAAAGGTTTTGGATTTTAGTGTTGTATTTGTTAGTAAAATGAATGAAAAATGAAGGTAAAAAGAAACATTATGGTGAAAGTAAGTGGTTTTTGAAAGAAATGGCGGAGTGAAGAGCAGGTGCAATAATGGTGGATCAGGAAGGAAAATGAGAGGAAGAATGAGGTTCGTAATGTGTCGCGTTTGCAAAGGGTTCGAAATAGTTATGAACTCATAATAGGTATAGAAATAGGGGTTCATAAGGGCTCCTGCACCTTGTAATCTTTGTATCATATCAAAAAAAGAAAAAGAGGAAACATTAACTTCAAATTCAGGCCCATTAAAATAAACGGCCCATTACAAATTTAGGGGTTTTCATTATATATGATGCAATCGATCACAATCAGTGAACAAAACAAACATAACAAAAAAATAAAATAAAAAATGCCGTGTGTTATTTGTGCCGAGGGTGAATGTTCGCCTTGTTGTATCTTCCTAAACCTTTTTCCAGCAGAAGCACCATTCACTGAAGAGAGTAAATCACAGGCTGCAAAAATCGTTAAAAGTAAAAATATGCATCTTGTTACTAGGAATTTATTAAGTGCTAAAATTAGAGGTGGATTCGATGCTGAAAAAGCTCTTGTGGAAAGCTGGATAATGGAATATGATGCTAGACAAAAGAACCCGATTTATGGACTTGCTGGGATGGTAACTGAGACCGAGAACAGAATAAAGTCGCTTGAAGAAAAGATTGAGATGTATAAGAATCGTTATGGTCCGCTCGAAGATGTTGCTCGTGCTGGTGGTCGTGTTTCGCGTTTAAGCAAGTGTACAACTAGCTTGGATTAGTTTTGAGTTTACTCTTTTTTTGGTGGAATGTAATTAGTGATTATTTGTCTACACTTATTTTGGATTTGAATGAGCTATTATGTTTGTTATATAAAAATTGATAAAAAGATGCATAATACTATCTGCATACAACTTTATTAAAGTGTGCATAATGTGTGACAAATTAGAATAAAATCCCACACAACCCTGACACATACTGTATCAAAGTTAAAACCATGAGTTATTTCTATATTTTTCGTTCTAAGAGCACTAGGTACCCATGAGTCATGTTTCAAGCCATGGCAAAAAAGTTGCTGTCACGTCAGCAAAAATCTCTATGACACCAGAAATCCCACGACACCACATTCTGGCCGTTACCCACGGCACTAGAAAATGTGGTGCCGTCGTCCACATTTTTTTTTACATAAAATAAAACATGCACAATATTAACTAAAATAAACTTCATTAATTTAAAAAAAAACACACATTACATTAAAAAAAATGCATAAAAATAAAAACCTAGTACATAAACATAGAAATAAAATCCTAGTGCTCGTTGGCGGTATACTTTGCCCGGATTCGTGCTTTTTGGGCTTTCACGACCTCTGCGTCGATCGGATCCATCTTGCTTGTATCCATTTGTAGCACTCGCATCTCCTCGGCAATCTTTTGAGATTCATATAAAGTAACTCTCGCTTGTGACTCTCGTTTGAGAACATCCATCTTTGCCTTGCGGTCTAACTCGTATTGTTGATCCGAACCGGTTTTTGGATCCTCGAAAATTTGAATGAAACACTCCGCCAAAAGATACTCCTCATCTTGGCTCCAAAAAGTTCGACGGGTCGGGACCGCCTCTTCTTCTTTGTCTTCGTTGGTTTTCTTGGCCTTCGTCTTTGTCTTTGGCTTCTTCGCCTTCGTCTTTACCCTCGTTTTCTTCGACATCGGGGTCGGGACCACCTCTTCTTCTTCTTCTTCTTCTTCATCTTCGTCTTCGTCTACTAGATGGAAGGATGCATGGTCCGAATTTGGTTGTGAAGGGGTGGTTTGGTGTGTTTGTTGTGGTTGAGTAAATTGAGTATATTGTTGTTGTTGTTGTTGCATTTTCCATTGACTAAATAGCATTTGTTCTTCGGGATTCATGTATGGGTTATTTGGGAAGGCAGGAAAGTAAGACGATTGAGTGTATAGATTCGAAGACGAGCCCGGATTGTTGGCCGGATTTGAAGACGAGCCCGTCATTTGGTTCGACGGGTCGTTTAGCATATTGTTAATCCATGGTGAGTTGGGATTCATTTTGAAGTATGAAAAAATTGAAAGAAGTAGAGAATTAATATATTGGAAGTGTGTGTGAAGTATGAAATAATAAGGGGTATTTATAAGGTTTTTTAAGGGGTAATTTTTTTTTTAATTATTATTATTATTTTTTGTTTAATTCCAAATGGTTATATAACCGTTGCCTCCCAACGTTCTGATTCTTCCTCCAACGTTCGAATTATTCACAACAAAAAAAAAAAAAAAAAAAAAAAAAAAAAAAAAAAAAAAGCCGATGGTGTGGGCTGGTGGCCATGGCGCCAGCTGTAGCCTCTTGTAAAATTCCATGGTAATTTGTACGATGCTAATTAAGTATTAAATATTAATACATTTCAGTTACCATTTTTCTGGTTAAAATTTGAAATTTTATTAATACGTTACGAGAACATTTAAACGAGCTCACATAACGAACCACTAGTGATCCAAGACTCCATTTACACCTTACACAAGCCCAACACAAATTTGTTAACTCATGAAATAGCCCATTACTATTTATGGCCCAAGTGCCATATTTTCATTTTCCTTTCCTTTTCATTCGATCACTAGACCAACAAACGCCCTCGTTTATTCCTAAATTTGACGTAAAACACGTACCACATTTTATACCACCTAATTCTCCATCTTCCAAATAATCAAGAATGACAAACTTTAGATTGTGACTTGAACATGCAAGCCTCGAGCTAGACCCAAAATGAATGGCACTCGCAACATATAACAAATTTCACACAATACATTTCTTTTATAAAACACGATCAAATGTAATTTTCTTAAACTAATACGACTTCCTATGATCAATACAAGCTCAATGATTCGTTTCTCGTCCATTGTCCCCAATGTGACATGTTAAAGTTATATTGGACCCATTAAAATAAAATGTACGTTACGTATACATTTTTATATCCGTACGTTACAATCCATGATCACGCTTATACACTTAAACTCACTCCTAGGCACCTTAAATACTCAAATGAATATCTAGTCCCTGCTAAACTTATATCATGCCGCCACTTTCAACCAATCACATACAAGATATTAGAACTAAAATTCGAGATACATGTACACGTATATGTATTTTCGTTTACCTTCACTGCATCAAATTCTTACACCTCAACTTGTCTAAAAATCACTCAAATAATATTCCTTGAAGATCTTATCTAACTGACAAAAATCTCCACATTTACAAGTTGCTTAATCATTCCTTATATATATATATTTCATATTGAGATAACATTCATGCAAGATCACTCTCTCACTCTCACGTAAAACCCTCACTCATACAAAGATTACACACCCTTTTTACTTCTAGCATCACTCTGCCAAAGGTTTCCAAGTCGCAAGGATCAAATCTCACCTTCTCGAATCCTTAACGAGAGCATATTGTTTTGGTTCTAGCAAGTTTACGCCCCCTTGGCCTAGTTCCGATCATTTCATACGTTACAAAAACATTTCTTAGGCCTTGTAAGTATCTCTTAAACCATTTTAATCCATCTCATATCACATATTCACACAACTCATGCATCATAAAAATATTATACGAGCGCATATCATCCTTATTTATTTTAGTTACTATCGTTATTATTATTTTTCTTCTACTCGTACGATACGTTATGACCTCCAACGAGGATGGCAACAACAAGTTATATATCCTACTTGACACCTAAGATCATTAAAATACATATTGTATCATGTTTACTCTTATTCGAAATCATTTTCATTGTTGCGTTTTTTTTTTTTTTTTTTTTTTTTTTTTTTTTTTTTTTTTTTATTTATTTATTTATTTATTTATACGTAACACATGTGTGATCAACCTAAGGAATGGCTCATTTAATTCTAAATCATAAACACGACACCCCAATATTATTGCTTGTCCTAATTCTTTGCTGTCCCAACGACCAAGTTCATGTGTAAAACTTATTTCCATAAGCCCTTAATAAGCTCGCGATAAGCTCAAAGCTAATGACCTTGAAACTGTCCATTTTTCCTTATATATTTCGAAGTGGGCTTAACAGCCCAATAGCTTATTTATAAGCCAAAACGCAAATAAGCTGTTGTAAAATGTTTATATAAGCTTTAATAAGCTTAAGAAATTTTCGGAATAATTTTCCTACAAGTTTTGTAGAAAAAGGACTTGCTTTGCAACGTAGTTTACTATTTGGGTGAAAAGTGACAAGTTCTTAAAATTTGGTACTAAAACTGTCAAACAGTGATCCGAGGGGCTGAACATGTTAAAATAATAAATATATTGACCTTTATGTCATTTAGGGGAGTTGAGGACTAAAAATGGAATATATATGAATAAAGGACTAACGGTGCAAAGTTAACACCGTTAGGGTATAAATTGTAAAACTGATGAAAGAACAAGGACCAATATATATCTTTACTGCATATTTAATTTCATTTCGTATTTTTACATTTCTTTCCATTCGAAATGCATTTTGTCTCATTTCGTACATATTTTATTTATTTACGTTATAATCACTTTATTCACATTTCATTTATTTACGTTTATGATTTCAATTAACAAGCTTAAACGATTAATTGACACTTTATTCACATTTATTTATCTACGTTATAATTAACCATAACGAGTATTAATAACTTGATTGTCATTTTATTTACATCTTCCGTTTATAATTACACGTAACTAGTTTTTAATAATGTAATTGTCACTTTACTTACATTTTATATAATTACGTTAAAACTTCACGTAATGAGTCTTAACGATTTAATTGACATTTCATTCACATATATCTCGAGGAAACGATAATTATTGGAATAAAAGACATAAAACATGATAATAATATGTATAATATTATTTTTGAACTTTAAGCATTTTAAGCATATCACACTCATATCACACACCCATTCGTTATCTATTACTCGTTTTTTCGCACACATTGTTATATTTAGTCACAAACACCAAATGCTTAGACTTCACTATTATCCAGGTCCTGTTTTGGAGCCGTGTCAGTAGTTTCACTTGATATCTCATTTTCCATCTCACCAGTTACCCACAAGGTGAGTCACAGCCCCACTTTTACTTATTTACAAGTTTTATACTCCATGGGGGAGATACATGCTACAAATTAAACACACAAGTATTTTCAAGTATTTTTGTATGCTTCACCAGATTGATATTGCCTAAGTTATGCTATTGCCAAAAGACCCTCTATCATGAACCATTAATCACTTGCGAGTGAACGCGAGTATAGTGAATAGATCTATTGGAGGCTGACTGCCTGTCCCACTAATACCGGATTGATAGTCTTAGTTACTAGCTGGATTAGTCGCGACGCACTATATTTGAGATAAATAGGAAAAATGGCAAAATCACCTATCACCCGAGGGCCCCACACCTGTTACCGACTCTGTTAATGTTTGCGTGTCATGAGACTTAGGGCAATATACACAACTGCAATATTATTGATTTAAACAGGATTGTAATACTCAGGCAATCACTACTTGTGTACTCTCAAACTCATTATTATTTACAAACTCTGTGATTTCACTCAACAATTTTGTTGACTTTTTAGCATGTATTCTCAGGTAATTAGCGGAGCAGGAAAGGCACGGAGCGGGCAAATAAACACAGGGTTTTAAATGTGGTGTAAAATAAAATGATGTCATTCATTCCTAATACTACTACACCCTTTATTGGGAAGTTTTAACTCTGATATTTCTATATTATGTAATTCAGCTTTGGTTTGAATAAAATGTACTTTCAAAAACGTCTCTTTCGAGTCGTTTTCTATTATTATGCAAAGATCCTTCCCGTAATACCCCGATTAGTCTTCCGCTGTTATTTCATAAATTAGGGGGTGTTACACCAGCAGCCATTGCGCCAACGACGATACCGTGTGCCGTCGGCCATGGTTGGTTGGTGGCCATGGCGCCAGTTACCAGCCTAGCGTACCTCATGCTCTAAGAGCAGAGGGTACCATGGTGCCAAACTTCTGGTGTCGTTCTCTAAAAGTACTGCCACGTTAGCAAAATACTGAACGACACAAGAAACCCTTCGGCACCACATTTTGTGCAGAAATGTGGTACCATTCTCCATTTTTTTTTTTCATTTACATAATTTATTAGAGATATATAAAATTAAAATATAAACACATAAGATTAACTAAAATTTAATTTCATTAATAAAAAACACATTACATAATTAAATAAGGACTAACGGTGTAAACAAAATAAGGACTAATGGTGCCAAAAAACACTAACAAGAGCAAAAACTGTAAATTTATATAACAACAAGGTTTAAAGTGAAAAAAAAATAGAGTTAATTTCATAAATCGTCCCTATGGTTTGTCGGGTTTAACAAAATTGGTCCCTCGCAAGAATTTTTAACGGATCCTCTCCCTGTGATTTTGACCCGTATCGGGTTTGGTTCTTGACCACTAACTCCGTCTGTTGACCGTCAAGTGGGATAGAAATGACACAAATACCCTTAAATGTGTTTCGTAAAGTCGCTATTTTTTGAACTTTTGTGAATAATTTTTAATATATATATATATATATATATATATATATATATATATATATATATATATATATATATATATATATATATATATATAGTGTAAATTACAAAGATGGTCCTTGTGGTTTGGGTTGACTTTCAGGTTTGGTCCTTTAACTTCTTTTTTTTCATTCCCGGTCCCTGACTCTGAAACTATTAACACAGATGGTCCCTTGACCAAACGTCCGTTAAATTTGACTGTTAAAGGCCCTCATGTGACTTGCATATGAGTGCAAAATAGTCTTTTAATGTTTAACCACATGGACCATATGTGTAACTCAGTTCTTCAATTAGCACCACCACCCTCTACCACCAGCACCACCCCCCACCACCACCCTCCTCTACCACCATACAACCACCACTGTTCAACTCAGTTCTTCAATTATGACCAATTAACTTGTAAAATCTTTATATATATAACAGTATATAAAAACCCACAATAAGCTACCTTGTATACACAACCCCATTTCCCACGATCTGCTGACCCATCTTAACATAGCATCCATCACCACCAATTGTAACAACCACCATCATCAGTCCGCCATCATCCACCCCCACCACCACCACCATCAATCCGCCAACAAACCCCTAACATCACTATCATCGTTCAACCAATAAAACACCATCATAAACATTTGCAGGTTATGGCTTTAAACACAGTGGTAAATTAGACCATGAAACCAGACCAAATCGATGCCAATTGGTCCATATATTAGTAGAGGTCAATGAGATTTAACAAGTCTAAGAGGAAATTAGAAAAAAATAAAAAATAAAATAAATAAAAAAAAAAAAAAAAAGGCAAGAACAAACGAAGAACCAAACAACAAAGATTTTATTACATATCCATTTCGATTGAGAGAACATAAACTATAGCTTCATTCTTGATCTAGTATTAATTAAAATCAATATGATACAACCTCAACTGATGGCCACCCACTCTCGCAAATCACAACCTCAACTGATCCTGCCTCAACTTTTTCCAGCGCCCAATACATCGCATCAACCATTGCATCAAACATATTTGTGTACACCAAATTTCCATCTCTCACCACAACATCTGTAGAATTTAACAGCATGAATGATAATGGAATCCCACTTGGGTCATAAACATATGAGAAGTATGGGTAAGCCGTGACCAATAGAGGGAAACACCTTCACTATTAAGAATCTTTTTCGAAGCCAAATGTAACACCCCCAAATTTGGTTTGTGGCAGCGGAAGATTTATTTGGGTGTTACTGTGAGGATCGAATACAAAATCATAGAAAAACAGCCTGAGACGGCATTTTTAATTTACATAGGTCCATAATACAAATTCAGTTACAAAGCGTTACATCAGAGTGCTAAGGTTTCTCCAAAGAAACATCAATTTAACTGAATTACAACTTTATTTTACACCATTTATTTAAGATAGGGTGCGCCTGCTCCATGCCTTGCCTTGCTCCTTTTTAGTTCCCTAAGATACATGCTTAAAAGTCAACATAATGTTGAGTGAAATCATGGAGTTTGTAATTTAAATATCAGTTCAATCACAAGTAAGATTGTATTGGAGATACAATCAGTTTAAAAATTGATATTGCAGTTCATATATTGCCCTAAGTCTCATGACACGCAAACGTTAACAAAGTACCGCATAAACGGAGGTGTCCACCAAATTAATGATGAAAGTTTTGCCCTCGTGTAATAGGTGATTTTGCCAATTCCTATTTCTCTCAAATATAATGCATCGCGACTAATACGACTAGCAAAAAGCATTCCGTCACAGTATTAGTAGGATAGGTCGTCAACCTCTAATAGATCTATTCATTATATTCGCGTTCACCGCAGTGATTAATGGCTCATGATAAAGGGTCTTATGGCAATATGGTGTACTTAGGCATATATCAAGTCAGGTAGCATACAGAAAAATACTTGTGATTTATTTATAGCATGTATCCCCCTCATGGAGTTTAAAAAGTATAAAGAGTTTAAAAGTGAGGCCATGACTCACCTTATGCGTTCCTGGTGATGGTAAAAATAAACTCAGAGGTGATTATAACAACTTCGATATAGAACCTGGTGAATATATAAATAACTGAGAATTTGGCTAATTTTCTAGTGATGTGTGTGTATGAATGGTGGATGATGATTAACTAATGGTACACAACGATCTAATCGTTGAGAGTGAAGATGTTATATGATTATAATGCTTGTGCTTTCGTAAGATTATATTACCCAAGAGTAAATGAAATATTAACATGAAATATTTCTATCGCTAATAACAATTATGCGATTATGATGCAAATATGTCTATGAAGTAAAGATATGATGCAAAAATGAAAATTAAGATAAGAATGACAAGTTATAACAGTTTGTTCTTATTCTTTCCAGATTTTACATTTTCTACCCTAACCGTGGTTTGCGTTACGTCGTTAGTCCTTGTCCAGTCCATAGTCCAATAATAGTCCAATGATTGTTCATAGGTCCACATAAGACTTGAAGTTCAATGGTATGTCAATTTAAGTACTCTACAACTGTTTTCACAGCTTCAGTCCCTTAGTTTCCAGGTTTGGCGGTTTTAGTCCTTTTTGGTTAGGTCGCGTTACATTTTTAGTCCTTTTTGTATAAAAATGACGGGAAAAATATTCTGAAAATTTTTATAACTTTATTAAGTTTATTTTAACTTATTACAAGTGCTTATTCCAGGAAAGAGCTTATTTTTACATTATTGGGCCATGTATCGAATCTATTTAAGGCCCGTTAGTAAATTTAAAGGCGAGGGCATGAAAATAGTTTTGGGCTTGAACTTGGGCTATTTTTAGGATTCTAAAAATATATTATATGGGCCTGTTGGACCTTGCTATCGAAAATTCTTGTTGGGCTTGATTTTGGCCCAACCGAAGGTTATAATAATTTCCTGAAAGTGCTTTACTAAGTCCTAGTGAGGGTCGATCGAAATGAGGTATTTTGAGCGTGATAACAAGTTAATGAGGTCGAACTTAGAACATGAAAAATATAGTTTGCCAGCTTGTCTATCGAGTGATGTAAAAATTTAGATATATTATATACGAGATTTTAAAAATAAAGTGGTAGTTTTTGGCTTGGTCGAATGAAGTAAGTTTGTGAAATGTACCATGAAATTTTCTAAGTGTTTTGCACTAGTCGAGTAGCATTGAAAAGGGTTTATTTTAAGTGTCGAAATAAAATTATGAGTGGGATCTTAGAAAAAGAAAAAGGTTGTTTCTCAGGTGTATTGTCGAGTTGAGTAAAAATATATAGATGTTATGTTTGTGGATTCAAAGTAACCAGGTCACTTGTTGGCTAAGTCGAAGGGTTCATTTTGGTTGAAATACTTAGATTTTTATTTGTGTCTACATGGTCCGATCGAATTAAGATGGTTCATTTTTAAAGTCGAAACTTGAATGTGTTCAAAAGTTATCTAAATGAAAAGTGTCGGTAGTTACGTGGTATATTGGGTCGTGTCACGATAGGATATGGTTGTTAAATTATTTAGCGAGATATGAAGTTATTTTGGAGGCCACCTTGGGACTGTTTTCATCCGCATAATTAAGTAGCATGTTTTATTTATAGCGTAGCATATATAGGTTTGCATGGAATGATTGTGTACATATTCGAGTATAATGATGCGTGTATCTTAGTGAAGTGTCGTATATACGACTTAAACATAATGATGCATGGTGTGCTTATATGTTAAATGTGAGACAAGTTTGTAATGGTATCGTATGTATGAAATAAAATAAATACGTTCGAATGTAGTAGGAGATATGCATGCAAGTGCAAAGAATGAAGAGAGGAGTTCATACCACACCTTTAGCAAAGGTGGTGAGGGAATGCGGTTGTTTGTAGAAGACACAAGAAAAAGCAGTGAGCTTCGAAATGACTTTATACGGCTTTGTTCTTATTAACTTTGCTTCCAAAGTCTTCGACAGAAAGTAGCTTATAGTATTTAAGGAATGTGGTGATTTTGATAGAAGGTGATGGGTGATAGAGACTAGAAAGGATCGAATGAAGTGGTTTATATAGGAAAAATATCTCACTTGCATTGACTATTTGACTAAATGATTGGGAGTACTGTGTATAGGGGACACTTGTATGTTGATATGCTAGTTTGAGTGTGAAATGTGTGTGAGTAGTTGTGATTTTGGCTGATAGTTCTTGTATGTTTCTTGCTTCATTCGGTTCTCACACATATTATTACAAGTTTTAGTTTACTGAGTTACAATTCGTGTAACAAGGATTATTTCTCATTTAGAGTGTTAGGATTAGTTAGAAATGTGGTTGGAGGGTTATAGGAAAAACGATGGTATGGCATATTTGGGTGTCGACCTTTTTAGTTAGACGTTTGGGGTCGATTTTGGGACAACGATATAGGTTTCGTATCGGGTTACTACTTGCTATTCTTGGATGGATTTTTGTATCGTAGTAGCTAGTGGAGTGGTGTAGTTGAATGTGTAACAATAAACGAAAGTCATGTTCGTTATTAATAATGAGGTCGAGTTTTTGGAAGTGGGTAGCGAGCGGATGATAAGAGCAAAGGAAGAAAGTAATATGAGATAAGCCTTGCAGTGATTGGGCTGTGAAGTTTCGGTTGGGTTTGTGTAGGATTCGTTGGGCTATTTTGAGCATGTGGGCCGAACTATTAGGGGTCCAACCGGTTTGTAGTGGTAGTTTAGTATTAGTGTTTGTGTTTTAGTTAAGTAAAATTATGTGATATTAACTTTGGTTAAGTGTAGTGAAATAACTAGATGAATATGATTACTTGTCGTGGTGTAAACGTGTTGTTGCGTCGGAGATATTATCTCTAGTGTCGGTGTGTTCAATATATATATATATATATATATATATATATATATATATATATATATATAATGCATCGTGCTATTAATAAATGATAATAAAAAGTTCAAATTTCTAGTGAAAATGGGCTTTAGTAACAGTAATACGAGATTATCATTAATCGTTAAGATTGATTACAAGGGTTTTTCACAGGATCTTACACCAAAGTCCCGATCATTTGATTCATCCAGTTCCTCGTCAGATCCACTATTAAGAATCTTTTTCGAAGCTTTTGTTCGGGCTTTTCTTGTCACATTAGCATCTTTCAAGCTTTCTGTCTTGCAAGGGGTAATGGGTAACTTGACAGAAGTAGTGGGGGTGATTAATTGTTTGTTGTTGGATGGATTTAAGATGGAGATGTGTTCAGATCGGTTATGATTTTGGATGGATGAGGAGATGATTTGATCTATGTTTTGGAGATGAAGAATGGATTTGAGATTTGATATTGAGAGTAAATTATAAAGATTGTCCCTGTAAGAGTGGGTGAGTGTGTGATTATCAGGATAGAAAAAGAAGAAAGAAGGTGTGATTGAATGGACAAAAATACCCTCCAATATTGCCCACGTGATACAACTTAACGCCTTGACCAAACGGACGTTTGGTCAAGGGACCATCTGTGTTAATAGTTTCAGAGTTAGGGACCGGGAATGCAAAAAAAATCAAAGGACCAAACCTGAAAGTCAACCCAAACCACAAGGACCATCTTTGTAATTTACTCATATAAAAGTTTATATATATATATATATATATATATATATATATATATATATATATATATATATATATATATATATAGTGTAACTTTATTTTCAGAACCCTGTTAAGTGCGAGAACTGCGAGAACCCATCTTAAACCATTGGATTAGTTGATCAATGGTCAAAAATGAATGTGGCATATCTGTAAATAAATAGAAAAAGGTCATATCTGATTTAAAAAGAAAAGGGCATTATAGTCATTGCAAAAATAATATTAAAAGGATTTTTAAGTATACCCTTTTAAACCGTCATATTAACTTCTCCACAATTTTATCTCTCTCTTCCATTCTCAAAACCCTAGCAGCCTCCTCTCTCAATCTTTTGTACAGACACCATTTTTACAGCCTCCAACCATAACTCCTTCCTTCTGTCATCATCACCATTGCGATTGACGGCGAAGATTTGGTTGCAAGTGATCTAGGGTTCATCAATAGTATTAGGTACGTAAATCTTTTTTTTTTTTTTAGATAACTTATATCTTGATCTTTTCTTTACAATAGTTTTTTAAATTGATTTTTATTTTTTAATTTGGATCTTGAAGTAAGCGTTTTTTTTTTTTTTTTTTTTTTTTTTTTTTTTTTTTTTTTTTTTTTTTAATGTTCGAGTAGTGTTTTTGTTTTGTGATGGGATTTATATTTCGGAGATGGAATGGGATTTGTATTCAGGTAATTGATAAGATCTGGGCTTCGATTAATTTGTATAGTTATGTTATTGTTATGATTAGTTAAGATCTGATCTAATTTTTATTTCTTAGATTTAGTAGTAAAGTTGTATTATATGATATGTGATTAGTTTTTGGTTATGGATTGTTTATTTATTACCACCGCTGATTTGATTTTTGTTATGCTCGTTCATAGATTAGATGGTTTTGCAAAATGGTTTTGTGATATACTGGTGTTTATCATTTCGAGGTTGCTAGCCTTTTATTTCTTTTTTGCAAAGTTGTATACACTGATGATGACGTGCATATGTGTTTATCATATTCTTTATTGAAAATGGTTTTGTGATATACAAGTGCATGTATGTTTCTTTTGTTCTTGTGATGTTGGGTTTTGTTTGAAGTTGTTATTAAGGGTTGTGACAGATTTTTGTCATTGTTAGCTAAATTTTCTGATAATAAAATACATTTCAGGATATAAACCAAATACCTTTTTTTTTTTTTTTTTTTTTTTTTTTAAACCAAATTTTTTTTTTTTTTTTTTTTTTCATTTCAATGATTGATGGTCGTGATGTTTTGGATGGTCCAAGTGTTGGATTTGCCGAAACACTTGAAGCAAAACTTGCAACTCCACGCAGCAAGGGCATCGATGCATTGGTTGTTACTAATGCATATATGTTATTGGTGCATATAAAATCCAAGTTGCTATTATTGGTGCATATATGTTTTTTAATATTTATGTTTATTGGCTGAGAACAGGTTACAACATCCGATTTGAAGATGTCAGCAGTGCCTGAACTGTCTTGAAGTAAGTCTCACATATAATAATACATTTAATTGAAAAACATGTATGTTAATACCTGTTTATGTAAATACATATGTAAATACCTATTTATGTTCCTGGAAGACTTACTAATACATTTAATTGAAAAACAGGTATTAACATAAACAGGTATTAACATACGAGTATATCACCGGGAGGCTCACACATATGTATTTACATAAACAGGTATTAACATACATGTTTTCTATGAATATTTATGTTTAGGCAGCATGTTTATTAAGGTGTACGGTAAAAAACATACATGTTTTCTATGAACATGCATGTTTATCTATTAGCTTTATTAAGGTGTATGGAAAAAACATAAATGTTTTATATGAACATGCATCTTTAGCCATTATGTTTATCAAGGTGTATGGTAAAAAAAATACATGTTTTTTATGAACATGCATGTTTATCTATTAGCTTTATTAAGGTGTATGGTAAAAACATACATGTTTTCTATGAACATGCATCTTTAGCCATTATGTTTATGAAGGTGTATGGTAAAAAAAATACATGTTTTCTATGAACATGCATGTTTATCTATTAGCTTTATTAAGGTGTATGGTTAAAACATACATGTTTTCTATGAACATGCATGTGTTATCCTAGTTGTGATTAAATTTCGTTTTCTATTTGTTTGTGGTTTAATTGTTTTTGTGTATTATTCTTTCAGATTATTGAAGATGATGATCATTGAAGACCTAGAAGTTGATGAACATATTTATACATGAAGATAATTTGCAATTTATAAAAAGATGCGATTATTTCATGTGTGTTTTGTTGTATTTGTAATTAAATGAAATGTAACATATAAATTTATGAATCTTGTTTTTTATTTTATAAATGTTTATTTGATTCGTGTATCAAACTTTCAAAAATAATAATGGTTATGCAAAAATATATAGAGGTTGATAAAAAAAGTATAAACAATTACATACTAGAAAAATATATAAAAAACATACATGCACCTCATCTTTTATAAGAAAAAACATATATGCACCTGTAATATCTAGAACCATGCTAGCCTTAAAAAAAAAAAAAAAAAAAAAAAAAAAAAAAAAAAAAAAAAAAATCTGAAAATTTTGGAATATTTAAAAATCCGGATTTATAAAAAAAATTCAAATAGAATATAAAAATTGTATTTTACTATAATACCCTTTTGAATTAATAATAATTTTTAATATTTAAAAAAATTTCATTGGTTTAGCAGTTCCCGCACTTAAGAGGGTTCTGAAAATAAAGCCCCCTATATATATATATATATATATATATATATATATATATATATATATATATATATATATATATATATATATATATATATATATATATATAATATATATTATATATGTGTTGTAAAACAAGGTCTACAACGCCGATTAATCGCCGCCTAGGTGCTATAGGGCCACCAACCTTGCCGATTTATGTAACTGGGTCAAATAAATAGGTCAACTGTGGTCAACGGCAATCAACAGCGGTCAATGGTGGTTAAACTTGCCGGAAACCTACAAATCTTGTCGGAAGTACCCAAAACTCATAGTAAACTTATTTTGATCACTTATAGTAACTGTTTAAATATATTAGAAGTTGTTTTTTAGAAAAAATCTTGCTGGAAGTACATAAAACTCGCCCGAAATACACAAAACTTGGCGGAAATACCCAAAATTTGCCAAAAATACCAATCCGATTAATCACCAATTAATCCCGCCTAGACCGATTACAAGCTACTAGGTGGTCAACCGCCCGACTACCGATTTGCGATTTGTGCAACCTTGAAAAATATATATATATATATATATATATATATATATATATATATATATATATATATATATATATATATATATATTTATATTAATTTATTTATTTATTCTTTTTTAATTTCTGGACAAAAAAGATTTTAAAAAAATATTTGTTAAATTTTTGTCAAAAAAATTTAGCCAGATTAATTTTTTTTTTTTAATTTTTTGACAGAAAAAGCTTTGACATAATTTTAAAACTTTTTTTAATGTTTTTCGCAGAATATATATGTATATATATTTTTTGACATATTTTTTTTTTCTTAATTTTTTTGACCAAAAAAGTTGACATTTATATAAAAAATTTTGTAATTTTTTGAATATTTTCCGTAGAATAAAAAAATTCCGCCAAATTTTTTATAAATTTTTTAAAAAAAATCTGGTAAAAAAATATACTAAGAAATCTAACAAAAATCTAGTACATAATTTTTTTGTCAAAAAAATTTATAAAAAAAAAACTCCGTCAAAAAGTATTTAAAAGATTTTACTTTTAAGTGTATATATGTCATTTCCTGTTAGTTTAATGGTCAAACTAACGTAAATATTGGTCAAGGGACCAAACCCGACACGGGTCAAAACCACAGGGAGATGATCCATTAATTTTTTTTTGCGAGGGACCAATTCCGTTAAATTCGACAAACCACAGGGACGATTTATGAAATTAACTCAAAAAAATATATAAAATTCCATCTTCTTCCTCATTGGCTCCTTGCGTCACCTGCAGGAAAAAAAAAAAAAAAAAAAAAAAAAAAAAAAAAAAAAAACCCGCATGGGCTGGTTGTTTTGGCGCAAGAGGGAATGGCACCACCATGGTAACCGTGCGCCGTTCTATCTTTTGGGCTGGTCCTTCTCTAATGATCTTTTTAATTGTAGCATATGACACTTGTTGTTTGACAATTTAGGCTTGCTTCATTTGACGTCACCAAATTTAGATGATATGTTGTTATTCATGATGGCTTCTTTCTTTTGAATTTCATGCAAGAGATAATATCTTGTATGAAGTGAGTGTGTTATGCGTCTTGGTTCATGTGTGTGTAAATTAAGTTTTCAGCAATTTTCTGATGTTTCTTGTTAGTTGCTGATGTTTGGTCTCTATCTTCCTAATTCTTAATTGATTTGGCTGCTTCTTGATTCTGGTTTTTGTTACCTTGTTTTGTCAGACCCTTTATAAACTGCTCCCTCCGTCCCAATTTTATTGTCACAATTTCCTTTTCCGTCTGTCCCAAAATTATTGTCACATACCATAAATAGAAAGTGAATAGGTAGTGGAGTTTGGTAAAGTTACTATATTACCCTTGGTTGAAATTAATATTGCAAACTTTAAAGAAGTGGTAATTAATTGGTTAAGGGTAAACTTGTCATTTGGCAAAAAAGTAAGAGAGAGAAAGTAGTGATAGTGAAATTTTTCTAAAAGAATGTGTCTTTTGTCGTGTGACAATAATTTTGGGACGGAGGGAGTACTAGTACAAAACAAGTTATCCCTATTCAACAAATTTGTCGTTACATGTAATTTCTAAAAGTATTGTTATTCGGGATACATGGGTGGTTGTGTGACGGGTTAAATTCAGTATCTTTGTATTAATAATATTTTTATGAATTCGATTTCTAGTGATGCTATTAACTTATTTGCAGATTTATCAGGAATTTAGCATAAATGGAGATCTTTGGTTTCATCATATATCAATTTAGCTAGTGAAGTGGATTATTAAATTCCAACTAATTTAGCGTATCGGCCAGGTTTAAAAAAAATAAAAATTTAGGCATTCTACTTAATTTGGGGATTGTTTATTTCACTTATAACACACAATGAGCCTCATAATCAGAATTGGAGTCTTTTATTGAGGTTTGAAAACATAGTAGGCTTGGAATCAGTTACGATCTTTAGTTTGGTCTCCAGAAATACCCAAAACATGCAAAAAATGCCAATCCGATTAATCACCGATTAATCCCGCCTTGGCCGATTAATCGCTGCTGGGTGGTCGACCGCCACGCTACTGATTCACGATTTTTGCAACATTGTCTAATACCTTGTTAAATAAGGATATGGATCTAAGTCATTCCTTAATTTAACTATTGTTGGGAATTAAATATTCAAGATGTCTAATATTGGGTTCTAATCCAAGAAATACTCTAAGTGTAATTCTGCTGCTAGTGCAAATGGTTCCTGCTATTAATGTTGTTCCTGCTGATAGAACATTTCACTCTGCTGCTAGTGATAAATGACTCTGCTGTTCGGCTTAGCATTCTGCTGTTGTTGATCCTGCTGCTAATGATACTTGTTCCTGCTGATAGCGATAACTCGTTGCTGCTGATAGTGAACATTCTGCTGCTGAGTGGATAAGATCGAAAAGATATTTACTGTATTTTGGTCAACAATATACGGTAGATAATATCTTACCCCATGTGCTTAGTTAACAAGTTGTATACATAGATACATGTTGTATCTTATGTACTGACACTAAAGGATAAGTTAACAAAGTAAGTCGGCCAAGACTTTAAGCAATATGTAAAGATCTTTTGGACTATAAAAGAGATCTTAGTTGTGATGTTAGAAATAGAGTTAGTCAAGTGTCCATGCATATGTTATTTTGCAAGAACATATAACTGTTAGATAAGAACAAACACAAAAACATCACGAGTTAGAAAAACTTAAGATTCAAGGTTGTAACCCTAGTGATATTTCAAGATCACTCGTATTATTATCTTTAATAATATTGAATCGTTTGGTGATAATCTTTATGTGTTCATTGCTAACTAACAAACATAACAATTCCATTTCCATAACATACACAACCTTCTAAGTTTGGTTGAGTGAATTCCGCGCACTTAATCATTTTAACACAACATATCATACACACAAAGTTACAAGGTTTAACCACCTTAATCGTGTGTCCAGGATCCTAGCAAGTGGTATCAGAGCTCAGGCTGATATTGTTGTTTTTAGAAGAAACAAGAAATGGATGTACAAGATGTTCAAACAAATGTTGCTGCAAAGTTGCCCATGATCAAACCCAATGAGTTTGAGTTATGGAGGATGAGAGTTGAGCAATATTTTATGGTTCAAGATTATGCTCTTTGGGACATAATTCAGTATGGAGATTCCTTCACTTTAGGCTATTCAAATGTTCTTGTTGAAGGGAAAACAGTTAGAAAAAGAAATACTGGACCAGTTTCCAAAGATGAAAAGATACAGAAGAGAAATGATCAGAAAGCAAGAAACTTATTGCTTATGACCGTTCCTGGTGAGCAAATGCTATCTTTTAACAAATATCTTGATGCAAAAACTCTTTTTGAAGAGATTTGTGCATGGTTTGGTGGTAATGAAACTACCAAAAAGACACAGAAGACTTTACTAAAGCACCAATTTGAAAACTTTACTGCTAATAAGTCTCTTGATAAGCTATTTTCAAGACTACACAAGCTTGTCAGTCAGTTAGCTGTGTTGGGTGTTGAGACTGAGTAGGAAGATCTCAACATGAAGTTCTTGAAAAGTCTACCTTTTGATTTCCATACTCATGTTATTGTCTGGATGAACAAACCAGAAATTGAAACAATGAAGCTTAATGATTTGTGTAACAACTTTAAAATTGTTGAACAAAGTCTGAAGAGAGGTGGAAACTATGGTACTAGTTCTGGGAATGCTGCACTCTTATCAGTTCCTAGTGTTAGTCATTCAGAGGAGGTAGATGAAGTTGAAAGTGTTTCTAATGTTACTTATGGTGGTCCTTCTTCTAGTTTACAAAAGGATATTGCTGGACTTGGAGATCCAACATTTTATGCCTTTATAACCAGTCAAGCTAGTGGTTCTCCTTTAAATCATGAAGACCTTGAACAGGTAGATGGTGATGATTTGGAAGAGATGGATATTAAGTGGCAAGTTGCTTTACTTAGCATGAGGGCTAAGAAGTTTTGGCAGAAAACTGGAAAGCAAATTACCATAAATGGTAATGATACTGTTGGGTTCGATAAGAAGAAAGTGGAATGTTTTAACTGTCATAGGTTGGGACACTTTGCTAAAGAATGTAGAAGCCCAAGGAAGCAGGATAATAGGAACACATGGTATAAGCAAGAGAGGAATAAGGAAGTACTGGTGGAAGAGCCAAAGGCTATGCTGGCTATTGATGGTATTGGATATGATTGGAGCTCTATGGCTACTGAAGAGGATGCACCACCAAATGCTGCTCTTATGGCCAATGAATTTGCTCTAATGGCCTCTTCTGATTCAGAGGTAGATATCATTCCCACTTGTACTAATTCATGTCCTAATCTTAGCAATTATGAAGACATTAAAAAGAGATTTGATGCTTTTAGAGAAGAGTTAATTGATGCCCTTCATAATTTAGCTAATCATAAGAGGTGTGTAGGAGTTTTAGAAAAACAGATTCAACATTTTAAAAAGAATGAATCTACGTTTACTGATGACTTAAATGCTTTAAAAAGAGGAATAGCATTTAGAGATGAATTACTTAATGATCAAAGTAGACAGTTATCTGAAGTCAAAACTGAAAAAGAAAATGTTAAAGTTACTATAGATACTTTAGAAAACGCCTCAGAAGGAATGAATAAGATTTGGGAAGCTCAGGTAATTGATAAAGCGAATTCAAGTGTAGGTTACAAAACTGTCCCTCCACCATATAGAGGTGTTCCTTCACCTCCAGGTGTTGACCTAGCACATACAGGTTTAGCTGAGTTTCAAGAACTAATCATGGAATATGGTTCTAAGGCTAGTAAGAGCCTTAAGGTAGCAAAGATAAGTAAAAGTTTAGATAAAACTTTACTTTATCAGGACAAGTTGTCCTTTGCTAAGAAAGGAGAAACTATAGTTGCTAAAGATTGTACAACTGATAGTGATGATGATGAAGAAGAACAGGTTATGTCTAAACCTGATTTGGTTAAGAAAGTAGGAACAAGTATTCCTAAGATAGTCAAACACAATACTGATAGGCCAAAATCAAACATTAAGCATGTTAGGAAACCAGTTAGATATTGTGAGCAATATAGAACCACCAACAAGCCTAGAGGTAACCAAAGGAATTGGAACAACCTCAAGTCTAACCAATTAGGTGATGACTTTGCTTTTTATAATAAAGCTTGTTACACATGTGGTAGTTTTGACCATCTTGCAGCTTTCTGCAACCAATGGGTATCTGGGTATGAAAACCTGATGAACTCAAATAAGTACATTTTATTACCGTCATTTATCCTATTTATTTGACTTGTTTTATTATATTATCTGTGAGAATTGATACGTTAATGTTTACTTTTGTAATTCTCAGGTAAAAATAAGCATTTGGTGAAACTTGGCGATTTTGGACTAATTATGGAGCAAAACAAGCAAGAAGTTAAGAGTCTACTGAAATGTACAAGATCAAGACTATTCTGCTCCAGATACGCCGCATCTTGCTTATTACATACGGCGCATCACTATCCAGATTTCACAAGATACGATCCAAGATACAAGAGGACATGCGCCGCATCTATAAATGGAGTTACGCCGCATCTTCTGGCGGTGTACAAATATTCCTGAATATATTAATCTTGGACCCCACGCGAAGTTAAGTCAATGCGCCGCATCTACTTATTAGATGCGCCGCATCTTACCTCAGACAGAAACTATAAATACCCCAATGTCAGACGAGAGAAAGAGAGAGACTTTTGGTACGTACGATATTCTCTAGGCCGAATTCAGTCGTGATAGCAGCACAAGACACACCTTGAACGAAGATACGAGAGCTGTAAGAAGGTCCTGCATGTATTCAATTCATTAAGTAGTTTTGTTTTATTGTATTAGTACACTTTAATTGATCAGGATTGATGGGCTTGTGATCATGGATTAACCATGCACTTCAACTCCCCTTAAAATTGCTTTCCCATTAATTAAAGTTTATATGTTGATGTCTTTGGTGACTTTTATTAGTGCATTGATAACCTCTGTGTCTAGCTGAGCATTGCTTGGGTCGACATGCCCCTACCTCGCCTATTTATTAGATCGCCTATGCATTCTATCGTCTGTAGAAAAGTAGGAAGAAAGATAAATAGGATAGTCATAAGTAATCATTAAGGGTTTACTCGCCGATAAGATTAGAACCAACGAGAAAGGACTTAATCTCGGTGCGTTGCATCAAACTATACACTTCATATAAAACTAGCAATAAAACAAGTGACAAGCTACTTAACTATCAGGACAGGTCTTCTTATTGTCTCGAGTATTTATCTGTGTACGTGTGTGCTATTCGCTGATTCGTGCCTATTAGTTAGTTTATTATTTAATTGCAACCAAACCGTGCCAGTCTCTCATGCTGAACCCCCTTGCGTTAAATTAGGTTGTATAGCTAACTTAAGATATTAAAATACTGATTAGAATAACTAGATAATACGTTCCACTCTTAGTGATCGACACTCTACTTACCATTATATACATACTGACCGGGTACACTGCTCGTTAAAGTGTGTGTGTTATTGATAAGTCGGCTAAATATAAATTTAAAACTTGAATACTGCTAAAACCACAACGACATACCGTGGGTATAAATTAGAGCACTCGCACGCACGCATCAAGTTTTTGGCGCCGTTGCCGGGGAGACAACCACGGTATGTCGTTGATAGAGATGCGACGCATCACCTGCACTGGTCATATCTTATTTTATTTTATTTTTCTGCATTTTTATTTTTGACTTTAAAACTTATTATCAGTTTATTTAATGCGGCGCATCCCTGGTTAAGGATGCGACGCATCTTCTATTCTGATTCGTATTTATTCCAGGCTCGATACGGCGTATCTTCTTCCATAAGATACGGCGCATCAACTGACCTGATGATTTTCAGTTTTAATTTTTATGTTTTATTTTTCCTAACTACTAATGTATTATGCAAGTTTGAACCTTTCTTAACTTAGGTGTGTTTAAAGTCTTGGTGGTATTATAGATTCCTGCATTTCCTGTGGATACATCGATTATGAAGCTTAAATGTTATAATCCACAAGAAATATGATTTTTGCTCTTATACAAATGGAGGATCATACCGAGCAAATCTCAGGGGAGTTTTTCTGTTCTAATTCTTTTATTTTCCAGTTTTTAATCTTTTATACAAACAATGAGGACGTTGTTTAACTTAAGTGGGGGGATTGGAGAATTAGAACACTTAACACTTACTTGTCCTAAACTTTTTCAAAATATGCTTAAAATGTGCTTAATATATCAAAATTAAAAAATTTTTAGCATGTTTTTGTTTAAAGTCTAAGTTGCATAACTGCACACATGACGTTATTTTCAAAAATTGTGATTTTTTCAAAAAATTCACAAATCTATGAGTGTGCCGGTGACTTGTAAACTTTAGAACTTGGCTTGTATACTATTCGAGACCACCATAATAAGTATTATTTATATAATTGGGATGACTTGTCTAAATTGGTAAAATTCTAGGATTACACCTAAATAGCCTATTATATGTTATGTGTTATTAGCTAACTACACTGGTTAGTTAACCCCCGTATAAACCCTTTTGTTACTCTCACTTTTAGAGTAAGATACCCCTAGAAAAACACTCAGAGCCATTCCTTTCGTTTCTTACACCTTTGTTAAAATGTTTCGTTACACCCTTACACCTTAGCCTACCCTGTAGATTAAAATCCATGGTTGGTTAATTGCTTTAGGCAAAGTGTGTTTCCTTACATTACCTGTGTTCGCGTGCATAATTCATTATCTATGGTTAGGTCGAGAAATTGCACAATGCAATTGGAGTGAAAGTAAATATTGTATATCTTTGAGTCTTGTTTTTCGTGTGTTTACTACTTTCACTATTACCGTTATTTCTGAAGTTATGAAAAGTATGGAAAAATTATCCAGAGTTATCATTATAGTGATGTGGTGAAATTTTACACATCTATGTTTATGTTTCAAAAAAAAAAAAAAAAAAAAAAAAAAAAAAAAAAATCGAAAAAAAAATAGAAAAGAAAAAGAAAAAGGAAGAGTTGGAAGTTTGTTTTAACCAACTTATGTAAAGTTTTATATTAAGTGGTCGATATCACCACTAGTTGTTGTATATTATATCTATGGATTGAATGGGAGTTGAACGTTATGGGAACGCCAACTAAAGGTTATTCTTTGATTAAGATCTTGTTGAGTATAATTCGTGTCTACCTAAAGCGTGTGTATCAAGTGTTAAAGCGTGAGTTATTCTATGATATGAGTCTTATTCATGGGATGGTTGGGATAGTGATTAACCACACTTAGGATTTTAATTTATTTGTTTTGTTTATTTTTCATTTTACACCAATTTGTATCCCAAATACTATCCATACCTTATATTATTCTTTATCCAAACCTTTGATTTATTGAGATTAGGGATTTGAGCAATCTTAAGTATCGTAGTCGTGGATTCGGCTATGTATTTATGATTTTGTCGCCCTTTTTGATATAATATTATTGGTGAAGATTACTTGGTCCTATCTTTAGCCTATTCGAGTTAAGGATTTGAGCAATTGAAAGTATCGTGTTCGTGGATTCGATCATGTATTTGTGATTTTGTCGCCTTTTCTGGAATTTGAGATTGATAGAGATTAAGGAGAATAATTAACCCTTAACCTATAAACCCTTTTTACCGCTTTAGACTTGTTATTCCTTGGCTTTAGTGGGGGAGATGTGTATACTTGCCAAGCTTATGATAGAATATTCGTCACGACTGGACAGTTAAACGATTAGATTTGCTTTTATCAAATTATTTTATTTTACTTCTAATTCGTTAAGTGTTTGGTTGTGTGATTATGACAAAAATGAATACATGCTTAAATATAAAAATAAATCCTAATATCTTTTAGGATACATTTTCATAAGATTAATTCTAAGGTTTACTTGGGGACAAGTAAAGTTCAAGTGGGGGGATATTTGATGAACTCAAATAAGTACATTTTATTACCGTCATTTATCCTATTTATTTGACTTGTTTTATTATATTATCTGTGAGAATTGATACGTTTATGTTTACTTTTGTAATTCTCAGGTAAAAACAAGCATTTGGTGAAACTTGGAGATTTTGGACTAATTATGGAGCAAAACAAGCAAGAAGTTAAGAGTCTACTGAAATGTACAAGATCAAGACTATTCTGCTCCAGATACGCCGCATCTTGCTTATTACATACGGCGCATCACTATCCAGATTTCACAAGATACGATCCAAGATACAAGAGGACATGCGCCGCATCTATAAATGGAGTTACGCCGCATCTTCTGGCGGTGTACGAATATTCCTGAATATATTAATCTTGGACCCCACGCGAAGTTAAGTCAATGCGCCGCATCTACTTATTAGATGCGCCGCATCTTACCTCAGACAGAAACTATAAATACCCCAATGTCAGACAAGAGAAAAAGGGAGACTTTTGGTACGTACGATATTCTCTAGGCCGAATTCAGTCGTGATAGCAGCACAAGACACACCTTGAACGAAGATACGAGAGCTGTAAGAAGGTCCTGCATGAATTCAATTCATTAAGTAGTTTTGTTTTATTGTATTAGTACACTTTAATTGATCAGGATTGATGGGCTTGTGATCATGGATTAACCATGCACTTCAACTCCCCTTAAAATTGCTTTCCCATTAATTAAAGTTTATATGTTGATGTCTTTGGTGACTTTTATTAGTGCATTGATAACCTATGTGTCTAGCTGAGCATTGCTTGGGTCGACATGCCCCTTCCTCGCCTATTTATTAGATCGCCTATGCATTCTATCGTCTGTAGAAAAGTAGGAAGAAAGATAAATGGGATAGTCATAAGTAATCATTAAGGGTTTACTCACCGATAAGATTAGAACCAACGAGAAAGGACTTAATCTCGGTGCGTTGCATCGAACTATACACTTCATATAAAACTAGCAATAAAACAAGTGACAAGCTACTTAACTATCAGGACAGGTCTTCTTATTGTCTCGAGTATTTATCTGTGTACGTGTGTGCTATTCGCTGATTCGTGCCTATTAGTTAGTTTATTATTTAATTGCAACCAAACCGTGCCAGTCTCTCAGGCTGGATCCCCTTGCGTTAAATTAGGTTGTATAGCTAACTTAAGATATTAAAATACTGATTAGAATAACTAGATAATACGTTCCACTCTTAGTGATCGATACTCTACTTACCATTATATACATACTGACCGGGTACACTGCTCGTTAAAGTGTGTGTGTTATTGATAAGTCGGCTAAATATAAATTTAAAACTTGAATACTGCTAAAACCACAACGACATACCGTGGGTATAAATTAGAGCACTCGCACGCACGCATCAAGTTTTTGGCGCCGCTGCCGGGGTGTGAATTGTTATTATCTGTTAATTTGATTAGTATTTTAATTAGGTTTTTCTTTTTAATTTTTAATCTAACCGCTAACTGTGTTGTATATTAGATTAATTGCATTCATTGTATTATTTGCATATTTTTTTGTTTTGTGTGTTAATTGTTTTCTTTTATTTTTGTTTGCTTTTGGTTTGTTTTTATTTGTTATTTATTTTTCGTATTTTCTGCATACTGCTATCGTTGTACTGAGCTTATTCAAACGATACGGCGCATCTGGTTTCTCAGATACGGCGTATTGCGTTTAACTTTTATAATACAACGCGTTTAATAAATTCTATACGACGCATCTTTCCCCAAGATACGGCGTATCCTGTTTTTAATAAGAAATTTTTCTAAGCAATAACGCCATACGACGCATCTGTTTTAACAGATACGGCGTATTTATTATTTTAATTAAAAACAGTTTTTCGAATTATTAAACGGATACGACGCATCGGTCTTTATCGATACGGCGCATCTACTAAATCAAAAATCGATTATATTTATTAAAATCTGAATTCGTTACGATTTTTGATAATTTAAACTTGATACGGCGCATTCTAATTCATAAGCGGTGTATCTGTTTTCTGAATAAAAGTCTGATTACATTTTAACGTAATAAGATACGGCGTATCCAACTTTCTGGATACGGCGCATCGTCCGCAGATATCAGCCATTTTTATTCTTTATATTCGTTTCTAAATTCATTAATTTATCTTCTAGCGAACAGATGCTACTGACGATTTTACCTATGATAATAGGTTTTGCTATGGAAGATATGTCAATGAACGGATATCTTACTAAAGGAACAAAACAACATGATTAATGGATTGGCAATTGAGTGCACCAATTGTCAACGGTGCTTAACAAAGTTATTTTGGTAAAACACGATTTGAAAGGGATTACAACTAGAGGCGGAAAGTCAACCTTTCAAATGTGATCGGTATTAAGGAGCTAAACGTGAGTCTAACTTGAAGACTCTGGAATAAAGACAAGTGCTGACCGGGAGACAACCCGGATTTATCTTTTAATTTTCTGTTCTGTGTCGAGTCTGTCAGACCTGCAGAAGATGCGGCGCATCTCTATCAATAAGATGCGACGCATCACCTGCACTGGTCATATCTTATTTTATTTTATTTTTCTGCATTTTTATTTTTGACTTTAAAACTTATTATCAGTTTATTTAATGCGGCGCATCCCTGGTTAAGGATGCGACGCATCTTCTATTCTGATTCGTATTTATTCCAGGCTCGATACGGCGTATCTTCTTCCATAAGATACGGCGCATCGACTGACCTGATGATTTTCATTTTAATTTTTACATTTTATTTTTGCTAACTACTAATGTATTATGCAAGTTTGAACCTTCTTAACTTAGGTGTGTTTAAAGCCTTGGTGGTATTATAGATTCCTGCATTTCCTATGGATACATCAATTATGAAGCTTAAACGTTCTCATCCACAAGAAGTTGATTTTTGCTCTTATACAAATGGAGGATCATACCGAGCAAATCTCAGGGGAGTTTTTCTGTTCTAATTCTTTTATTTTCCAGTTTTTAATCTTTTATACAAACAACGAGGACGTTGTTTAACTTAAGTGGAGGGATTGGAGAATTAGAACACTTAACACTTACTTGTCCTAAACTTTTTCAAAATATGCTTAAAATGTGCTTAATATATCAAAATTAAAAAAAAATTAGCATGTTTTTGTTTAAAGTCTAAGTTGCATAACTGCACACATGACGTTATTTTCAAAAATTGTGATTTTTTTAAAAAATTCACAAATCTATGAGTGTGCCGGTGACTTGTAAACTTTAGAACTTGGCTTGTATACTATTCGAGACCACCATAATAAGTATTATTTATATAATTGGGATGACTTGTCTAAATTGGTAAAATTCTAGGATTACACCCAAATAGCCTATTATATGTTACGTGTTATTAGCTAACTACACTGGTTAGTTAACCCCCGTATAAACCCTTTTGTTACTCTCACTTTTAGAGTAAGTGTTGGTCCACAAATTGTATATGGATCACTAAGTAGTCTTAAACACCTAGTAGATGGTTAGGATAAATCCGAACCAATCTAAGTGAGAAACCCTAGGTGATTGTTATTGTTAATGCGGAATCTTAACAAGAACAATGAAGAACACACAGGAATATCACTAACTTCGTATATTGATTATAATCACAATAGTGAACTCGTACAACTCACACCCTTTAGTATCTCCTAACCTTACCAGTACTTCTCATTTTAAGTCTGGTAGTAGTGCTCAACCAGACCTTTCTTCAAGTACTGCTTGTGCTGATTCTGAGATGCCAGAACTTGAAGTATTTCCAAATCCTAATGAAGGTATCTTTGAAGGGGCTTCCTATGATGAAGGAGGCATTGTCACTGATTTCAACAACTTACCCACTGAAGTGGAGGTCAGTCCAACACCCACTCTCAGGATTCACACCATTCATCCCAAGAGTCAAATAATTGGTAATCCCAAATATGCTGTTCAAACAAGAAGTAGGGTGCAACATCAGTCTGATTCACTTGCACTCATTAGCCTGATTAAGAAACAACAAAGGGTCAACCATAAGGACCAGCAACATTGCTTATTTGCTTGCTTTCTTTCTCAAAGTGAACCCACTACAGTTTCTGAAGCTTTAGGGGAGGAAAGTTGGGTAGAAGCTATGCAAGAAGAGTTGTTGTAGTTCAAGCTACAAAAAGTATGGGTTCTTGTAGACCTACCTAATGGAGCTAAAGTTATTGGTACTAAATGGGTCTTCAGGAATAAAAGGTATGAAAGAGGGGTAGTTGTAAGGAACAAAGCAAGGTTGGTAGCACAAGGATACAAACAGGAGGAGGGCATAGATTATGATGAGGTTTTTGCTCCTGTAGCAAGGATTGAGGCTATCAGGTTATTTTTGGCCTATGCATCATTCATGGGATTCAAGGTGTATCAGATGGATGTCAAAAGTGCTTTCCTTTATGGCACTATTGAAGAAGATGTGTATGTACATCAACCTCCTGGCTTTGAGGATCCTGCTAACCCCAATCAAGTGTATAAGGTTATTAAAGCTTTATATGGTCTTCATCAAGCTCCTAGAGCTTGGTATGAAACTCTTTCTCAGTTTCTTGAAGAACATGGATACATCAGGGGTGTAATTGACAAGACTTTATTCATTAAGAGAGACCAGAAGGATATCATTCTTGTTCAAATCTATGTGGATGATATCATTTTTGGATCAACAAGAAAGTCTTGGTGTGATGAATTTGAAGGTTTAATGAAGAGCAGGTTTGAAATGAGATCAATGGGAGAACTTACATTTTTCTTGGGACTGCAAGTTAAACAAAAGGATGATGGACTTTTTATTTCTCAAGACAAGTATGTTGCAGAAATTTTGAGAAAGTTTGAGTTCTCAAATGTGAAGACAGCAGTCACTCCCATGGAGAACAAGGTGCCTTTAACAAAGGATGAAGATGCTGCTGATGTGAATGTGCATCTCTACAGATCCATGATAGGTTCCCTCATGTATCTTACTGCTTCTAGACCTGACATTATGTATGCAGTTTGTGTTTGTTCACGTTTTCAGGTACAACCAAAGACTTCACATCTTCATGCTGTGAAAAGAATCTTTAGGTACTTAAAGGGCAAACCAAATTTGGGCCTTTGGTATCCTAAGGAGTCATCTTTTGACCTGACAGCTTATTCAGACAGTGACTATGCTGGTGCAAGCCGGGATAGGAAATCTACAACAGGAGGTTGTCAATTCCTTGGAAGGAGGTTGATATCTTGGCAATGCAAGAAGCAGACAATTGTGGCCAATTCAACTACTGAGGCTGAGTATGTAGCAGCTGCTCATTGCTGTGGACAAGTTTTGTGGATTCAGAATCAGATGCTGGACTATGGTTTGAATTTTATGAATACTGTTATCTATATAGATAATAAGAGTACTATCTGTATTGTTAAGAATCCAGTATATCACTCTAAAACTAAGCATATAGAAATCAGGCATCACTTCATTAGAGATTGCTTTGATAAGAAGTTGATTAGAGTGGAGAAAATACATACAGATTTTAATGTTGCTGACCTGTTAACTAAGGCATTTGATGGTCCTAGATTCAATTATCTGGTAGTTAACATTGGTATGATGAACCCCTAGTTTGAGTTAAGGGGAGGTTTGGCTTAAGGGGAGGTCAATCTGTAAAGTATGTTAAGTATGAATACTTACCAGCATTTAGGTTATTTTTAAGTCTTGTAGTTTTGTTTTTAGTTCTGTTAGTAGTGATAAAATATATATATATATATATATATATATATATATATATATATATATATATATATATATATATATATATATATATATATATATATTGTCTTCTATTTCTTTTATAGATAATGCTGGTTTAAGTAAATTTTCTTAAGTTGTTGAGTGAGACTATTGGAACTTCTCACTTGGTGGAGGTGCTTTGCACTAACACATCAAAAGGTTATCAGTCCACCTTGTCTCATCAACACAAGGACTGGCTAATCCTGAGCAAACGGCTAACAGGTAAAGATTGCTCAAATCCGTTTATGGCTGACAATTTGCCAAAAATTGTATGGTATTCAACTCACCATATCTAAGATAAGTGAAGAGTTGGCTAG
The DNA here is from genome assembly GCA_021014915.2 of Artemisia tridentata subsp. tridentata. NCBI lineage: Eukaryota > Viridiplantae > Streptophyta > Magnoliopsida > Asterales > Asteraceae > Artemisia > Artemisia tridentata. The sequence goes on from CP139503.1 coordinate 54,754,022, forward strand.
CCCACAAGGTTATGGCTTGTGGTAAAGGCTGTGGAAAACCGTAAATGGTAATCAATTCACCATGATGAGGTACTTTTCCATCAAAGAATTGACTAATCCAGAAGCAAACGGCTTTTGGTAAAGACTTAACAAATCCGTTGATAAGCTGATGATTTGCTAAAAATCATATGGTTATTAATGTACCATGGTCTTACACACCAAAACATTGGCTACTCCAGTGGTAATGGCTATTGGTAAAGAGATTTCAAATCCATTACATTTTCAATGATTCACCTCTCACAGATGGTAACACATTTGGAAGTGATGAGAATAGTCTGAAACTTAAATGAATTTGATGTACATATAGTCATTGTTGCTGCAAAGACCATACCAGAAGAGCTTATCAAGATTCAAGCTGCTAGAAAGGAACAAGACCTAAATACAGTTCAAAGTGTTCAAGATTCAATCCTTAGAAGGCTTAATCAGAAGAACTTGAAGTTCATGAAGCATGAAGATCAAGTTAGGGGAGGATTATTGGGAATTATGATACGAATCAAGAGAAGACAACTTAGGTCTGGTAGTATGTCAGAGTTAGGTCTGTCATTGTAATTAGGTCTGGTAATGCTAAGTTAAGTCTGGTAGTACGTTTAAGTCTGGTTGACTTATAAAGTTAAGTCTGGTCGTGAAGTTAGGAAAGTCTGTTAGATAAGTTAGGAAAAGATACAAAACGTGTAAGTATCTTTATAGAAGATTTGTGTATATCTTCTGAGTTGGTTAGTATTAGGGTTTCCTTGTGTTATAAAAGGATCCCTAAAGATTGTTAGTAAAGGGTGTGAGTTGTACGAGTTCACTATTGTGATTATAATCAATATACGAAGTTAGTGATATTCCTGTGTGTTCTTCATTGTTCTTGTTAAGATTCCGCATTAACAATAACAATCACCTAGGGTTTCTCACTTAGATTGGTTCGGATTTATCCTAACCATCTACTAGGTGTTTAAGACTACTTATACACTTGATTGATGAAGACCATATAAAGCTTTAATAACCTTATACACTTGATTGGGGTTAGCAGGATCCTCAAAGCCAGGAGGTTGATGTACATACACATCTTCTTCAATAGTGCCATAAAGGAAAGCACTTTTGACATCCATCTGATACACCTTGAATCCCATGAATGATGCATAGGCCAAAAATAACCTGATAGCCTCAATCCTTGCTACAGGAGCAAAAACCTCATCATAATCTATGCCCTCCTCCTGTTTGTATCCTTGTGCTACCAACCTTGCTTTGTTCCTTACAACTACCCCTCTTTCATACCTTTTATTCCTGAAGACCCATTTAGTACCAATAACTTTAGCTCCATTAGGTAGGTCTACAAGAACCCATACTTTCTGTAGCTTGAACAGCAACAACTCTTCTTGCATAGCTTCTACCCAACTTTCCTCCCCTAAAGCTTCAGAAACTGTAGTGGGTTCACTTTGAGAAAGAAAGCAAGCAAATAAGCAATGTTGCTGGTCCTTATGGTTGACCCTTTGTTGTTGCTTAATCAGGCTAATGAGTGCAAGTGAATCAGACTGATGTTGCACCCTACTTCTTGTTTGAACAGCAGATTTGGGATTACCAATTATTTGACTCTTGGGATGAATGGTGTGAATCCTGAGAGTGGGTGTTGGACTGACCTCCACTTCAGTGGGTAAGTTTTTGAAATCAGTGATAATGCCTCCTTCATCATAGGAAGCCCCTTCAAAGATACCTTCATTAGGATTTGGAAATACTTCAAGTTCTGGCATCTCAGAATCAGCACAAGCAGTACTTGAAGAAAGGTCTGGTTGAGCACTACTACCAGACTTAAAATGAGAAGTACTGGTAAGGTTAGGAGATACTACTTTGCCAGAAACTTGAGATTCAGAATCCTTTTCTTGAGAGGAAGAAGTCTTGATTTCTGCTTCAGCTGCAACAGACTTGGTCTCTGTAGATGGAATCACAACAAGCTCAGCCACATCATCAGTGTTTCCTGTATTAGAAGGATCTTTGGTACCTGCATTGTTAGTAACTTCTTTGGTACCTGCAATAGGGTTAATTTGATTCTCCTTGGAGACAGGAATATAATTCATAGAATCAGTTAAATAATCAATATCAAACATCCATCTATGACCAATTCCCTTGACATTGGGTTTTTCCTCAAGAAAGTTTACATGCAGATTTTCTTCTACTTTCTTGGATACTAGATTGTAAACCCTAAAGGCTTTACTGTTTAATGCATACCCAAGTAAAAACCCTTCATCAGACTTTCCTTCAAATTTTCCAAGAACACTTAAAGTATCAAGAATGGTAACATGACACCCAAAAGGTCTTATGTGGCTAACAACTGGTTTATGGCCAAACATAAGTTCATAAGGGGTTTTATTTTGAGGCTTGGTCACTCTAACCCTATTAAAGATGTAACAGGCATTGCTGACTGCTTCAGCCTAAAATGTTGTAGGTAAGAGAGAATCTGCTAGCATAGTCCTAGCTGCCTCAATAAGTGTCCTGTTCATTCTCTCAGCAACTCCATTTTGCTGAGGAGTTCTTGCATTACTGAATTGTTGCTTAATTCCTTTATTACTACAGAAGTCTAGCATGCTTTTTTTTTTTAAACTCAGTGCCATTATCACTCCTAATGATTTTAACTCTTTTATCAAGAAGGTTTTCAATCTGCCTAATGAAAGTTTGAATCAAAGGAGTAGCTTCATCCTTCCTAGACATAAAGAACACCCAACAATATCTAGTACAATCATCTGTAATGACAAGGCAATAGCATGCATGATTTATACTATGGACAGATGTAGGGCCAAAAAGATCCATATGTAAGGTATGTAAAGGTTCAGTGATTAATCTTTCTAATTTAATCTTACAGGATGCCCTATGTTGTTTTCCCTTGTTGCAAGCCACACAAGTATGATCATTTTTAAACAATTTTGAAGGCAAACCTCTCACAAGGTTATTCTTCACAAGTTTATTCATGTTTTTGAAATTCACATGGCCTAACCTTCTGTGCCACAACTTAGATTCATCCAAAGTAGCTTTTGCAATCAAAAGGTAGCACCTTTTGCAGGATTAGATGCTTTCATATCAAAACTGTATATTTTGTGTTGTCTGGGAACTTTAAGAAGAATCTGATGTTCTTCAGGCATCTTAAAGTCCGGAGTCAACACAAGACAATCAGTTTCAGTAAAAAGCACCTTATGCTGAGTATCACAAATTTGTGATATTGAGAAAAGGTTGAACTGCCCAAGTTCTTTCACAAAGGATACATTGTCAAATTCTATGTTGCCCACAATAATTCTTCCTTTACCAGTTATCTGTCCCTTGCTTCCTCCAAAAGTAACAGAACCTCCTTCGAACTCATGAAAATCGTTTAGATAGTTCTTGTTACCAGTCATGTGCCCAGAGCATCCACTGTCAAGAATTCCTCTGTCTTCCATATAGCAAAGTGGATGATCCTGCACAAAAAGAAGAGAAATTAGTTTCTCTTAGGAACCCAGGCCTGAGTAGGCTTGGGTCCGCCTTGTGGATCAACATGCTTAAATTTCTTAATTGAACCTGATCCACTGTTGTTTTGGGATTTATACATTGATTTATTTTTGGTTGAATCCCAAGACATACATGCAGAGGTCTTAACAGCAGACCCCCCATTTCCCTTTAAAGGTTTTGCTTTTTGCTTTACAGCTTGTCTTCTCACAGGTGAATGAGTTTTATAAAAATTATTTCTTTGAAAAGTTGCATTCACCTGAGGTTTTTGAAAAGGTTGTTTGGGTCTCACAAAACCAGTGTTCACATTAGATCTCAAAGAATTAACATAACCAGTATTCACATTAGGCCTCATAGAATTAACATTTTGCCTATTCACATTAAAGTTCCTGTAGCCAGACCTAAGATTTTGTCTACCAGAATTAACATAAGAGTTAGGTCTGGTAGAGTTATTGAGTTGGACAGGTCTGGGAACAAACTGGTTGGCATGATTAATTCTGCTAGCATTATTCCAAACTGGTTTATTTGAACCATGACCCATATTAACATTCCCTCTCTTTTGCTCAGCCTCTCTTTTCATTCTCTTTTCATGGAAGTCACAATCTCTTATTAAATTACTTAAACCTCCACACACAAAGCATCTTTTAGGAGCATAAGTATAACTACTCCTACTTTCTCTGTGAACACTATTGCTTCTAGGTGACTCACTCATTTTAACAGATTCCCTAGGAGTTTTTATGTGATTAACACAACTAGGTTTGACTGTTTTAGCCTTTGGTTCAGTCACTACAGGTTTAGTAACAACAGGTTCACACTTCTTAATAACCTTAGGTTCAGGATTCTCTTTTACCTCACTTTTTGACTCAGACTTAGAGTGATCAGAGGAACCATCAATAGATCCTTCAGAGTCATTGGATTGACAAGAAGAATATCTACTGGATTTGTCCTCTGAGGTGGTTGGTTCAGGCACTTGAGGACCTTTCTTACCATACACAAAGAGTGAATCATCCAACTCTTCTTTTTCAAGAGGAGTATAGTCATCACTCAAAGGTGGTGGTACTCCCTTAAAGTCACCAGTCTTAACAAACCTATTATACAAAGGCTTATCAGTATAGTCCTCTTCTTTATTCTTAAATATAGCCTTATTCTCATTTTCCTCATATCCTAAGCCACATTTTTTATTTGACTTGATTTGAGAATCCCAACACTTAAACAAGTTATTATTTGAATTGTTCCACTGATCTACCCTTTTTCTCAACTCATCCCTCTCCTTCTGAATTTTAAGGCCCAACTGTCTATACCTTTTAAGCTTTTCATCTTGTTCATATATTTTATTAGCTTGAAAGTATAGTTTTTCATTTAAAGCAGCATGTTGGTTTTGAAGGGTGACCTTTTGTGCCTCTAATGTTTTTACAGCATTTTTATGTGCTAATAGATTTACTTCTAGGTCACCTATTTGTTCTAGCTGCTCATCACACAAAGCCTTAACATGATTATAAGAGTCAGTGCATAATTTAGAGCATAATGATACCTCATTACCAATGGCCATGAGAGCATGATCAGACTCCTCATTCACTCTTGGATGTTCACCCCAGTTGACTCCTCCAGCTTCCATTGTCAGCAGGCTCATCTGATTCTTTTTCATCTTCCCATCATCATCTCTTTTCCCATCAGCAGGCTTCTTCTCTGGACAATCTCTTGAAAAATGTCCATGCTTGTGACAGTTGTAGCATTCAACTGTCCTCTTAGTGTATCCCACTGGTGATTTGTTGTTGAAGTTGATGGTCCTTCCATATTGCTTCTGAAATCGTTTGACCCTTAAAGCAACCATGGCAATGTGCCATTTTATGTCCATCTCCTCAACTTCAGCATCATTAATCTGTTCTAGGTCTTCACTAATAAAGCTTTCATCTTCCGTTTGGTTGGCAAAGAAAGAATGTATAACCTCATCAGTGAAGCTTGAAGCAGACCTTTCACTTGAAGGAGTTTCATAGATACCAGACCTAACACTACCAGATTTAACCTTGTAGGTACTGCTTTTGTTTTATGACACAAAAGCAACATTTGATGAACTGGTTGAAGCCTGAGTGTTGTTACTGATGTCCCTTTCAAACATCCTGAGATTATTGTATAGGTCATCAGGTGTCATTGAATCTACTTCCTCCTTAATCCTCATCGCCACAGATACATTGCCCCATTCTGATGGTAAAGATCTAAGGAACTTGTGGTTTGCATCCTCATTTGAAACTGCTGCACCATGAACTTCCAGTTGTGTTAACAGATGTTGAAATCTATCATAGCCCTTCTCCAAACCTTCAGTCTTTGAAACACTGAATATCTCAAATTGCTGTTTAAGAACAGCCTTTTGCATCTTCTTGGAGTTTGCATTGCCTCCAAATCGTTTCTTGATAGCCTCCCACATCTCCTTAGCATCAAGGATGCCATGAAACCTTTGTAGATGCTCCTTAGGAATAGCCATAAGAAGCAAGGTTCTGGCCTTCTTTTCCTTTTCCACAGCCCTAATCTCCTCAGCAGATACTGGTGGCATTATTCTGATCTGCCCATCTTTCCCTTGTGAAATTCTTTTCTTAGAATTTCCCTTTTGAATAACCTTCCATACATCACTATCAATGTACTCCAGATAGTGTTCCATCTCCATGGCCCAAATATCATACTCTTCTCTTTTCAGTAATGGAAGTTTTATGTTTGAGATTGTGGTTGTGGAAGGGATGGGTTGTTGTTGTGTTTGGGAGTTATTGGTTTCGGTTTTTCCTTCATCTTCATGGTTTGACTTCTCATCCTCACTGTTATGGATTGAGAAAGTTTCAGGCTTATCGAATTCAGACATTGTGTAGGGTGATTTGAGTGAGAACTAGGTTTTAGTGTTCTTCAAATTCAGAGTCTCTCGCCTCGCTCTGATACCACTTGTTGGTCCACAAATTGTATATGGATCACTAAGTAGTCTTAAACACCTAGTAGATGGTTAGGATAAATCCGAACCAATCTAAGTGAGAAACCCTAGGAGATTGTTATTGTTAATGAGGAATCTTAAAAGAACAATGAAGAACACACAGGAATATCACTAACTTCGTATATTGATTATAATCACAATAGTGAACTCGTACAACTCACACCCTTTACTAACAATCTGTAGGGATCCTTTTATAACACAAGGAAACCCTAATAGTAACCGACTCAGAAGATATACACAAATCTTCTATAAAGATACTTACACGTTTTGTATCTTTTCCTAACTTATCTCTAACAGACTTTCCTAACTTCACGACCAGACTTAACTTTATAAGTCAACCAGACTTAAACATACTACCAGACTTAACTTAGCATTACCAGACCTAATTACAAAGACAGACCTAACTCTGACATACTACCAGACCTAAGTTGTCTTCTCTTGATTCGTATCATAATTCCCAACAGTAAGATACCCCTAGAAAAACACTCAGAGCCATTCCTTTCGTTTCTTACACCTTTGTTAAAATGTTTCGTTACACCCTTACACCTTAGCCTACCCTGTAGATTAAAATCTGTGGTTGGTTAATTGCTTTAGGCAAAGTGTGTTTCCTTACATTACCTGTGTTCGCGTGCGTAATTCATTATCTTTGGTTAGGTCGGGAAATTGCACAATGCAATTGGAGTGAAAGTAAATATTGTATATCTTTGAGTCTTGTTTTTCGTGTGTTTACTACTTTCACTATTACCGTTATTTCTGAAGTTATGAAAAGTATGGAAAAATTATCCAGAGTTATCATTATAGTGATGTGGTGAAATTTTACACATCTATGTTTATGTTTCAAAAAAAGAAAAAAAAGAAAAAAAAAAAAAGGAAGAGTTGGAAGTTTGTTTTAACCAACTATGTAAAGTTTTGTATTAAGTGGTCGATATCACCACTAGTTGTTGTATATTATATCTATGGATTGAATGGGAGTTGAACGTTATGGGAACGCCAACTAAAGGTTATTCTTTGATTAAGATCTTGTTGAGTATAATTCGTGTCTACCTAAAGCGTGTGTTTCAAGTGTTAAAGCGTGAGTTATTCTATGATATGAGTCTTATTCATGGGATGGTTGGGATAGTGATTAACCACACTTAGGATTTTAATTTATTTGTTTTGTTTATTTTTCATTTTACACCAATTTGTATCCCAAATATTATCCATACCCTATATTATTCTTTATCCAAACCTTTGATTTATTGAGATTAGGGATTTGAGCAATCTTAAGTATCGTAGTCGTGGATTCGGCTATGTATTTATGATTTTGTCGCCCTTTTTGATATAATATTATTGGTGAAGATTACTTGGTCCTATCTTTAGCCTATTCGAGTTAAGGATTTGAGCAATTGCAAGTATCGTGTTCGTGGATTCGATCATGTATTTGTGATTTTGTCGCCTTTTCTGGAATTTGAGATCGATAGAGATTAAGGAGAATAATTAACCCTTAACCTATAAACCCTTTTTACCGCTTTAGACTTGTTATTCCTTGGATTTAGTGGGGGAGATGTGTATACTTGCCAAGCTTATGATAGAATATTCGTCACGACTGGACAGTTAAACGATTAGATTTGCTTTTATCAAATTATTTTATTTTACTTCTAACTCGTTAAGTGTTTGGTTGTGTGATTATGACAAAAATGAATACATGCTTAAATATAAAAATAAATCCTAATATCTTTTAGGATACATTTTCATAAGATTAATTCTAAGGTTTACTTGGGGATAAGTAAAGTTCAAGTGGGGGGATATTTGATGAACTCAAATAAGTACATTTTATTACCGTCATTTATCCTATTTATTTGACTTGTTTTATTATATTATCTGTGAGAATTGATACGTTAATGTTTACTTTTGTAATTCTCAGGTAAAAACAAGCATTTGGTGAAACTTGGCGATTTTGGACTAATTATGGAGCAAAACAAGCAAGAAGTTAAGAGTCTACTGAAATGTACAAGATCAAGACTATTCTGCTCCAGATACGCCGCATCTTGCTTATTACATACGGCGCATCACTATCCAGATTTCACAAGATACGATCCAAGATACAAGAGGACATGCGCCGCATCTATAAATGGAGTTACGCCGCATCTTCTGGCGGTGTACGAATATTCCTGAATATATTAATCTTGGACCCCACGCGAAGTTAAGTCAATGCGCCGCATCTACTTATTAGATGCGCCGCATCTTACCTCCGACAGAAACTATAAATACCCCAATGTCAGACGAGAGAAAGAGGGAGACTTTTGGTACGTACGATATTCTCTAGGCCGAATTCAGTCATGATAGCAGCACAAGACACACCTTGAACGAAGATACGAGAGCTGTAAGAAGGTCCTGCATGTATTCAATTCATTAAGTAGTTTTGTTTTATTGTATTAGTACACTTTAATTGATCAGGATTGATGGGCTTGTGATCATGGATTAACCATGCACTTCAACTCCCCTTAAAATTGCTTTCCCATTAATTAAAGTTTATATGTTGATGTCTTTGGTGACTTTTATTTGTGCATTGATAACCTCTGTGTCTAGCTGAGCATTGCTTGGGTCGCCATGCCCCTTCCTCGCCTATTTATTAGATCGCCTATGCATTCTATCGTCTGTAGAAAAGTTGGAAGAAAGATAAATGGGATAGTCATAAGTAATCGTTAAGGGTTTACTCGCCGATAAGATTAGAACCAACGAGAAAGGACTTAATCTCGGTGCGTTGCATCGAACTATACACTTCATATAAAACTAGCAATAAAACAAGTGACAAGCTACTTAACTATCAGGACAGGTCTTCTTATTGTCTCGAGTATTTATCTGTGTACGTGTGTGCTATTCGCTGATTCGTGCCTATTAGTTAGTTTATTATTTAATTGCAACCAAACCGTGCCAGTCTCTCAGGCTGAACCCCCTTGCGTTAAATTAGGTTGTATAGCTAACTTAAGATATTAAAATACTGATTAGAATAACTAGATAATACGTTCCACTCTTAGTGATCGACACTCTACTTACCATTATATACATACTGACCGGGTACACTGCTCGTTAAAGTGTGTGTGTTATTGATAAGTCGGCTAAATATAAATTTAAAACTTGAATACTGCTAAAACCACAACGACATATCGTGGGTATAAATTAGAGCACTCGCACGCACGCATCAAGTTTTTGGCGCCGTTGATAGAGATGGTAGTCCTATTTATTTGACTTGTTTTATTAAATTATCTGTGAGAATTGATACGTTAATGTTTACTTTTGTAATTCTCAGGTAAAAACAAGCATTTGGTGAAACTTGGCGATTTTGGACTAATTATGGAGCAAAACAAGCAAGAAGTTAAGAGTCTACTGAAATGTACAAGATCAAGATTATTCTGCTCCAGATACGCCGCATCTTGCTTATTACATACAGCGCATCACTATCCAGATTTCACAAGATACGATCCAAGATACAAGAGGACATGCGCCGCATCTATAAATGGAGTTACGCCGCATCTTCTGGCGGTGTACGAATATTCCTGAATATATTAATCTTGGACTCCACGCGAAGTTAAGTCAATGCGCCGCATCTACTTATTAGATGCGCCGCATCTTACCTCAGATAGAAACTATAAATACCCCAATGTCAGATGAGAGAAAGGGAGAGACTTTTGGTACGTACGATATTCTCTAGGACGAATTCAGTCGTGATAGTAGCACAAGACACACCTTGAACGAAGATACGAGAGCTGTAAGAAGGTCCTGCATGTATTCAATTCATTAAGTAGTTTTGTTTTATTGTATTAGTATACTTTAATTGATCAGGATTGATGGGCTTGTGATCATGGATTAACCATGCACTTCAACTCCCCTTTAAATTGCTTTCCCATTATTAAAGTTTATATGTTGATGTCTTTGGTGACTTTTATTAGTGCATTGATAACCTCTGTGTCTAGCTGAGCATTGCTTGGGTCGCCATAACCCTTCCTCGCCTATTTGTTAGATCGCCTATGCATTCTATCGTCTGTAGAAAAGTAGGAAGAAAAATAAATTATATAGTCATAAGTAATCATTAAGGGTTTACTCGCCGATAAGATTAGAACCAACGAGAAAGGACTTAATCTCGGTGCGTTGCATCGAACTATACACTTCATATAAAACTAGCAATAAAACAAGTGACAAGCTACTTAACTGTTAGGAATATTAATATTCATATGAAGGTTCGGTCACCCCGAATATCTAATTAGCATTTATATAGCTCGTAGGCTTATATATATTCGTTTAGTATTATTAGTAATATTAGTATTAACTTAGTCGTATTTATATTTGTGGAGTGGTTCGGGGCTTTCCCCACTGTCAGTTCACTCCACAGCCCACTAGGGGCACCAATATGTAGTAGTATATAAGCCCCTTCCCTCACTTGGGAAGGGTTGGAACTTCCCTACATTCTAATCTAATATTCACATAGTTCTCTCTCTCTAGAAGTTCCCACTTTCTCTCTCTAGTTCTTTGTCATTCAATCCAAACTAAGGCCTCAATCAAGTGTTTCTTGCATTGTGAATACCCTACAATTGGTATCAAGAGCCATGGTTAGGTCCATGAGAGTTGGTATTCACGGATTTGTTTAGTTTTTGAGGTTTTTAGTTCGATTTGACAAGTTACATAAATTTCTTTTTGTGCTTTGTTTAGTGATTAGAAGTTGTTATACCTTGTACTTTCTAGCTTAGGAACAGTATAAGAGTAGTATTTGGTGCTTGGATTCACAGATTTAAGGTTTGTGTGGTGTTTTTGGGTGATTCGAGTGTTTTTATCCAAGTGTTCTTAGGTGCGGTTTGTGTATCTTGGACGTGTTCTTGAATGCGGTTTGTGTCACATCGAGAACGCGGTTTGTCGTATTACTTGTTTAGGCAAAAGGACAAATAGCATTGAAAGCGACGTGTTTGGCGGTTTGTGTCTACGCGGTTTGTCTCTAAGGCGCGTACGCGGTTTGTGTCTACGCGGTTTGTCTCTGCAGCGTGAACTCGGTTTGTGTCTACGCGGTTTGTCTCTGAGGTGTGTACTCGGTTTGTATCAACGCGGTTTGTCTCTCCAGCGTGAACTCGGTTTGTGTCTACGCGGTTTGTCTCTGCAACGTGTATGCGGTTTGTGTCTACGCGGTTTGTCTCTGCAGCGTGTATGCGGTTTGTGTCTACGCGGTTTGTCTCTGCAGCGTGTATGCGGTTTGTCTAGGCGGTTTGTATCCACAGAGGTGCTATTTTTACGTCAAAACTTCAAACGGCCATAACTTTTGAACCGTAACTCCGTTTTCAGTGAAACACCTGTCAAAACGACCGTGAGACCGAGGATGAAGTTATTGACTTTCTAAGTTTTCAGACCCAACTTTCGAAGCCTGAAATCGCTCCAGAATGAAGTTATTGACTTTCTAAGTTTTCAGACCAAAATTTCGCTGTAACAACTTGCATCAACCATACCAATCAGATCAACAAGTCTACCAGACCTTCATCATAACACATATCAAGCATCATTCCACGGTTTATTCTTGATTTTGTAAAACCCCGCGAAAGAATCTATTTCTCGGTTTAAATCATAGAATTGTAAAATCCCGTGCACGTTAATATCATGTCAAATACTTCAGATTCTGCTATATCAGAGATACTCAGTTTGTACAACATGATAGACAAACAAAAGATTCCCAAAGATGTTCGACAGATAAACGTGTTTGACTATGTTGGTACCAATAGAGACTTTGTGTGCCCGAATTCTCAAGAGAAAGAGCTTCATCAGCCACAGACAAACGTTGTTGAGTTAGATACTGTTAGGAACAACGTGCAACATGAGAAACACAACGAAGCGTCGGCTGAACCTAATGGGGTATCTTCTGTCATTAATAATGATAATGTGTTGCATGAACAAAAGATTCCCGACAAAGTACAACAGACAAACGTTGTTAAGTCAGATATTGCTAATATGGGAAATAACAATGTTTTCCCATATGAACAATATGTGAATCACAACGAAGCGTCTGTTGTACCTAGTTGTGCATCTTCTGTTCTAAATGATGATTATGTGCTGCATGAGAACACTGTATTTGTCCCTGATGATAACTTGATCACTAGACTAAAATTTTATAAAGAACAAGTGGCTATGTATGAACAGCGTGCTAAGTTTGAGCTTAATGAACGTGAGCAGAAATTAGAAGGCCAAATGAGTACACTTATTAAAGAGTCTAGAGTAAGAGAAGAAACATTAAAATTAGAGTTGAGTTCTTTGAAAAGTCAGCTAGAACAGTCTGTCAAACAGAAACAGGAAGTTCAAAAGTGTATAACTACACTTAAGCTAGAATTCAAACAAAAAGAAACAACACTTTTAAATGATTTCTCTAGACTCAAGACGTTAAAAAATAAGCTTGAAGATAAGTTGTACACACAAGATCAAACCATTCAAACTGCTCAAATGATTCATCGGCACAAAAAGTTGAGTGATAAGCATAGTAAGAACATGATAGGTGAACCCAAGTCAACCATCCTTAGGGACATGAAAGCAGCTCAACCTACCCTATATGATGGTAATGTGATGCTTATGCCCATTCATGACCCGCCTGAGCATATCTACACTAAAGAGGAGGATGAGATAAGTGAGAGAACTAGGGAAAGAATGAATGAGAAAATGAAGGATCCCAAATGCATAGCCAAACGAATAATAGTCAAGCCCCATGATTATTATGAGGAGAATCGTTTGACTGTGTTTGCCCCTCAAAAGAAGTTAACACCTGAACAAATATTTTGGAAACAAGATAATGAAAAACTTAAGGAAGAAAAACTTAAGGCCAACACACCCCTCATTAGAAAAGTTGCGTCCATAACGGTGTATCCTCCCAATACACCTAGGAATTTGGTGCCTTTGTCTCTTCCCACTGAATGCAAAACCTTTATTAGCTTATATGTGCTTTGAAAGGAAAAATGCCAAGTACCACTTGTCACTGTGATGCACCAAAGGTTTATGCTATTAAAAAGTATGATGTTGATGTACCACGAGTTATTCCGTTTCCCCTTAGGAATAATAGTCTTGCCCATCAAACATATATCGATCACCTTAGGGATGGCCTTGATATACTTCGTAAGGTTGTTGAAGAGATCAGAATAGAAAAGCCACGCGATAGGGCAACTGGGTATGCCTGCGTCCTCACAAAAAGGATTCAGGAACAGTTAGAATACGCCATTGGCACGTGTCCTAAGTCTCACAACCTAAGAGATAGGGTAGTTACATCATCATCCACTATTAAGAACAAGCATGTAACCTTTGAGGTATCCTTGGAAACTTCAGATCCCAACACATCAAAACATGTTCAGCAACTAGAAGTGAAAAAGACTAAGATTCCCATCAGTCCTTCTACAGGAGTTAATAGTGACACTAAAGCTAGCGAGTCAAAACCTAGGAGAAACATAAAGAATTCTAGGATTTCACCAGCTAAAAGTGTTCCTAAAAGGAAAGTAGAAGACCACATGAGAAACAACAAGTCAGATTTGAACAAAAGGAATCATAATTCGAATCCAAATTCACTTTGAAAAACATGTAATGAATGCATAATTTCGTGTAATCATGATAAATGTGTTAAGAAATTTCTGAAGTCGTCCAACAAACCCCCAGTTAGGAAAGTTTGGAGAGCTAGACAAATTAAGCAATCTTGGAAACCCACAGGGAAAATGTTTACCAATGTGGGCTTTCAGTGGAAGCCCACGGGCCGAACATTCACACTAGGGGAACATTGCCCTTTAACAAGGATTACAATTCCTAGAGTAGTGCCTGTTAAGGAATGGAAGCCTACAGGTAGAGTTATCCCTTTAGATACACAATGTCCCTTAACTAGGTCCATTGCATCTACTAGTGTTGCCCCTATTGTTAAAACCAAGGCACCTATGGTTTCAGCAGCCCCAAAGATTGTTTGCACTAACCAACTGGAACCCAACCTTAATTGGGGATCCGGCTCTCCAAATTCTCTTCTTTCGTCTGTTTTCAAATGCAGGTCGTACGGATCGTCCTTTGACATTTGGACACAGGCTGCTCGCAACATATGAGGGGAATCATAATGACGTCTGTTCAAATCAGTTCAGGCCTCGTTCTTCAATGACTATGACGTTTGAACAATGCAGTTCAAGCCTCGGGTCTCAATGTTTTCATAATCGCGTCTGCTGACATCTCTTCAGGCCCCGTTCATCAAAGAAAAGAAAGGTGTACGCTTGAGTGCGCTTTATCTTCAGAAGAAGAGGAATCTTCTTATTTATGACCATTCTCATCAAGCTTCATGTTCTTCAAATGCTCATTTAGTCACCAAAGGGGATAAAAGTACATTGGAGTATATTCTTATTCACCTGCTCTATCAAAAATGGCAGTTAGTCGTCATGTGCAATTTTTGAGGGGGAGAAAGGTGAATAAACTACATGGTGATTGAGATTTGAGAAGTGGTCATACGACTCTCCATGTTTCTGACTTTTCTCATATAAAGGCTTCATACTTGCTCCATGCTCATTCAGATATCAAGTGGATCTACTTCCATCCGATTGGACGTTTATTCACTCAATCGAAAATAGCATCCTCGTATGCAATCTTTGAGGGGGAGAAGTGTGAACAGTGGACCAACCTCATATGCACTTGTTCAATCAAAGATGGCATCCTCGTATGCAATCTTTGAGGGGGAGATGTGTGAACAAGTGATTCGATGTACATTTGGTTGTTGGTTCACTCACTTGAGCTGGGCATCTAATTGTGACCATGGAGTTGATTAGGTATCACTTATTCGAGATTGAAGTTGACTTCCTCAAAGGCGTGATCTTATCCTATCTTGAAGTCGGGGTTGGTTGGATGCATGACTTTCTATGATAACTTGCTCGTGCTTAAGATTTAAGTTGAAGACTTAGGTTATCTAGTTACCAGTAGTCGGGGTAACTATCACTTAAAGGAGTTACGTTGTAGTACTCAGTGTCACACGCCGTTGTCGTTGTGGATAATCGTAAGAGGTGTTAATGTCTCATACCTTGGTTGGGTATTGAGTACTTAGAGATTTGCTTGGAGCACTAATTCTCTACACCGTTCTTCCAACATTAGTGCAAGCGTAAGTCACAAGAATGGGGAATTCTATCTTCAGGCTCAAGTTTGGTATATCGGGTTTGCTCCATCAGTTATCTCATCAAAAGGCCTACTTGAGGGTTGATAAAGATAGTCAGAGACGGTTTCGGCAGCGGTTAATTCTCACTTGATCTACCTGAGCCTAAGTTGTTCTTCTCACAAGATTTCAAGAATATGTTCGTAAAATGTGTTGCTGATTCTGAGGTATCAAAACCAGCAAGGGGGAAGGAGACATACATCTGAATGCACAATGAGTACACATGATGAGCTTTATACTTCTTCTCAATTGAAGATTATTCCGGGAAGACAAATGTCATAACCGCAGAGAATATCAGTGTTCTAACTCGTTCCTTCTGGTGTATCATTCCAACTACGTGTGGAAAGAGAATGTCAGTTTCTGATGATAAAAGAGGTACACAAATGTATGATGATTCCTATGGTTAGTCGGTATCCTACTGAAGGAAATGTGTACATCCGGTACTCAGTAGCTGTTATGGTACTGTCTTGGTGTTATCATGTCGACTACATACGGGATAAATTGCTTACACTCGGGACTTAGCTGAATTTGGTGTAACAATTCTCATCTGCAATTTCCTGAAAGGAGATAAGGGGATTTTCGGGTCTTAATTGATCTTGATGATGCTTTGTCGACTTCGTTAATGGGATTGAGTGTGTACTTCGGGTTTTTGGGCTTCATATATCGAGACTGGCTGCATCTCTTTAATTACTTGGGGGAAGTGGTCTCTGGATACTGTTGGTATGCGTTACTTCAGTCTTCAGCGGGAAGAAATGTGAAGAGTTATTCAAATGTGAGATGATTCGTTGCTAATCTATTTGAGGATCCCCGAACGGAGAATCACGATGATTATTCTTAAAAAGGAGCAGCAATACTTGATGTGGTTTGCTACGGTTTTCGCTGTACACTTACCTTATGTAAGCTTGAAAGAGAGCTCAGAATCTGCTCAGTAAGAAGATTGTCGGTTTGGGGGGAAGCTATCAAAGTTGTTCATTGGGAAGGCTCAAGTTCCGACGATTGTTTAGGAGCCTCGAAAGCTTTGGTGGTGAAAGTTTAAGAGATGATTGTCCACAGATTTCTACAACATACTGAACGTATCCTCATTTCGGTATACATTTCATCATCGTCTTAAACTGAATAATATAGTTTGTACATATCTTAAAACATACTGTAAATAGAAAATCTTAGAAAACCTGCTAAGTGTAAATATAGAAACGTAAAACCAGAAAATCCATTAAAAATTTAAAAATTAGAAAAGACCAAAAATAGTTTCACCTAGGCATGTCTTCTGTTTATCGATAACATTTACGGACTTAGAAATGTCATTCAATAATGGCACGGGTCTTTAAATGAAGCTCGAGCAGAAGTTAAAATGGATGGTTAAAACATGTCTAAATGGCTTGCTATTACTTTAGATAGCAACCCGCGCTTCATATTGGGGAAAGCACGTCGCCAAAAAGACGGCTGTTCCTCCAACTGGGTGATGTTCACCTGGGCATGGATTACTTCATATCCATGTTTCCAGATTTGATGTACGTTTCAGTGCATCATTTCTTGTAAAAGAAGAGAAATCTTCTCAGTATGCAAATAGTTTTCATTCTGTGATTCTTCTGAAAATTATTTGTAAGACACTTGGTGATTTTGTGTTGCTTGAAATTCTTTTAGACTTGGATTGTGCATAAAATTTGTCACTCAATCAACGACTACAAATCTTTAACTAGAAATGGTCATTGATTGAGGGGGAGAGTGAATTCAAATTTTATATCATCAAACGGACTTATTGGTTAAATCATACTTGTTAGAAATGGTTTTGTAGTTAATGGGGTATTAGGTGAAGAGGATCTTGCTAAAACTTTATATCAATTGGCCAAATGTGTTGGTTGCTAGAAAGTTTAGGACATTATGTGCAACTTGCTTATAGTTTCCTAGCTTTACATATCTAGTAGGTTCATTTGTGTCACTTTGGAATCCTCGTTTAATCCCCTAAACACTTTAAGACTCAAAACCTAAAAGAAGTAAGAAAACCAGATGTGCTTGATGTTATTGAATACCTGATGAAGCGAAAAGTGTACCGCTTTTAGGGGGTCATTTAAGCCCTAAATCGTATTTATTTGATCAAATATTGCCCTAAATCGTTCCTTTTGTCATTTTAGGTACTTTGGAGAAGAAATCTGGAAAAGGAAGCATTTTGGACGTTTTTGGAGCATAAAAGTGAAGAAAACGACAAAGTCTCAAAATCGGCTGAAAAGTACCTTTGACGGCGTCAGGGATTGGTCCAGACGGCGTCATGGCTTGGCAAGAAAAAGGTGGATATGAAAATTACTCATGATAAGCCAGAGAATTTTGCATGAAAAATCTGACGGCGTCACCCTTTGAAGTGATCAAGGTCGTCACGACTTAACTTAAAGAGGGACGGCGTCAAGCTCAATTCTGATGGCGTCACCCCTTGATAGGCCAGAGCGGATTTTGGAGCACTAAAGAGGGACGGCGTCAGGAAGGCCATCCGGAAACCCTAAAAGCGGCGAGGTGACGGCGTCAGGATCTATAACGTGACGCCGTCAGCCCTTAAACTCTATATATAGTTTTGCAATTTTTTGTCATTGGTGTGGAACTTATTGTGTGTAACTTTGGAGGAGAAACCCTAGACGAATTTCTGCCATTTTTAAGGGTTTTCATACCCTTGGATCTCCCATGTTTAATTGAAGATAAGTGATTATTTAATCATTCAATATGTCTATGTGTTGTTTGATTACATCTTGTTCTTGTCTTTTGATTAACATGCTAGGCTAGATTTATCTTGTGTTTGCTTAGATCTAATGAAACCTAGCTATTGATTATTGGTTATTAGTGTGTTATTAGTTGTATTGGATGATTGTTCATCTATGTTAGGCTTAAGAAAACTGGCTAACTTCCTATTCGGTAACTAGCTTGAACGTCTTAAGAAACATGAACCAATGCGTACTAAGGTTTTTATGGTTGTATTTAATGCATGAGCGAATTCTAGTGATCCCATGTTAGGAGCTTCTTAGCCGGCTCGACATAGGAGTGAAGTAGGAGCTTATAGAGTTGGGGAAGTACGTACGCCACCCCACGATTGGTATTAAGGAATACACCCGTCATCCACGCAATTAATACACACTAATCAACCGGTAAAAGATAGTTAGGGAGTAAGGAAATCTAAGTAAACACATTTCTCTCCATATAAGTTTTACCAACCTTTTCATTTTCGTCATTTTATTTTATTTGCATTCGTAGTTATTTGGGTTAGTTGACTAGCAACTAATTCCGCCCACTCCTTAAAACCCGAGATTTTACTTGCTTTCATAAAAATATAAAAAATACAAAAATAATCTTCCTTCACCCTTAGACCTAATTAGAGTAGTTTTTCATACCTAACGAACACTATTCCCTGTGGAGAACGATCAATCCCCCGTACTTACCACTACACTATACTACATCGGTCAGGTACACTGCCTGGTGGGGTTGTAAGCCTCTTGAGATCCCTCGAGAGGTAAAACCTGTTGTAAGGTTGCAAAACCACGCATCAAGTTTTTGGCGCCGCTGCCGGGGAATAGTTATTGTTTAGGTTGAATTTTTATTTTATTAGGTCTACTCACTTGATTCCTATCGAGTGAGATATTTATTTTCTTTTTATTAGATTTCTTTAGTCTATCTTTTTCTTTGTGCCCTTTGTTTGTAAAACCATTTTCATTTGTCACCATGGCGGATGAAATTCCATTTAGATCATTAACAATAGAGGAACAATTACTTTACACGGATAGATTTGCTTCCTGTTGTTCCAATGAATTTTTAAGTGATCTTAGATATATACAAGAGGAGATGGGTGTAAAGTTTGATAGGTTTGATGAATTATGTGCATGTGCGGATTCTATTAAACAATCATTGTTAGGATCAACTCCTTTTAGTGAAACCCTTTGGAAAAAATTTGAGGAAAACTTCCTAACCGTGAACCATAAGTTGAATGAATTGATGGGTTTATATACATCACAACTTGAGGAAACAAATGAAGAGGATTTATCCGACTATAGGTACCATGAGCAAGAAGACCTAGTTTTTAAGAACATGGACCTTGAATTGGACCAAGATTGTGAGATGGTTAGTGTTGAACTACCTAGTTGCATGAGTGGGATAGATTTCACCAAAACATATGACACGCATGAGGAATCCTTTAGGCAATTGGAACATAGTAATCAAGTTGAATATTACTATGAATCGGACTTAGAATTTCAAATGGCTAGAGAAGGATTTGAGATACTTAGGAATGTGTTTGGGTTAGATCCTACCAAAACACATGATGAACATATAGGTGATTTAGATACTATGGAGAATGAGGTTAGAAATGCAAGACCACTAAATACCCCACAAATCCTACCATCATTTGAGGTTAACACACCGCCCGTAACTTACCCGGAAAAAGTAGAAGAGACTATAGGAACCCCAATAGAGGTAGAGCCCTTGGACCAAACACAACTAGAAGAAATAGGTTTGAATACTTGTAGTCATAACCTTTCTTTTAGTTATATGGAAGTTCCTAGTTTTGATGAACCGGAGCCTCAGCCAAAACCATTACCTAATCTTCCATCCTTAGATGTGAATTTAGGAGTTGAAAAAGGTCCCGATCCACCCATCAAACCATGTAGTCCGGGTAATGTTAAGATTAAGGTAGTAGACTCTAAGCCTTGTAGTGAGGAAGACAATATAGGAGTGAAAAATGACCTTACATGTCTACATCACCCATTCATGATTGATCACAAGAAACATTATGGGTTTAAACCGGGTCTATTGGGTCAAGATGGATTCCCAATTACGAGTCTCTCGAAGTTGTTAGAAAATGATCCCTTTTTAGGAGAACACTTTAACTCACCCATTGACCAAAGTGAACTAGGTAAGGTTATGATAAAAGGAGCACACCCCTTTGAGCATATAATTCATCCACCAATCTTTCCTCACGTGGCATACTCCTACCGAGCTGGTGTGTATCGCTACTATCACCCGCACTTAACCCTAAGTGTAGGGAAAACCTCCCCTATTTCCGTTAAATAAGGGTAGAGTCAGGCTCGTGACTCGAACAAAAACAAGCGCTTCTTGGGAGGCAACCCAAGCTTTATTTGCTTTGTGTGTTTATTTATTTGTTTGTTTGATTTTATTTGCTTCCGTATGTATGTTTAATTTTTATTATTATTGATTCATGTTCAAAACTAAATTGTGAAAATGCTTTATCTTGTTTTTAACTTCGTCTTAACTACATATAAAGGTATTTTGCAAAAGATAAGTGTAAGGGAAATCCAAATCGGTTTATTAGAACAAATGAACATGAATCATAACAATATTAAATTAGCATACATATTAGTATTTGTTTGAGTCAAATGCTTGTATCGAGTCATAATGATGTTTTGCAGGATTTCCAGGAAGTAAGGTATAGGTTTTTCCAGAAATTTTCCGGAAACTTAACATGAGAATTCTGTCAGATCATTTCTGACGGCGTCAGGCTTTACAACCTGACGGCGTCAGGTTTTAATTTTCTGAAATTTTTGAAAGTTTTGTTTTCATAAAAAGTTTTTATTAAATCTCTAACTTATAATCTCCAGGAATCTGCAAAATTATCATTCCACAAGCATTATATCCTTATATATAGAATTTATCCTGCCGATGTTATGCAGGTTTTTTCGTGTTTGTTTTCTCAGGTTTAACAGGTTATTTTGGACAAGGATATGTATGTGGAATCAAGCTTTTGGCGATGCATTAGTCTTGGAGCTTCTACATTCTCTTGGAAGAAGATCTAACCATGTTACTTCTTTATCTACCAAACGAATCAGGGGAGTATTTGATTTCATTCTTTTACCTTATTAATTTTATATCTTGTTATTTGAACATTGGGGACAATGTTCATCTTAAGTGTAAGGGGGGGGGGTAAAAGTATGATTAGAGAATGCTTTTACGCTTGATTTTTTTTTTGTTTAATAGTAGATGTGTAATAAAACTGAGATAAATACCTGTTAGGGCAATTTTAGTGCCAAATTTAAAATTTTTTACAACATATAGGAGTGAAACTTTGATCTTAATGAGCGTCTCACGGATAGGAGTTATATGACTAGCACAAAAACCGTACCACTAAAAAAATTTTCCACCCCCAAATATGTGAGGTTCGCCCCTAGAATTGGTAGGAAAAGCATTTATGCTATGATGTGTGTACCGGTAGCACTTAGATTCTAGAACTTGCGTTAGGACCATTCCGAGGCCACAAGTGAGACTACATTCGTGTAGTTAGATTTACTACATGATAAGAGGCATTAGGATTAACCCATTGTTTTACACCTGTGTTTTTGTTATAATTACTTTGGCTACATTGGTCAAGTAATTCTCCCATACCCTTTGCGTTGTACTCATTTTTAGTACACGATACCCCTAGTACACCCCTCAGAGCCTATCTTTTCGTTTTGACCTTTAAGCATTTTACTTAAAGGAATAATTTGTTACACCCCACTTAAATGTACACCCAAATCGCCTTAGCCTACCTTGTATGCACTCATTTTTAGTGCATTATTGTGACAACATTTGTTTAAACCCAAGTTAATTATCTAGTTGATTACATGGTTGCTAAGTCGAGTCATATCCTTGTACATATTGTTTTGGGACGATTGGGACTCATGGGTAAAGTACTAGTGTAATGGAGTAATGGGGAAGAACATCATTTATTACCCCCATATGTGCTAAATATTTTTAAAAGTACTCCAAGTGTTTCAATTATCTTAATTCGAGTCATTAGAATAGTTATTTGTAAAGTTATGTAAAAGTTCAAGTGTAAGGGGAATACAACGCCCCTATGATGTATTATTTTGGATGGTAGGGCAAGAGTGTATGAAAAAAATAAAAATAAAAAAAAAATCAAGAAAAATACAAAAAAATGAGAAAAAGAAAAGTAGAAAAAACATACGGACTACCATCCCGTTTTATTTTATGTTTATTTTATGTTTTTGTTATTTTGTTTTTAGCTTAAGATTGAGTCGAGTCTTGGCTTAGCAACATTGTATAGTACATGTAATTAATCAAGATCTTTAACTCGCCACCAGTAAAATATCCCTTATCCAACAAAACCGTGTTTATCATATCCCTACACCTCAAGTTATAACCCGTTTAAAAGCCCTCTTTGATAGTTTATCTTAGGTGCTTACGCCTAGTGGAGGAGGTTTTTGATCCTTGCCCAAGCCTATGGTAATCTATTTGCTATGACAGGTAGTGAGAGATATTATCCGTTTTCATTTATGAGATTTATTTTGATGACACTTGAGAGATGTGAGTATCTAAACACTACTTGTGAGGTGCTAGTGTGTAATCTCCATGATTATTATGATTAAAGTGGAACGACTAATTGTTGTAATTACTTTTATATTAGTGTTAAATGACCCCTAACTTGTATTTTGATTAGAATAAAAGCGCATTTGCTTGAGGACAAGCAAATCTCAAGTGTAAGGGTATTTGATGAAGCGAAAAGTGTACCGCTTTTAGGGGGTCATTTAAGCCCAAAATCGTATTTATTTGATCAAATATTGCCCTAAATCGTTCCTTTTGTCATTTTAGGTACTTTGGAGAAGAAATCTGAAAAAGGAAGCATTTTGGACGTTTTTGGAGCATAAAAGTGAAGAAAACGACAAAGTCTCAAAATCGGTTGAAAAGTACCTTTGACGGCGTCAGGGATTGGTCCAGACGGCGTCATGGCTTGGCAAGAAAAAGGTGGATATGAAAATTACTCATGATAAGCCAGAGAATTTTGCATGAAAAATCTGACGGCGTCACCCTTTGAAGTGATCAAGGTCGTCACGACTTAACTTAAAGAGGGACGGCGTCAAGCTCAATTCTGACGGCGGCACCCCTTGATAGGCCAGAGCGGATTTTGGAGCACTAAAGAGGGACGGCGTCAGGAAGGCCATCCGGGAACCCTAAAAGCGGCGAGGTGACGGCGTCAGGATCTATAACGTGACGCCGTCAGCCCTTAAACTCTATATATAGTTTTGCAATTTTTTGTCATTGGTGTGGAACTTATTGTGTGTAACTTTGGAGGAGAAACCCTAGACGAATTTCTGCCATTTTTAAGGGTTTTCATACCCTTGGATCTCCCATGTTTAATTGAAGATAAGTGATTATTTAATCATTCAATATGTCTATGTGTTGTTTGATTACATCTTGTTCTTGTCTTTTGATTAACATGCTAGGCTAGATTTATCTTGTGTTTGCTTAGATCTAATGAAACCTAGCTATTGATTATTGGTTAGTAGTGTGTTATTAGTTGTATTGGATGATTGTTCATCTATGTTAGGCTTAAGAAAACTGGCTAACTTCCTATTCGGTAACTAGCTTGAACGTCTTAAGAAACATGAACCAATGCGTACTAAGGTTTTTATGGTTGTATTTAATGCATGAGCGAATTCTAGTGATCCCATGTTAGGAGCTTCTTAGCCGGCTCGACATAGGAGTGAAGTAGGAGCTTATAGAGTTGGGGAAGTACGTACGCCACCCCACGATTGGTATTAAGGAATACACCCGTCATCTACGCAATTAATACACACTAATCAACCGGTAAAAGATAGTTAGGGAGTAAGGAAATCTAAGTAAACACATTTCTCTCCATATAAGTTTTACCAACCTTTTCATTTTCGTCATTTTATTTTATTTGCATTCGTAGTTATTTGGGTTAGTTGACTAGCAACTAATTCCGCCCACTCCTTAAAACCCGAGATTTTACTTGCTTTCATAAAAATATAAAAAATACAAAAATAATCTTCCTTCACCCTTAGACCTAATTAGAGTAGTTTTTCATACCTAACGAACACTATTCCCTGTGGAGAACGATCAATCCCCCGTACTTACCACTACATTATACTACATCGGTCAGGTACACTGCCTGGTGGGGTTGTAAGCCTCTTGAGATCCCTCGAGAGGTAAAACCTGTTGTAAGGTTGCAAAACCACGCATCAATACCCCTATGACATTTGTATGATCTAAGTGAATGAGTCTCAAATGTTGCTTGTCTCTGCTGCTTAATTGTTGTTGATATTGTGCATATGTTCTCAGGAATCACTTAGGTATATTGCTATCATATTAGAATCATGTTCCTAAGTTCCTGAGTTGTATATTGATATCTGTGTGAATTGCCATGTGCATGATTGGTATTTGCTTTTCTTGCTACATAGTGGTTTGACGTAGTTCCTGATTGTGGTTTGATTATAAGATGAACTTGGTATTATAATGTGGCATGCTGCTGAAGGGTAGCTATTTAGGAATAGTGTATCTGTATGTATGTATATCTGTGTTGATATTCTTATGCAGATTCCATAGCCAAAATGAATGTACCAGTTCCCATTCTAACCATTTGATCAGACGTTCAAACTCTATTGATTGGCTCGGAATTCACCACGACAACAACATCGGCAGCAACAACAACAACAACACCGTCATCACCACCACCACCTTCAGTGAAACAAAGCAATATTTGTTCAGAACTCGCCAAGTGGGGATCTACAATACTTGGACGTTCTTGTTGGTGGATGGATAATCGATGTTGACCAATGACTCCTTCAGAGAAGCGGATGATCACATCATCTGTGCAAAAAGGTCAATATCATTCGTGTCATTAACAATCACTTTGTGCAAAATCAGAAGCAGTGAATCTCCCTCTTAGATTAAGGGGGAGCATAGTATGTTCCATTATCAGAATACATTAAAATTGGACACATTTTCTCCCACATTTTTCTAACTTATTTAAATCATTTGGGATCACAAATCTCAAATGGTTTGAAATTTTTGATCGGGGGAGATAATGTGATTTAAATATGAAATCTGATAAAATGTGATGATTTGAACATATATGCAAGCTCTCCCGTATGTGTTAAACCATTTTATATATCAATGCACATATTGAGGGGGAGCAAAATGTTTTGGATGTGAAAGTAAGCTCTCCAGTAAGTGCTAAACTCTTTTTTATACCAATGCACTTATTGAGGGGGAGCAAAGGATTTGGCATGCATCTTATGTGAGCAAGGCTCAGACTTCACCAATGAATTGACGAAACTTGAACTGTCATCAATCGAAAGGATACGTCTTGGCCGGGTAATAATTTCAAGCTGGTCTAACCAGTGATGTAAGCGTGTCTCGAAAAAGATGTATCTGAGTAGAGTGTACCACTTCGAGAAACTTTCTTTGGACTTGACCAGGCCGGGTAATAATTTCAAGCTAGTCTGACTAGTGATGTAAGCGTGTCTCGAATCGGTCATGTTCACTGAAAGTGGATCAATTCAAAAAGTGCGAGCTCTACCTAACATGTGCAAATTTATAAAACAATCAACCGAGCACATGTTGAGGGGGAGCATTTGAAAAATATAAAACTCTCAAGTGTTTGCAAAAATGTGTTTCAGAATCATGAACACTTTGAGAGATTTTTCAAAGATTTGGTTTGGCAATCGTGGATGAATACCAAAGACCGACCATTTTAATTAATGTATGGAGTTATAAGGATGGTTAGGTTAGGCTCAAGTTCCCACAATCCCGCCAGAGCCGGAGGGATCTACCCAGGGACAATCCACTAGTTAGTGTAGAAGTCCTTAGGTATGATTAAAAAGGAGAAAAGTGGATAAGGGAAAAGTGCCGACTGAGATGGAGCTAGTACTGGAACAAACCCAACAAGGTACTAGTAATGAAGTCTCGGTAAGCACTGAAGGGGTTGAAGAATGAAAAAGAATTGTAAAGATAAAGGGTGAAAAGAAATAGCCCTCCTTACAACTTAGGCAGAAACCGGGTCAATACATATGCTGTCAGAATCACTTAGTTGATTGCTGGCATTGAAGACAAAGTATCATGGACCCAGTGATACGCTGCACAACCCTCCCTAGCCACTCAAGGTCCCTCAAAGGACTCTTGTTTCACTTGTCACGGAGATCAATACATTTCTATCGTCTCTCTCACTCCGAGTTAGATGATATTGAAAAGGTGGCAGTCCTCTCCAGCCTCCGCTCACTAAATCAAAACGCACTATCGAGTCTAGAGCCACGAGATGCATAATAAGATCTCATAGGGACACGAATTATTTCTACACTGGGTGTTCAACATTAAGGACACCAGTTGTAAACTTAAGAGTCCTACGCAGATCTTAGCAATCTGCCAGAACATTTATGAGGGAATTTACAAATGTAATTCTCAATGATTGAATGGAAATTCCTGCCAGGGTCAACATCAAGCAGCCCTGAAAGCAGGTCACTTCGGTAATTCTTTGTGGATTACGCTTAGTGGTCACGGCGGTTTCTAACGGTCTACAGTCGTGGAGTGATCTCCAGCGACTCACCTAATCGTTGATGTGCTACGGTTCGATCTTAAAAATCCCTCTGTGGGTTTTCGATTAGGAACGGTCTTGGTAAGTATTAGAGAGAGTTTTCACACTATGCTATTAATAATCTCAAAGTCCAAACCTGTAAGTACCGGTCGATTTGTTGCTAACTGTCGTATGCAGGAACTTCTGGCGATTGTAGCTGTGGAATGCTGTAGCTGGTTGCTGTTTTAGCTGGTTGCAGAAAAGATGCCAATCCATCATCACATGTTCACACTTTGTCATCAACATAATCAATGGAATCATGATAATCTAAAAGACCTTCAACACTGCTTCCTCAACTCTGAAGCTGAAGATCATGATTCAGAAAAGTGTGAGCATGTTGACACAACAAACACAATCCTCTACCACATGTTCACACTACATCATCATTGTAATTCTACAAAGTCATGATCAACCAAAAGACCTTCAACAAAGCTTCTGCAAACTCTGATGCTGAAGATCATGACACCCAATAGTGTGAGCATGTCGGCTCGAAGAATATCACATCACAAGGAAACATACTGCTGAAAGATGACTTGGAAACAAATGTTGGATGATAAAGTCGAAGAATACTCAAAGATCATCCAAGACGATCAAACGGTCATCAAACGAACACTGCTGAATGCACAAAGTTTCAAGACAATGAAGAATCAAAGACTACGAGCTATGAAGACAACTTCAGAAGATAAAATGCTAGAATTCAAGTTATTATTTCCGGGGTGACCTCCCTTAGGGGGAGATTGTTAGGAATATTAATATTCATATGAAGGTTCGGTCACCCCGAGTATCTAATTAGCATTTATATAGCTCGTAGGCTTATATATATTCGTTTAGTATTATTAGTAATATTAGTATTAACTTAGTCGTATTTATATTTGTGGAGTGGGTCGGGGCTTTCCCCACTGTCAGCTCACTCCACAGCCCACTAGGGGCACCAATATGTAGTAGTATATAAGCCCCTTCTCTCACTTGGGAAGGGTTGGAACTTCCCTACATTCTAATCTAATATTCACATAGTTCTCTCTCTCTAGAAGTTCCCACTTTCTCTCTCTAGTTCTTTGTCATTCGATCCAAACTAAGGCCTCAATCAAGTGTTTCTTGCATTGTGAATACCCTACATTAACTATCAGGACATGTCTTCTTATTGTCTCGAGTATTTATCTGTGTACGTGTGTGCTATTCGCTGATTCGTGCCTATTAGTTAGTTTATTATTTAATTGCAACCAAACCGTGCCAGTCTCTCAGGCTGAACCCCCTTGCGTTAAATTAGGTTGTATAGCTAACTTATGATATTAAAATACTGATTAGAATAACTAGATAATACGTTCCACTCTTAGTGATCGACACTCTACTTACCATTATATACATACTGACCGGGTACACTGCTCGTTAAAGTGTGTGTGTTATTGATAAGTTGGCTAAATATAAATTTAAAACTTGAATACTGCTAAAACCACAACGACATACCGTGGGTATAAATTAGAGCACTCACACGCACGCATCAAGTTTTTGGCGCCGCTGCCGGGGAGTGAATTGTTATTATCTGTTAATTTGATTAGTATTTTAATTAGGTTTTTCTTTTTAATTTTTAATCTAACCGCTAACTGTGTTGTATATTAGTTAAATTGCATTCATTGTATTATTTGCATATTTTTTGTTTTGTGTGTTATTTGTTTTCTTTTATTTTTGTTTGCTTTTGGTTTGTTTTTATTTGTTTTTTATTTTTCGTATTTTCTGCATACTGCTATCGTTGTACTGAGCTTATTCAAACGATACGGCGCATCTGGTTTCTCAGATACGGCGTATTGCGTTTAATTTTTATAATACAACGCGTTTAATAAATTCAATACGACGCATCTTTCCCCAAGATACGGCGTATCCTGTTTTTAATAAGAAATTTTTCTAAGCAATAACGCCATACGACGCATCTGTTTTAACAGATACGGCGTATTTATTATTTTAATTAAAAACAGTTTTTCGAATTATTAAACGGATACGACGCATCGGTCTTTAACGATACGGCGCATCTACTAAATCAAAAATCGATTATATTTATTAAAATTTGAATTCGTTACGATTTTTGATAATTTAAACTTGATACGGCGCATTCTAATTCATAAGCGGTGTATCTGTTTTCTGAATAAAAGTCTGATTACATTTTAACGTAATAAGATACGGCGTATCCAACTTTCTGGATACGGCGCATCGTCCGCAGATATCAGCCATTTTTATTCTTTATATTTGTTTCTAAATTCATTAATTTATCTTCTAGCGAATAGATGCTACTGACGATTTTACCTATGATAACAGGTTTTGTTATGGAAGATATGTCAATGAACGGATATCTTACTAAAGGAACAAAACAACATGATTAATGGATTGGCAATTGAGTGCACCAATTGTCAACGGTGCTTAACAAAGTTCTTTTGGTAAAACACGATTTGAAAGGGATTACAACTAGAGGCGGAAAGTCAACCTTTCAAATGTGATCGGTATTAAGGAGCTGAACGTGAGTCTAACTTGAAGACTCTGGAATAAAGACAAGTGCTGACCGGGAGACAACCCGGATTTATCTTTTAATTTTATGTTCTGTGTCGAGTCTGTCAGACCTGCAGAAGATGCGGCGCATCTCTATCAATAAGATGCGACGCATCACCTGCACTGGTCATATCTTATTTTATTTTATTTTTCTGCATTTTTATTTTTGACTTTAAAACTTATTATCAGTTTACTTAATGCGGCGCATCCCTAGTTAAGGATGCGACACATCTTCTATTCTGATTCGTATTTATTCCAGGCTCGATACGGCGTATCTTCTTCCATAAGATACGGCGCATCGACTGACCTGATGATTTTCATTTTAATTTTTACATTTTATTTTTGCTAACTACTAATGTATTATGCAAGTTTGAACCTTCTTAACTTAGGTGTGTTTAAAGCCTTGGTGGTATTATAGATTCCTGCATTTCCTGTGGATACATCAATTATGAAGCTTAAACGTTCTCATCCACAAGAAGTTGATTTTTGCTCTTATACAAATGGAGGATCATACCGAGCAAATCTCAGGGGAGTTTTTCTGTTCTAATTCTTTTATTTTCCAGTTTTTAATCTTTTATACAAACAACGAGGACGTTGTTTAACTTAAGTGGGGGGATTGGAGAATTAGAACACTTAACACTTACTTGTCCTAAACTTTTTCAAAATATGCTTAAAATGTGCTTAATATATCAAAATTAAAAAATTTTTAGCATGTTTTTGTTTAAAGTCTAAGTTGCATAACTACACACATGACGTTATTTTCAAAAATTGTGATTTTTCAAAAAATTCACAAATCTATGAGTGTGCAGGTGACTTGTAAACTTTAGAACTTGGCTTGTATACTATTCGAGACCACCATAATAAGTATTATTTATATAATTGGGATGACTTGTCTAAATTGGTAAAATTCTAGGATTACACCCAAATAGCCTATTATATGTTATGTGTTATTAGCTAACTACACAGGTTAGTTAACCC
This sequence comes from Artemisia tridentata subsp. tridentata, assembly GCA_021014915.2. Lineage (NCBI taxonomy): Eukaryota > Viridiplantae > Streptophyta > Magnoliopsida > Asterales > Asteraceae > Artemisia > Artemisia tridentata. The sequence goes on from CP139503.1 coordinate 54,784,514, forward strand.
CCGTATAAACCCTTTTGTTACTCTCACTTTTAGAGTAAGATACCCCTAGAAAAACACTCAGAGCCATTCCTTTCGTTTCTTACACCTTTGTTAAAATGTTTCGTTACACCCTTACACGTTAGCCTACCCTGTAGATTAAAATCCGTGGTTGGTTAATTGCTTTAGGCAAAGTGTGTTTCCTTACATTACCTGTGTTCGCGTGCGTAATTCATTATCTTTGGTTAGGTCGGGAAATTGCACAATGCAATTGGAGTGAAAGTAAATATTGTATATCTTTGAGTCTTGTTTTTCGTGTGTTTACTACTTTCACTATTACCGTTATTTCTGAAGTTATGAAAAGTATGGAAAAATTATCCAGAGTTATCATTATAGTGATGTGGTGAAATTTTACACATCTATGTTTATGTTTCAAAAAAAAAAAAAAAAAAAAAAAAAAAAAAAAAAAAAAAAAAAAAAAAAAGAGGAAGAGTTGGAAGTTTGTTTTAACCAACTTATGTAATGTTTTGTATTAAGTGGTCGATATCACCACTAGTTGTTGTATATTATATCTATGGATTGAATGGGAGTTGAACGTTATGGGAACGCCAACTAAAGGTTATTCTTTGATTAAGATCTTGTTGAGTATAATTCGTGTCTACCTAAAGCGTGTGTATCAAGTGTTAAAGCGTGAGTTATTCTATGATATGAGTCTTATTCATGGGATGGTTGGGATAGTGATTAACCACACTTAGGATTTTAATTTATTTGTTTTGTTTATTTTTCATTTTACACCAATTTGTATCCCAAATATTATCCATACCCTATATTATTCTTTATCCAAACCTTTGATTTATTGAGATTAGGGATTTGAGCAATCTTAAGTATCGTAGTCGTGGATTCGGCTATGTATTTATGATTTTGTCGCCCTTTTTGATATAATATTATTGGTGAAGATTACTTGGTCCTATCTTTAGCCTATTCGAGTTAAGGATTTGAGCAATTGCAAGTATCGTGTTCGTGGATTCGATCATGTATTTGTGATTTTGTCGCCTTTTCTGGAATTTGAGATCGATAGAGATTAAGGAGAATAATTAACCCTTAACCTATAAACCCTTTTTACCGCTTTAGACTTGTTATTCCTTGGATTTAGTGGGGGAGATGTGTATACTTGCCAAGCTTATGATAGAATATTCGTCACGACTGGACAGTTAAACGATTAGATTTGCTTTTATCAAATTATTTTATTTTACTTCTAATTCGTTAAGTGTTTGGTTGTGTGATTATGACAAAAATGAATACATGCTTAAATATAAAAATAAATCCTAATATCTTTTAGGATACATTTTCATAAGATTAATTCTAAGGTTTACTTGGGGACAAGTAAAGTTCAAGTGGGGGGATATTTGATGAACTCAAATAAGTACATTTTATTACCGTCATTTATCCTATTTATTTGACTTGTTTTATTATATTATCTGTGAGAATTGATACGTTAATGTTTACTTTTGTAATTCTCAGGTAAAAACAAACATTTGGTGAAACTTGGCGATTTTGGACTAATTATGGAGCAAAACAAGCAAGAAGTTAAGAGTCTACTGAAATGTACAAGATCAAGACTATTCTGAGGTAAGATGCGGCGCATCTAATAAGTAGATGCGGCGCATTGACTTAACTTCGCGTGGGGTCCGAGATTAATATATTCAGGAATATTCGTACACCGCCAGAAGATGCGGCGTAACTCCATTTATAGATGCGGCGCATGTCCTCTTGTATCTTGGATCGTATCTTGTGAAATCTGGATAGTGATGCGTCGTATGTAATAAGCAAGATGCGGCGTATCTGGAGCAGAATAGTCTTGATCTTGTACATTTCAGTAGACTCTTAACTTCTTGCTTGTTTTGCTCCATAATTAGTCCAAAATCGCCAAGTTTCACCAAATGCTTGTTTTTACCTGAGAATTACAAAAGTAAACATTAACGTATCAATTCTCACAGATAATATAATAAAACAAGTCAAATAAATAGGACTACCATCTCTATCAACGGCGCCAAAAACTTGATGCGTGCGTGCGAGTGCTCTAATTTATACCCACGGTATGTCGTTGTGGTTTTAGCAGTATTCAAGTTTTAAATTTATATTTAGCCGACTTATCAATAACACACACACTTTAACGAGCAGTGTACCCAGTCAGTATGTATATAATGGTAAGTAGAGTGTCGATCACTAAGAGTGGAACGTATTATCTAGTTATTCTAATCAGTATTTTAATATCTTAAGTTAGCTATACAACCTAATTTAACGCAAGGGGGTTCAGCCTGAGAGACTGGCACGGTTTGGTTGCAATTAAATAATAAACTAACTAATAGGCACGAATCAGCGAATAGCACACACGTACACAGATAAATGCTCGAGACAATAAGAAGACCTGTCCTGATAGTTAAGTAGCTTGTCACTTGTTTTATTGCTAGTTTTATATGAAGTGTATAGTTCGATGCAACGCACCGAGATTAAGTCCTTTCTCGTTGGTTCTAATCTTATCGGCGAGTAAACCCTTAATGATTACTTATGACTATCCCATTTATCTTTCTTCCTACTTTTCTACAGACGATAGAATGCATAGGCGATCTAATAAATAGGCGAGGAAGGGGCATGGCGACCCAAGCAATGCTCAGCTAGACACAGAGGTTATCAATGCACTAATAAAAGTCACCAAAGACATCAACATATAAACTTTAATTAATGGGAAAGCAATTTTAAGGGGAGTTGAAGTGCATGGTTAATCCATGATCACAAGCCCATCAATCCTGATCAATTAAAGTGTACTAATACAATAAAACAAAACTACTTAATGAATTGAATACATGCAGGACCTTCTTATAGCTCTCGTATCTTCGTTCAAGGTGTGTCTTGTGCTGCTATCACGACTGAATTCGGCCTAGAGAATATCGTACGTACCAAAAGTCTCCCTTTTTCTCTCGTCTGACATTGGGGTATTTATAGTTTCTGTCTGAGGTAAGATGCGGCGCATCTAATAAGTAGATGCGGCGCATTGACTTAACTTCGCGTGGGGTCCAAGATTAATATATTCAGGAATATTCGTACACCGCCAGAAGATGCGGCGTAACTCCATTTATAGATGCGGCGCATGTCCTCTTGTATCTTGGATCGTATCTTGTGAAATCTGGATAGTGATGCGCCGTATGTAATAAGCAAGATGCGGCGTATCTGGAGCAGAATAGTCTTGATCTTGTACATTTCAGTAGACTCTTAACTTCTTGCTTGTTTTGCTCCATAATTAGTCCAAAATCTCCAAGTTTCACCAAATGCTTGTTTTTACCTGAGAATTACAAAAGTAAACATAAACATATCAATTCTCACAGATAATATAATAAAACAAGTCAAATAAATAGGATAAATGACGGTAATAAAATGTACTTATTTGAGTTCATCAAAACCATAGAGTGAACCTTAAAAGGCAAACACCTAAATCTCACTTTCACTCTAGTTTTAAGAAGACAAACCCCAGAGTAGTCAAAAACAAGTCTGGCTCAATCTCAGATCCTGCTGCTAGACTTATGGATCCTGCTGCTAAACAAGTTCATTCTGCTGCTCGACCATTTATGACTATTAACCCAAAATCAACAGCTAAGGGTGCAAAATCATTTTTCAAACATGCACCTACAACTGTTCTAAGGCCCATTCAAACAAAGGCAGTGGTCCATAAACAAATTAGGAGACCAAAGAGTTCAACTACAAAGTTAGCAGACTCTGCTGCTAAGCACATGGTTCACTCTGCTGCTAAGGGAAAAAGGGCAAATGCTGTTAAGGCCTCAGCATGTTGGATTCTTAAATCCAATGTTGCATCAACTGTCCTTAAAAGATTGAATTATATTGATGCAAGAGACAGATCCAAGTCAGTAATGGCTTGGATCCCCAAAAGAAACTAACACTCTTATTTGTGTTCAGGAACATTCAAATGATCAGGAAGAGGATCAAGGATACTCAGATAGTGGATGTTCAAGGCACATGACAGGCAACATGTCTTATCTCTCAGATTTTGAAGCTTTCAATGGAGGATATGTTACCTTTGGAGGGGGTGTTCGTGGCAAAATTTCTGGTAAATGTACAATCAAAACCGGAAATTTAGATTTTGAAGATGTGTACTATGTAAAAGAGCTAAATTATAATCTTTTTAGTGTTTCACAAATGTGTGACAAAAAGAATAATGTTCTTTTCTGTGAGACTGAATGTCTTGTACTTTCTCCTAATTTTAAGATGCCTGATGAAAGTCAAGTACTTCTTAGAATTCCTAGAAAGGGCAATATGTACAGTGTAGACATGAAGAATATTATTCCTAAAAAGAATTTAACTTGTCCTGTTGCAAAGGCCTCATTGGATGAATCAATGAAATGGCATAGAAGGCTTGGTCATATTAACTTCAAAACCATAAATAAAATTGTTAAGAATGGTTTGGTAAGAGGTTTACCTCACAAAAGATTTGAAAATGATCAAACATGCATTGCTTGTCTAAAAGGAAAACAACACAAAGCCACTTGTAAGCCCAAGATTTTTAACTCTATCAATCAGTCTTTGTTTATGCTGCATATGGACTTATTTGGACCTGTTTCAGTGATGAGCATAATGCATAAGAGATATTGTCTAGTTATTACTGATGACTATAGTAGATTTACATGGGTTTTCTTTTTAGCCACTAAGGATGAGACATCAAGCATCCTTAAGGACTTCATTACACAGATAGAAAACCAAGTAAGCAAGAAAGTGAAAGTCATTAGATGCGATAATGGGACAGAATTTAAGAATAGAGTTATGGATGACTTCTGCAAAGAAAAAGGTATTAAGAGAGAATTTAGTGTTGCTAGAACACCACAACAGAATGGTGTAGCTGAAAGAAAGAATAGAACACTAATTGAAGCTGCTAGAACAATGTTAGCTGATTCTAAGCTACCAATAAATTTTTGGGCAGAGGCAGTCAATACTGCTTGCTATGTTCAAAATAGAGTTTTAGTTGTGCAGCCTCACAATAAGACATCATATGAACTTTTTAATGGTAGAACTCCTGCAATAGGATTTCTTAGACCTTTTGGATGTCATGTGACAATTCTCAATACCTTAGACCATTTAGAAAATTCGATGGTAAGGCAGATGAAGAATTCTTTGTTGGTTATTCTCTCAATAGCAAAGATTTTAGAGTTTATAACACAAGAAAAGAAATAGTAGAGGAAAATCTACATGTGGAGTTTTTAGAAAACAAATCCAATGTAGAAGGTCAAGGACCAAAATGGCTATTTGATCTAGAATATCTAACAAATTCAATGAATTATGTGCCTTTTGTTGCAGAAACTAATGATTTTGCAGGTTCTTATACAACAAATGAGGCAGAGTTAGAGAAAGATCAAAATGATGTGATAATGCCAATATGGTCAAGTTCAATTGTGGAATCAACTTCGACAACTGATGAATCTTCTTCTAGTAAGGCTAAAGAAGGTGTTGAAGATGAAAGTAAAGAATATGGAACTCAGGAACAACAAAATGTTTCTGCTGGTAGTATTTCTGTTGCTGCTGGTAGTGTCTCTGTTCCTGCTGGTCATTCTGCTGATGAGCCAGAGCACTCTGCTGCTACGCTTACTGATTCTGCTGTTCGGCCAAATGACTCTGCTGCTGGCCCTTCAGAAACAAAAGAAGCAGAATTCACAGATAATGAGGTGGATTTGGGTAATCTTCCACCATCTTATCAAGTTCCTTCTACTCCACAATCAAGAATTCACAAAGTTCACTCCCTGGAACATGTGATTGGAGATATACAGTCAGGTGTGAAGACAAGACAACAATTGATGTCTTCAGACCAACAAGGGCTTCTTGATGCCCTTTATGCTTCAAAACAGCATGAGCTTTTAAACTCTTGCTTGTTTGTATGTTTTCTCTCACAAACTGAACCAAAGACAATTCTTACAGCCCTAGATGATTCAAGCTGGTTAGAGGCTATGCAAGAAGAGCTTCTTCAGTTCAAGATTCAAAAGGTTTGGGTGCTAGTTGATTTACCTACAGGTGTGAAGGTAATTGGCACTAGATGGGTTTTTAAGAACAAAAGGGATGAAAGAGGAATAGTGATCAAGAATAAGGCTAGATTAGTAGCCCAAGGGTAAACACAAGAAGAAGGGATAGATTATGATGAAGTTTATGCTCCAGTCGCAAGGATTGAGGCAATTAGGCTGTTTCTAGCTTATGCTTCATTTTTAGGCTTCACAGTCTACCAAATGGATGTCAATAATGCATTTTTATATGGTAAAATTGAACCAGAGGTGTATGTTTCACAACCTCCAGGCTTTATTGATCCATTACATCCAAACAAAGTGTACAAAGTAGTGAAAGCTCTATATGGCCTTCATCAGGCACCAAGAGCTTGGTATGCAACACTAGCTTCCTACTTATTAGAAAATGGATTTCAAAGAGGAAAGATTGATCAGACACTTTTCATCAAACAGCACAAGAAGGATCTTCTGTTAGTGCAGGTGTATGTGGATGACATTATCTTTGGATCTACTAGGAAAGATATGTGTTTAGAATTTGAGAAGCTTATGAAAGATAAGTTTCAGATGAGTTCTATGGGAGAACTTACATTCTTTTTGGGTTTGCAAGTTAAGCAATCATCTGAAGGCATATTTATTAGTCAAGACAAATATGTTGCAGAGATACTTAGAAAATTTCAATTTGCTGATTCAAAAATAGCAAGCACACCAATGGACTCTGAGAAGCACCTTCTGAAAGATGAAGATGGAGAGAGTGTAGATGCACACACTTACAGATCTATGATAGGATCTTTGATGTACCTTACATCATCTAGACCTGATATCATGTTTCCTGTTTGTGTTTGTGCAAGATTTCAAGTTACTCCAAAGGTTTCTCATTTAACTGCAGTCAAGAGAATTTTTAGATATCTTAAAGGTCAACCAAGGTTGGGTATATGGTATTCTAGAGAATCTCCTTTTGACTTGGTAGCATATTCGGATAGTGATTATGCTGGTGCTAGCTTGGACAGAAAGTCAACAACTGGAGGATGTCAATTCCTTGGGTGTAGACTTGTCTCATGGCAGTGTAAGAAGCAAACAAGTGTGGCAAATTCAACAACTGAAGCTGAATACATAGCTGCTGCAAGTTGCTCTAGTCAAGTTCTATGGCTTCAAAACCAACTCCTTGATTATGGGTACAATTTCTTAAACACTGTTATTCATATTGATAATAGTAGTACAATTTGTATTATTAAAAATCCAGTGCAACATTCTAAAACAAAACACATTGAAATTAGACATCACTTTATAAGAGATTGCAATGAGAAAAGATTAATTCAAGTTCTTAAAATTGCTTCAGAACATAATTTTGCAGATCTGCTAACAAAAGCTTTTGGTGTTTCAAGGTTTCAGTACTTGGTAGCAAGTATTGGAATGCTTAATCTTTAAATTTTCAATATGATGTGTTTTTGTAAATAAATTTTTGTTGTTACTACTGATTTATATGATACTGCTGTTATTACAAAAGTTTGTGCTAATAGTACAAATTTAAATTGTGTTATTCATATAGTTGGTCTTTTGATTATACTAATGCAAGACAAGTACTTTGTATTTTGTTCTTTTGGTTTTAGACTAACAATTTTAGGTATGAATATGTAAACACAAATGATGTTTCAAGTGAAATGGAAACAGCAGAATTGAGATATTAGCTGCTGACCATAATAGGTTTATGATGGACTGAGTTTGGGAATTCAAACCTCCTTAAAACTTCTTTCTTGAAATCTAGTTATGATATTTCACATTGAATTGATAACTTAGTTGATCAGATAGTAACTGATGCAACTCACTTTCTATCATTTTATACTTTTAAGTATAATGTGCAAGTCTGAGGACATCTGATAGAAAGAACAGCTAGTAAAAGTGAATCTAACACTTGTGTTAGAGGCAACAATTACTATGAGCTGGAAACCCTGTCAGGAAAGCTCTTTGAATGAGTTTATCTGCACACAGGCAGTTATTTATAACTGAAAAATATTGGTTCTCACACAACCAGAGGTTGCTTTAAATCGAAATGCTGATTAAGTGTCTGTTATACACTTGATTCCTTCAAAATGGTTGAAAGTAGTATGATTTTTCAATTCTAAAATCATGAACATACTACTAAGTCAAATGATTTCTTAAAAGGACTTTCAAGGATTCAAAAAAACCATCCATTGATGGATCATGAATCAAAATGTCCACTGATTCACCTCTCATAGGAGTTAACACACCTAGAAGTGATGAGGGCAGTAACTTAAACTCTTAAGGAATTGATGGCTTCATGTACAATATTGTCTGACAACAAGTTCTATTTGATGGATCAGATGATAAGGAAAGATATTTTTTGGTACATAGTGAGATCTTCCAAACAAGGGGAGGAAACAAAATTTATTTGCTTTAGGGGAGGTAACAATCTCAAGGGAGGAAATAATGGCCCAGAAAAGGAAGATAATCCAATAAAAGGAAGGAGAAGACAAGAGCATACAAGATGATGAGGAGGTTGAAAATGACAAGAATAGAGTTTATTCGGGAGTATTATATATATTCAGAAGGGATGAAGCATTCCAAAGGAGAAAGTTCTATCTAGGTCAAACGAAGAAAAGTTTCAATTTCACTTCAAAGACATGCTGGTTAGATGATTTCACTTGTTGAAACAAGCATCCAAGATACACAGCATCATTGCCTCTTATAATTCCTCCATCCAAGGAAATTGCACCATCTTTTAGTCCAAGATTGGTTCAATATGTTTTGATATTGTTAAAGTCAAAGAAGAGCAAAGTAGATGAATTACTGAGAAGATATTCAATCTTGAAGAACATAAGTGTTTGAAAGATCTTCAATCCAAGATTTAATTCAGAAACATGTTGAAATGGTTTACATGTTTAGGGGAGGATTGTTGGGAATTAAATATTCAAGATGTCTAATATCGGGTTCTAATCCAAGAAATACTCTAAGTGTAATTCTGCTACTAGTGCAAATGGTTCCTGCTGTTAATGTTGTTCCTGCTGATAGAACATTTCACTCTGCTGCTAGTGATAAATGACTCTGCTGTTCGGCTTAGCATTCTGCTGTTGTTGATCCTGCTGCTAATGATACTTGTTCCTGCTGATATCGATAACTCATTGCTGCTGATAGTGAACATTCTGCTGCTGAGTGGATAAGATCGAAAAGATATTTATTGTATTTTGGTCAACAATATACGGTAGATAATATCTTACCCCATGTGCTTAGTTAACAAGTTGTATACATAGATACATGTTGTATCTTATGTACTGACACTAAAGGATAAGTTAACAAAGTAAGTCGGCCAAGACTTTAAGCAATATGTAAAGATCTTTTGGACTATAAAAGAGATCTTAGTTGTGATGTTAGAAATAGAGTTAGTCAAGTGTCCATGCATATGTTATTTTGCAAGAACATATAACTGTTAGATAAGAACAAACACAAAAACATCACGAGTTAGAAAAACTTAAGATTCAAGGTTTTAACCCTAGTGATATTTCAAGATCACTCGTATTATTATCTTTAATAATATTGAATCGTTTGGTGATAATCTTTATGTGTTCATTGCTAACTAACAAACATAACAATTCCATTTTCATAACATACACAACCTTCTAAGTTTGGTTGAGTGAATTCCACGCACTTAATCATTTTAACACAACATATCATACACACAAAGTTATAAGGTTTAACCACCTTAATCGTGTGTCCAGGATCCTAGCAACTATTCTGTTTCTCGTTGTTTGTGATTGAACAAGATTACCAAATCTTTGATAAATATCTTGGGCGTGGCCACACAAACATCTTGTCATCCCTACGAGGGGACCAGCAGTATTAAACTCCAAATAAATTTGAATGAACAAATTCATTATTGACTACAAGCAAAACCCATGAACTTTGTAACACTTCTGAAAACAATCCTTATAATTACCAGTTACGTATAGCGTTAAATTGCTTCACAGAAATGCACTACATTAATTACAGTTCTCTGGTATCTCAAGTCTGATGATAACTATTTTTGATTTACTTAATAATAAGATCCATAAAGTATAATCATGTAGTTTGGGATAAGTCCTACATTCAAGTTATTGAATATCATATGAAATTGGTATGTCAACGCATCAATATACATTCATTATTTACGGATTAAACATGCAAATATAGGACACAATATATTAAAGAATGAAAAATGAACATAACAAACACTTTATTTCATTAAATATAATAATTGTTTACAATATCCTTTATCCAAATACTAATCACAGTTATGCATGAAACTACTAGCTAAACGAAGTCCAATGTCATTGGCAAGTTCAGTAAACTTTTCTTTAGCTAAAGCCTTAGTGAAAGGATCAGCTAAGTTGTCATCTGTGTGAACTTTCAGTAGATTAATTTCACTTTCGCAGACTTGTTCCCGAACATAGTGATACTTTCGTAGAAAATGTCTGGTGCCCTTCATGACTCCAGGTTCATTGGAAAATATGATTGCAGCAGAATTGTCGCAATACATATTAATAGGTGATTCAATTGAAGGCATAACACTAAGCCCTTAAATGAATTTCCTAATCCAAACAGCCTCCATTGTAGCTTCTGAAGCAGCTATGTATTCAGCTTCTGTCGCAGACATCGCAATTGTACTCTGCTTATTGCTCTTTCAGTCTATTGCTCCTCCATTAATAACAAAGACATAACCCGTCTGAGACTTCGTATCATCTTTATCACATTGCCAGGACGCATCACAGAAACCTGTAACATCAAGTTCTCTATCTGGATTTCCACCATACACTAAAAACATATCTTTTGTATTTTTTAAATACTTGAGAATATGTTTAACAGCAACCCAGTGAAGTTTTCCTGGATTCTGTTGATATCGACTGGTGATATTTTGAGTGTACGTCACATCTAGCCTTGTGCATCTAACAACATACATGATAGATCCTACAGCCGAAGCATAAGGAACTTTACTCATGTATGCCACCTCTAAAGGTGTTGAAGCACACATTTCGCTACATAAGTCATGTTTTACTTCCATTGGCAAATGTCCTTTCTTGGAATTTTGCATACCGAATCTCTTCAATATTTTGTCAATGTAAGCACTTTGACTTAATCCAATTAACCGATGTGATCTAACTCTATAGATCTTGATTCCCAGAATGTATGCAACTTCCTCTAAATCCTTTATAGAAAAACACTTTCCAGGATATGGCTTAACTTTTTGCAAATTTGGAATGTTTTTTCCAATAATTAACATGTCATCAACATATAGGATAAGGAAAATAACATCACTCCCACTAGCTTTGTGATATACACATGGCTCATCAAGATTCTGAGTAAATTCAAACTTATTAATTTCTTCATCAAATATTTTATTCCATTGCCGTGACACTTACTTCAATCCATAAATGGATCTTTGAAGTTTGCATACACGGTTTGGAAATTGTGGATTCACAAACCCCTCAGGCTGCCCCATATAGATGTCTTTATCTAGGCGACCATTTAAGAAGGCAGTTTTGACATCCATTTACCAAATCTCATAGTCATAGTACGCTGCTATAGCTATGAGAATCCTAATAGCCCTAATGTCTGCTACAGGAGAAAAGGTCTCCTCGTAGTCAACCTCATAGGTTTGAGTAAAGCCTTTAGCTACCAGACGAGCCTTATAGGTGTGTTCATTGCCATCCATGTCAATTTTCTTCTTGAAGAGCCACTTACTTCCAACGACTTTAGCATTGGGAGGAAGGTCTACTTCAATCCAGACATCGTTATCTTTCATGGATTGCATTTTCCCATTCATAGCAACTACCCATTTATCCTTTTCAGGATCATTAATGGCAGCCCTATAATTAGCAGGTTCTCTAAGATCCCCTAATATAGTTTCCTCAACTTTTACGTTAAGAATAGACGTTTAGGAGCTTTCACAGTCCTTGTAGACTTGTGGATGGGAACAACTTCAGGCGGAGGACCCAGACTTTCAAGTTCCACAAGAAGCTTGCTAGTGTTTTCAGAAGGTAATGCATCTTCATGATCATCTTCCAGATTATAAATTCTCCCGCTGAATTCTTGAGATATGAGATCCTTTTCAAGAAAGTCTCCATACCTAGCAACAATTACTTTGTTTTCAGGTGGAAAATAAAAGTAGTATCCCATCGTTTCCTTTGGGTATCCTACAAAGATACACTTTACAGATCTCTGTTGAAGTTTATCTGCTGAGTCACGTTTAAAAAACGCCTCGCAACCCCAGACCTTTAAATAAGACAAGTTAGGAGCTTTACCATGCCATATCTCATATGGTGTCTTATCAACCTTCTTGGTCGGAACCATATTTAGAATACGAACAACAGATTCTAAAGCATAATCCCAAAAAGATAAAGGAAGAGTTGTAAGATTAAACATTGATCGTACCATGTTTAACAATGTACGATTCCTTCTCTCAGATATACCATTTTGTTGTAGAGTATATGGAGATGTGAGATGCTGGACAATTCCATTCTCAGCTAAGTAATCTTTAAACTCTTGGCTTAGGTATTCACCACCTCTATCGGATCGAAGAGCTTTAATCTTCTTTCCAAGTTGCAATTCTACTTTAGCTTTGAAAACCTTAAATGTTTCAAACACCTCATGTTTATGTTTAAGAAAATAAACATAACCATAACGGCTGAAATCATCAGTAAAGGTTAAGAAGTAGTTAGCACCTCTCCTTGACACATGTCTAAGTGGTCCACATACATCAGTATGTATCAAACCAAGTAGATCAGAAGCCTTTTCCATACGATTATGATGGTTTCTTTGTTATCTTCCAAAATATACAAGATTCGCATTTATCAAATGATTCATCATTGATATTTTGCAAAAGCTCATCATGTTGCAGCTTTTCCATGCGAGTCTTGCCTATGTGAGCAAGTCAACAATGCCAAAGATAAGACGAATCCAAGCCCTTCTTGATTCTCTTATTATTGATGCTAAACATCGAATTATATTTATTGGATACATTATCAACCATATCAGTCTCAAACACACCATTCACAGCAATAGCATTAAAATAAAAAATACCATTTAAAGAAACAGAAATTCCATTACTTGTGATAGTGTGAATAAAACCAAGATCCAACAATAAAGAAAAGGAAACAACACCTCTAATAATAGAAGGTGCATAATAACAATTGTTTAATGACAGTACTAATCCCGAAGACAAAACTAAATTAAACACTCCTATGGCTTCAACAGCTGCAGGTGCTCCATTTCTCACATGCATATATTGCTCCCCATAGTCAAGCTTCCTTTCAACTCCAAACCCCTGTAGTGTATTACATATGTGAATACCACATCCAGTATCATATACCCAGGAATTAATTTTATGATTTAGCGTAAATAATTCAATCATAAATAAGTTACGTGAAGTGCTAGCAACCTGCCCAGACTTCTTGTTCTTATTTGCTCACAACTCTTCGAGATAAAGAGGACAATTCCTCTTCCAGTAACCCACTACATGACAGTAGTGGCAAGCCTGATCCTTCTTGGGATTCTCTTTCTTCTATGGAGGATATTTCTTAGGTTCAGGTTGATAGGCCATAACTTGTTTACCCTTATCAGCTTTACCTTTACCCTTCTTGTTCGTTTGCGGTTTTGACTTGTTAATCCTACCGCCCTGAATAGCAAGTACTTGGGGCGTAGAAGCCTTTTGTGGTAATCCTTTCTCATAGTCAATGAGAAATGCATGCAATTCACTCACTGTCTTCCCCACGCAGTGCATATTGAAGTTGCGCACAAAACCACCAAATTCCTTATTCAGGGATCTATTGATTAAGTTAACAGAAATATCTACTGCGTAGGGTTTTCCAAGTGCCTCCAGTTGGTCCATGTAACCTTTCATTTCTAACACATGTGCACTTACAGGTTTACCATCTGCCTACTTACAGCTGTGAAGAGCATCAATCAAATCATAAACCTCAACAGTTGCAGGTTTCTCAAACATATGTCTGAGTTCGTTGAGCATGTCATGAGGGAAAAAAAATCTCAAACTGCTTTTGTAAAGCAGGTGTCATCATTCCCATAATCATGTAAGCCACATCATTATGTTTCATATATTGAACTTTTCACTCTGCTTTTTCCGCATCAGATGCATTAGCAGCAGGTTCAGCAGGACAAGGCTTATACAAATATTCCAGTTTCTCAGCCACTTGCAAGACAATCCTGAGTGATCGAAACTAGTCATCGAAATTTTGTGAGCCAGTCAATTTTTCTCGCTCAAAGAAAGTTTTGAACGCAGAACTCAAAGTAGTGTTATCGTTTTGAGCCATTTCTACAGAAAAAAGTTCAAATATTAGTATTTTCGATAATACTATTTTTCAAGAAAATAAAATACCCAAGGAAATATTCATATAAACATAGAATTTTCTTGAAAACTAGGACCCATATTAACATAGTTTCATCACATCAGTTGATCTGCTAGTAATGAAAGTATAAAATAAGGTAATTGTCGAACAATAATTGGCAAACAATTTCCAATTCGTAGATCATTATGGGATTTACAATTTGCCAAACCTAGTTGCATTGTAAACATGTTTCATCCTCATCTTATTCCTTGAGTTCTAGGTCTCACTAACAACTCAATTAAGTTGTCTAATTTAGAAACAGCAAATTCTCAGGTACGTCCCACGTAATCATGAAATTTACCTCGTCATCACAATATAGCTAAGGTCTCACTTAGGCTAAATGGTGAATTCAAGTGTTTCCTATCATTAGATGACATAAACTTAAATTTAAGGGTACTAGTTTTTTATGTGTGTAATAAAAAAATTATGTATGAAGAAGCATGCATACAACTTCATCACATAGGTTTTAATAAAACTTTTTATTAACCAATTCACTAAGATTAAATTAACAAAGTTTTGATTGAGGTATTGGGTTCACCAATCAAAGAATTATCTTTAATTATCGTCCAGTATATCGTACTTTTGCATAAGTATAAAGACTTAGTGTTTCGGATAATTACCACAAAGTGGTGCATGGAATTAAAGGCTAATTCACCCTTAAGATGATTTTGTACATAAAAGTAGTCGTACTAGGTAGCTCCAATTTGACGCACAAAGGAGCGGAGAAACAAAGGTTAGCATAAAGCCATTAAAAACCCGTTTCTTCAATGTCACAACTTAATGCGTACCCTCCTTATACCCCTCTTATAGTTTGTCACAATTGGGTGAGCCGTTCTTACTATTGGTACAAAACTCATCACTCAATTAAACTATTGAAAATTTAACTCTTAAAAACCAAACCATATTTCACCATTGATTAGTCCCATTTATTTTTCTATTTAAAATTACCCTTTTGTTTATAACATGTCAAACAAAAATAAACAAAACAAGTAACAATAAAAAATAAACAACTAAACAATGCACACATAACGTAACAATTAATATGTGTAAAACAAGTAGCCACATGCAAACCTATTTTTATAAACCCTATTAATAATCAATTATAGGTTAAATAATGGATATATTAACTATGGCTCTCACTTACAAAGACAAGTGAACCACATGCATTGACGAATCAATTGCGTAAACCATAGCTAAAAAATATGCCATATAGCACATAATTGATTAATTAATTTAATTGGAGTCTTCCCCAATTCAAGATTTATCAAAACAATACATGTGAATAAATCTTAACCATTAAACACAAATAATCTCAACAATTAAATTATATAGACAAAAATCCATGACAAACGTGCATGTTTTATCATGGATCTTACATAACAATTATTACACATTGTCGCAAGATCGCATACAATTAACACGTAATTATATCATTCAATTCTAGGGTTTCTAATTCAATTAAAAAACAATTTTTTTTAATTAAGAAGCAATCGACCCCCTTAAAAAATAAGGGTTTCGAATATCAACCCTAAAATTCGACATATATAATTAAACACAATCCAAGATTCATTTTTTACATATTTCGGTAATTAATTACACATTATTCAAGGCTCGTGATGCCACTGTTGGAATTTAATAACATGTCATAACATAAATTAAACACATATCACATCAAAGTAATGCGCAAGCGTAAATGATCATAATAACATATAATTAATTAACCGAATGTAAAAGTATGCGTACCTCTTTTGCAATCTTCAACAAGCTATCAAGATGAACCCTAATTAGGGTTTAAGTGGATTATAAGATTTGCCCCTAACCATTTTTCAATTCAATCCAAGATATAAACAAAAGTATGTTTGTACCACGTTCTTGTACACACGTACTATTAATGAATTAAAGCTAATGCTAGTTAAACAAAACACAAAACAATTTTGTTTTAGAAAACAAAATCCGAAAACCCTATGGAATAGGGGTGTTTGGCCGAGCTTCAAAACAAGAGGAAAAGAAAACCAAGTTTAGGTTTATTGTGTATACAAGAGATCCAAACAATGAACCCTTGGTTTTGTATTTATAGGATAACAAATCTTAGTGAACAAGTTAGGGTTTTGGGTTGGGTTTCCCCACCCTTTTGGCCGATCAGATCTTAAACCCACAAGGGGTTTCTAGATCTTTAGTGTTCTCTATATTTTCCATATACAACACTTTCCTTTTATTAGTTAACGGTCATTAGTCAATTTTCCGTTAATTACTAACGGTCGTTATTCGTTTTGTGTAATTAATAATTAAATATAACCTTTTATATAAAATTATTAATCTTTAATTCTCATACGTAAAGTATGCAATCCCATGGTCTCGAGTTCGATCCTAACACACGTCTGTTAATTTATGTCCATAAACTAACACGTTTGTTCATAACTAAACTAGCTATAGGTTTTTTTTTTTTTTTTTTTTTTTTGTCTATATTCGTTTTTAAACCACTATAATAAAAAAATTAACCGAGCTTTGTGCGAATCACAAGAACAAGTACACTCTTGTAAACAGTTGATAAGTTAAGAATTTGTGATTATTCACTGTTTCACAAAATTTTGCTGATTCGTTTCATAACTGAAGGAATATCACTTTTGTTCGTAACTAGTAAAATGAATCCTGAACACTTGTTGTTCTATACAATGGCAATAAGATGATTTTTGCCACAATTAATAACTTTTCTCATGACTCAAGTGGACGTGTAAATCCACTCGTGTGCTTATAAGCGGTTAAATGTACCGAAAATTAATGCTAAACCTGGAATTTGTTGCCATTGTATAGAACCAGGATAGTTGAGGTGCTTTTCAAAAGTTAGAACCAGAATGAGATTCCTTTAGTTATGAAATATGGATCAAGAAAATATTGTGAAACTGTTAAATCCTCAAAAACACTTATGAGCTTAGACCATTTTGAGGGAATGGTTTAGTATTTATAGGAAGTTCTTTAGGGTTGCGAGGACCCGTAAAGGCAATATGATGGTCCACGTGGTGTCTATCGAGAGAAGGAATGAGGAGAGCACGTGGTGCTCGTCCTAACGATCCTGGTGAGTTTGCCAGACATACCGTTCACCTGGACACGTTTGTCAGGAGAGCTTTGCCGTAACGCTGCTCGGGGAAGTATTTCCCAGGTCTTTCGTTATACTCCGGACTTGTTAGGCTTAGTTTGGGCCGAGTCTAGAGTGTATGGGTCTTAGCCAAGTAGGCTGAAGGTCCTATACACTATCAAAACCCTAATTTGATCACCTGAGTGATTAAACCCTAATTGCCACAAAAACAAAAACCTCACTAAACGCAATAAATCGACCAAACCCTAGCATAACCAAAATCAAGATTCGATTTTAGGACAATGTTAGCAATTACTAAGAACCCTAAATAGGTTATATATGATTAGAGTGACTCTGATACCATTGAAGAGTTCTGGTGGTCACTTGCACGGCTATAAAACATGCATGGTAGAAAATAAACACATAAAGTCGTGCAGACCAAAACCCTAATAAACAAATTTTCTAATAAGGGATATAACCTAATCTAACAGATAAAAAGGTGCTTAGGATTACTTACTTGTTATTCCTGCTACACGTAAGCTCCTTTAACATTTTCTAAAATAAATATTAGAACCTAGTCTAAAATAAACACCATGTAGAAAATGGGTAAAAAGGGTGTTTGGTAAACCACCCGTAACTTTGTAAACTACGTTTCCGTGGGTCGTTGAGACCAAGTTTATACGTTTTAATGAGTTTCATGAAGTCTTAAGTGATTCTGGAAAGTTTGGTAAAATATTGGGTCCGGAAAGTTGGTATTCCGAAAAATGTATGCATTGGGTAATATTGGGCTTTTAGCCGCGCGGCTAAGGGTTTAGCCGCTGCGGCTAAATGCCCAGCCAGGCGGCTAGATGATGTTTTCCACTTTATGGTCAATCTTCGAAAAATCGTATAAAATAAACTGTATGTCCATAGAAGTCGTGCCATCTACCGTTAGAAAGGTATTTTAGTATACTTTCAAATTTTCAGAAGTTGGTTTTAAATAGAAGTATAAAAGAATACTTGATGAATAATAGAATGTCGGTTTCGGTATTGACGTTTGTGCAAAAAAAAAATTTCGAGTTTGGTTTGGGGCGTTTCAAAAATCACATGTGATTTTATGTGTTTTATCCAACTTTCACGAATTAACTGTACTAACCTACTATTCAAAATATAATGTGTAATATATGGTTGGAACCAATATCTAGTTTCAAAAAAAAAAAAAAAGGTGAAACTTTTAGAATTTTTTTGAAAGAAGTTATGTTTATTTTACTACCTATTTAAATATTCGAATATTCAAATTATTGTTGAATCACATGTGATTTTGCATTCAAGTTTTAACAAAAAAAAGAATGAAATAATAATAAAAATTAGAGTTAACTACATTTTTGGTCCTTGTGGTTTACCGGGTGTAACGATTTTGGTCCAATATTTTGAAAAGTAACGGATCCTGTCCAGAATCCGACGACCCGTAACACTTTTGGTCCAATTTTGTTAATGCCGTTAGTTTGACTTTCGTTGACCGTTAAATGAGAGGGTAAATTAGTCATTTTATGCAACCACTCACTCATATCCTTATCTTCACACAAAACACAGACAAAAACATAACACTCCTCTTTATATATATATATATATATATATATATATATATATATATATATATATATATATATATATATATATATATATATATATATAACACTCCTATCTCTCTCTCTCTCTCTCTCTCTCTCTCTCTCTCTCTCTCTTTTGACCTTTGAACACCACAACAACCATCCACCACCAACACCATCACATCACCGGATCGATGAGTGGTTAGTTTTGATTATACAAACGGGTAAAGATGATCAGGAGTGTTTGTGTTGTTTGGTTCTGGTTAAATATGTCGGGTTTTGATTATACAAACGGATAAAGATGGTCACTGGATGGGTTAAATATGTCGGGTTTTGATCATATCCTTGCACTGTTTTAGCTTTTATAATCTTGTTGGGTTTTGCTAATAGTGTAATATGTGATAAAGTAAGTATAGATTCAGCTCCTTTAGGCTTTGAAATTTCAGGGTTTGTGTTAGGTTCTGATAAAAAAGATGGTAATAGTGATAAAGTTAATAGCTTGGTGTCTTTAAATAAGGTTTTTGAGTTTGGGTTTTTTGAGAGAGATAATGGTGAATTTGTTGTGGGGATTAGGTATAGTTTAGGCCTTAAATCTGCTAATTTAGATGTTTGGAGTGTTGGTGGTGGTGTTAGGGTTTTGAGGAATTCCAGTTTTAAGCTTTTGATGGATGGAAGATTGGTCTTGTTTGAGAATCCGAGTAATGCGTTAGTTTGGAGTAGTGATACGGCGAATTTAGGTGTTGAAAAAGTGACCCTTTTGGATAATGGTAAGTCGGTTACTAGTTATTATACGTTCGTGGTTCATCCGGAGGGGTTAGCGTTGATGTGGGAAAGTAATGTTACTTATTGGAGAACACAGCTGAGTTCGTTGTCTGCGACTGTTAAAGAAGTTAGATTTGATTCAAACGGTGTTTTGGGTCTATATGATGATGCTAAAAAGATTGTTTGGTCAGTATCAAGTAAAGATTTTGGTGAAAGTTCGGTTAGTTTGAGGCATGTTAGAATGGATAAAGATGGGAACTTGAGGATTTATTCGTGGGATGATGGTGCTCGTTCTTGGAGAGTTCGTGGGATGATTATACAAACGGATAAATATGTCGGGTTTTGATTATACAAATGGATAAAGATGGTCACTGGTGGTGTGGTGGTTAGATGCGGGAAGCGGGTTGTTATGTTTGATTTATACTGTAATCGTATACATCAAAAAGGTCAATTGATGGGTTTGTCTAATTTTGTAAACGGATCAAGAAAGAAAGCTATTGAAGTCTTTTACGGTGGAGAATGAAGGCCACAAGATGAGTTAAAGATCTATTTTCCTTTTTGTTTAGTGATGGCGGCTTCAGAACCAGGGTTGTTGAGGTTCGGAGATGGTGATGGGTTTAGGCTATAGATTGGAAGTTGGAAAGTGATGGTGAGGGTCTTGGTTGTGTCTAGTTATATCTTCTTTGCAAAAATGTTCAGCTATAACCTGGAATCTGTTGTCTGAACATTATGTTCAGCTATAACCTGGAATCTGGTTTTATGATTTTGGTTGGTTGATTTGTTGATAAGATGGATGATGTTTGAGTTTTAATAATAATAATAATAATAATAATAATAATAATAATAATAATAATAATAATAATAATAATAATAATAATAATAATAATAATAATAATGAAGGAAAGGGCATTTTAGTCATTGTACATCATCATTCGAGGGTATTTTAGTCATTTTATGTTTTTTTAACTAGTCAAACTAACAGTCAACGAAAATTGGACCAAAAGTGTTACGGGTCGTCGGATTCTGGACAGGATCCGTTACTTTTCAAACTATTGGACCAAAATCGTTACACCCGGTAAACCACAAGGACCAAAAATGTAGTTAACTCTAAAAATTAAAAAAAAAATGAAAAAACATGAGAAAATGACATGAAAAAGTTTGTCGAAAATATATTAAAGTGTCCGTCTATTGATAGGTAATTTATCGTCACGATGGTGTAATTTTTTTCATTTAACGATTAATGGTTTAAGAGAATATTAATTTTAAAAAAAAAAAAAAAAAAAAAGAAAAAAAAAAAAAAATCATAATTCAATATGAACATAAGTAGTTAAAATTGATTCTTAAACTTGAATTTTTTTTTTAATACATAAACAGCAATGTTGCAAAAATCGTGAATCGGTAGCGTGGCGGTCGACCACCCTGCAGCGATTAATCGGCCAAGGCGGGATTAATCGGTGATTAATCGGATTGGCATTTTTTGCATCTTTTGGGTATTTCTGGAGACCAAACTAAAGATCGTAACTGATTCCAAGCCTACTATGTTTCCAAACCTCAATAAAAGGCTCCAATTCTGATTATGAGGCTCATTGTGTGTTATAAGTGAAATAAACGATCCCCAAATTAAGTAGAATGCCTAATTTTTTTTTTTTAAAAGCTGACCGATACGGCCGATTTCTGGTCTTTTTTTTGCCCAAACCGATTTTTTGACCGATATGCAAAATTCTACAAGGTCGAAGGCCGATAAGCGATATATCGGCGATTAATCGACCGATACGGCCGATTTTTGCAACATTGATAAATAGTATATTCTTATAAGGGTTTTAGTGATACAATAGCAACAAACGTTTTCAAATGTACTGATTTGGAATATGTACTATTTTTTTGTTCCACTTAATGTTACATACTTTCATGTTTTGTTCTAATTTGCACCAACGTTTACAGGGTACCGGTTAAATTTGTATAAAAGAGGCAAAAAAAATCCTACATGACATATTTAACATTTTAAATAATTTATAACACTTATTTTATTTACTCACTTCATTCCCATACATACCCGCCCAATCGGGGAAGAATTTGGATGAATATTGAATATGCTTTCTCGTATCCAACATTAAATTTGTCATTTTGAACTGCGACAATGGGTTTGTATTTTGATACTCCAGAAATAAAAGTGACTTCAAATAGATCAATCTCAGCCTATTTCTGAACGTTTCAGAGTCTTGTTTTCGCTCCGTAATCTTCGCGGTCTCGTGCCTCGTAACACTTTGATTAGTGGTTTGTTCTTACTCACTTTCTTTTGATTAACTTACGGGTCGGTTCTCAAATGGGTCCAACACAGCTTGAGACGGAAGAAACAACGCTGGTGGGGTTGTACTACATACTCCAGGACTTGTACCCGAAAAACCACATGTAGATCCGTTATAATAAAGCCAAAGAAGTCGCACAACATCATGGTTTTGACCATTTAGCTTGTAGTCTATTACACACCACTAGCCAGCTTGTTATTGCAGTCGAACCAGGTAGTCCACTAGGGTACGGGAACACGCTCGAGGTACGGGTGGGCCACACGTATAATCCGGGTTCAAATGACGACTTATCTTGAAGTTATGAATAAATTATAAGACATTATGTGGGGTTGTGTGGGTAGAATTTGGGTTGATTGGGTTAAGGTTAGGGTTAGTTTCAAATGGGGAAGAACACAAAATCTAGTAAATGAGTTATACGAGCGGGGAAACTCGCGCGTTGCAACAGGAATGCGGTGCTAAGTCTTGTTTTATATCATTATTACTAATTAAAGTCTCTTTGAGTTGATTAATTAAAGTTTCCCAGAAATTTGAAAAAAGTTAATATTTTTTTTTTTTTGAACCGGGTTACCCATGTTAACGGGTTTTTTAAATATGTTATTGAACTTTGTAAATGATGACATTTCTTTGTCGTTAGTTGGGCGTCACAGAATTAGTCCTTAGACAACAATTTTGGTTAGTTTGATCGTTTTTCTTATGTTTTTATTCGTTTTCTTATGTTTTAATACGTTTTCGCCCGTTTTATTATATTTTCATACTTTTTTTTTTATGTTTTTGTACTTTTTTTGCATATTGTCCCTATTAGTGAACCGGCATAACCTAAAAAGCACAAAACGTATCGTAATTGTCAAAAATATTGATTTTTGAAAATATTGCATATTTATACTCGTTTTTATTGGAAAAATTATTTCGTGAACAATGGTGCAAGTTTCGTTAATTTTCAAGTCCGTTTGATATGTTAAATGGGTCCCGCGATGTTTATTGTAAAAGTATAGGCAAGGTGGCAGAATTAGTCCCTCTGCCCATATTTACACAACATATCCCTCACTTTTCAATTTACATACTTGGTTCCTCCTTCAAAAATATAAATACCTTCAAAAAATAATAATAATTCAATTAGTATTTATTCAATCTCTCTCTTCCTTCTCTCTCTACCCGCCGGCGCCATCCCAACTCTGGCCACCGCCATCTTTTTCGGCCACCGGAATATTTTCCGGCGAGTCTCTTTCTTTGCCGAATCAATAGATCGGCCATATTCAACCCTTTCTGGAAACTTTGAACTCACGGCTCCCACCACAACCCTTCTCACGCGCCACCACAGCCCATTGCCGTCACGCCGCCACCACTACCACCTTCCCCTCCATCTTCTCCTCGGTAAAAACCTACCTCACGCGCCTCTATTTCATGTTTTTCTTAAATATTATCAAACCCTAGTTCAATAATTTTTATTTATTTATTTGTTTAGTTATTTAATCCGAAAAATAGTTATGTTTTATCAATAAAAATGGTGGAGCTCTCGTGTGGAAAACCCTCCCCCTCCCCTTCTCGTTGACTCAGTCACTCGGTGAGGGTTTGATATTTTTTTTTTGATGATTTATTAGTTCTTGTTTAGTTTTTTCGTTGTGATGATATTTTTATTTGAGTTTGGATATTGATGGGTCCGTTTAGTTGTTCACAGTTTCGGCAGCCTCATGGCTAGCCAAGCCATGGCTGTTAGGATTAGTTGATGTGAATGAAGCATAGATTTTTTTTTATGCAAACATGCTGCTACAGTTGGGTAGACAGTGGGTTAAATGTACAGCAAGAAATATCAGCCACAAACTAATGTATTAATCACTGTAATAACTTTTTAACCCTCTATTTTTTTAACCACCGATTAGCTACAGTTGAGCTACAGTTCTATGTACAGTGTCGAGGTGAATATGAGCCACACAACGCTGTATTAATCACTGGTTAATTACTTTGTTAAGCAGTTTTTTGGCTAATCCAAAAACTGCCTTTTAAATATATTAGATAATTATATAAATATATGTTAGTGAGATTCCTACATGGCAATACATGTGTCAATAATTATGTTGGTTTCGGTTAAACAAGTTTAATGGCGCAAATTAATACAAAACATGAAAATACTAATATTAAGTGGAATAAAAAAATACGTACTAAATTGGTATATTTAAAAATTTTCATTGATATTATCAGGAACGGATCCAGATGGTGTTGCACAAAAGAAATGTTGGACTTACACAAAAGAAATGTTGGACTAACGGGGTGTTTACTAAATTAAGTGGTTCCATATGAACCACTTAACAAAGCTTTGGTGGGTCTCTCCATTAAGTGGGATTAAAGAATTCATATGGAAAAAAAACACCCCCTAACTAAAGTTACACCGTAAGAAACGGAAGTAACAAAAAAAATTTAGGGGTTGTACATTCCACAAAATCTACAGTTTTGAAATTTTTTTGCACTTCGTGACCTAAAATCGGGTGTAACCCGTGCCACACCCGACATACATGTGGGTCCGTCCCGGATATTATACGACTAAAACCCTTCTTATAAAACATCTGACCCTAAATTAGGCCCATTAAATCACACGGCCCATCACGTAACTTACGTACGCCTAACACTACTTATATAGACTTATCGAGATTAGTTATTCATTCAAAAGAACGAAAAAGATAAAGGAAGAAAGATGGGCTGTGTTATGTGTCCTGCTGGTAATTGTTCACCAGATTGTATATATTTGCGAGTTCTTCCTGCTGATCCATCTGTTTTGGAGGAGAGTAGGAAAAAGGCTATAAAAATACATTTTTTAAGTAATTCTGAGTATTTTGAGAAGTGTTATGGTGATGCATATTCTAAGGGAGGTGTTGATGCAGCAAAGGATCTTGTGGACAGTTGGATATTGGAATATGATGCAAGGGATAAAAACCCAACTCTTGGGCTGGTTGGGATACTCGCAGAGAATGAAAGCAAGATAAAATCTCTCGAAAAACAACTCGAGATGTATGAGAATAGTTATGGTCCGCTCGAAGATGTTGCTCCTGCTGTTGTCATGAGTTTAAGCAAGTGTACAACTAGTTTGGCTGGAACATCTCTTGTTGATTGATTAGGTTAGTTTTTAATAACTAGTTTGTATTTTAGGATCGTTAAGTTATTATTCTTATTAACAGTTTTTTTTTTTGTTTTTTGTTTTTTAAGCTGAAATTTAATTTGTCCATAGTTCGCACAATATTTTTTTCTTGACTTTTGGTTGTGAATGATAATTGTTTACAGTTTTTTGGGGCTGGATTTGGTAGAATGTATTTGTAGTTAATACATTATTGATGGTTTACACTCTTTGGTATATGCTGCATATTTTTGTTCATATATCCATACACACACGTTTGCCGGAGGTCTCTGTCTACATCCGAACCTCCCCCATAAACCTTTCTGGCAGGCTTTTGGGTGTTGTTGTTGCGGTTTACACTCTTTTGAGTTGAATGAGCTTTGTATATCTATGCATATAACTATATAAGTAGTGATAAAAGTTTTGGAAATTGATAAAACATTGCCCTTAGCCGGGAGTTAGGACATGCATAAATTGTTTACCTTGATTATTGACTACCCATGCCTGAATATTACCAATCCCAACCAACTTCTACATCTACATACTTTTACTACCTGTTAAACATAGCCCTTAGAGGCTTAGATCTATGTTTAACAGCATGATGGAATAATGACTAAAAGTGAGTAGATGGACAAAATGTTTGTACTGTGCTAATAAGCTAATTGTATGTACCACTACTTTTACATGCTTCAAATTCTTAGACATATCCCTTAGAACTATGTTTAACATTTATCAAAGCTCAAAAGTTCTACAAAACACTAGTTTTAAGCCATTCATGATAGTAGTCAACTATTTATATGGTTTGTTGGTTACTTTAATACATAAAAGGGTGTTTGGAATGGCTTAATTTTTATGCTTTTGGCGTTTACTTAAAAGTAAGTACTTATAATATGCTTTAAAATAAGCACTTCAGAAAATTGTGTATGGAATTTCTCTATTTGAATTTACTGCAATACTCATAGTATTTGGAACAATTCTTTGTTATAATCAAATCTTTTATAAAAAGTTCTAGGTAAACACTAATTAAGTTGTTATGCGTTCAGGAATAGGTCCGTTTACTTTTGGAATCCTTTTGTGTTACATTGAATATCATTAAAATGGTTTTTTACACTTTTGGGACAAATTTTTGTTTCGAAAGAGTTTTTTTTGCACCGCTCTAGTTACTAATTTATAGCGAATGCTTTTTTAAAAAACTTTTCTTAAGCCATCCTTCATACTACTTTATAAGCCATCCTTCATACTGCCTGTATTGCTATTCTAATATATAGCTACCATTCTAACTAATGTCACTTGAATAAATCTACAAAATAAATGTATAGTTATTATTAGAGCTTAAAGCATGTATCATGCTTATGATTTAACAGTCTCAGCATTAATAAAATTGCGACCGACACAAAATTATATAAATCAAGATGCATCAAAAGTTTGGTACAATCACCTTATAATAATGAAAAAACTCAAATCTATTGTGGTGATATCCGTTTGTAGTTCGTCTTCACTGCATCTATGTAAAAGCATAACGGAGTTTTTTGTTTCATTATATTTGGCCGATTGCTTCTGTTTTTGCTGATTAGGTGGAATTTTAGCTTCTGTTTGTGCTTTAAATATGGAAATTGTGACCCTATTATTTGTTGAATCTCTTGAAATTTTGATAATTCTTTTATTTGGCAAACTGAGATTGGTTTACTATTGTAGCATTTGACACTTGCTGTACGACGAAATAAAGCTTGCACCATTTTATGTTAGCAAAATTAGATGAGTGTTTTTTGGAATAATCCCTGTTCCGGCGGGATTGGGTTTGTTGTTGTTGTTGTTGTTATTCGGAATAATGCACTTTTGCTCACTTTTACACTGGCCGGAGGTCCTTCTGGCAGTCTCTTTACTGTCGGGTTTGTCCTGGCATGCTCATGTCTGTTTGTGTGAAAAGTGGTCTCTGTGAATTAGGTTTTTGGCAATAAGTGTTAGAAGCAATATCAAGTATTTTTGTGGTCTTTCTTGCTAGTTGCTGGTGTTTGGGTACTTATTTGGTCTTTTCCTTTATGCTTTTGGATGATTCTCTTGATTCTGGTTTTTCTTACTTTGTTTTGCCTGCACCATATAGAATTTATAAAACAAGTTATTCGTATTCAACAAGTGCCTTATTACATGTTATTCGTAAAAGTATCGTTTATCATGTTTGGTTCAGGTTGAGTGGGTTAAAATGGGCGGTTTTGTAAAAGGTTAGATAGATGTCTTCTGTTTTTCTTTTTTTTCTTTTTTTTTTTTTTGGCCTAGTTTTTAACTTTTTATATATCCAATTGTGGGCCTGTTTGGTAGGGGCTTTTTGGGGGAGCTGTTAGCTTTTTGTTACAAAAATAATCTCTTCTAAAATTATAGCTCCGTTTGGATACATTAACTTCAAGCTTTTATTTCAAACAAATAGCTCCAAAATGAAAAGCTGATTCATGAAGCTTTTTAAACATCTTAGAGCTGTTAAAACTTTAAATTACTGATATACCCTCCAAACATTTGTTTATAATTATATATATGTCCTTTTATGTCATTTTACATTTTATAATTACATTTAACAGCTAACTTACCAAACACTTGTCCTGAAAAAAAGATAAAGTTTGTAGCTCATGTTAACAGCTTTACAGTTTACAGCTTAGAGCTTACAGTTTACAGCTTATAGTATACAGTTTACAGCTAATTTTGCCAAACATACCCTGTTTATTTATGGGTCTCTCCTTTTTTAAATCAATTTGATTTCTAATGTTTTTCTAAAAATAGCAGATTTATCAAGAATTTGGCATCCGTGGAGATTTTTTGTTCCATCATATATCGATTTAGCTCGTGAAATGAGTTTTTAATGTTTAACTTGTTGGTTCCGAGGTTCGTGAATAATGGCTAATCTATATGTATAAACTAACAATCGGTAAACCGGACTACAACTTATTGCTTTGAGTCGAGTGCTCTCTATCCTTAAAGCAATTTCGCCCCCACCGTTTCAATAGAACACGTGTGCTAAGGGTTATTGGCGAATCACTTCCCAAGATAAAACAAAGCAACGGGTAGCGCTCCTTATCAACAATGCACGGTTGGTGATAAGCTGATTTAACTACTGAGTTTCAAGGTTTTCTAGACGCTATCAAAGTCGTTCCTCGAGTAACGAAGACGATAGCAATCTGGTGTGATAAGAGAGGGTTTTGGTGTGTTAAAGTATGTGTTTTTCCTTACCAAAAATGGCAGAAATCTCGCTGTATATATAGGCCAAATGATGGCTATTCGTAACAGTCACAATGGTTCACCAAAAGGTGCATATAGCGACGAGTTAGCGAGAGAAAAACCGTCGCTAACTGATACAACTTTAAACAGTCGCGATGGTTCATTCACAAACACCATTTAAACCGAATTAACCGCCATCTCAATGAATAGGTGCGTCTTTACAATGGTGATGGTTCATTAGTGACAGTTCTGTGACAGAAAAACTGTCGCTAATAGCCATTTCATGGGTTAACACCAAAAACACAACAAAACTCTTAATTTTCTTCCTAAGACTCAAACCCAAAATGATTTCAAAATAGTGTATTTTGAAAATTTCCCCAACAATCCCCCACCATTTTCAAAATAGACTCGGTTTTAAAAATATAGACACGACACGACCTAACCAGATTCCGAAAACCTTGGGGGTGTTATGCATAAATAAAGGTGGAATATTACACCTTGAACCTTTACGTAGTGAAAGCGCTCAAGTCTAACTAGGGTAAGAATGGTTCAACCAAAGTCATTGAACCATCTTCCTTTATATGTTAGACGGAAATGCCTCACGCATATCCTTCATTTCATTGATTCAATAACGTGAATATTAGACCCTTAGACTTGGCCATGGGTCCGCATCTTGGTTTCTCAGAATGTTTCAGAGCCAAGCCCTCGAGCTCCTTTGAAGCGGCCTCACTTCTACATTCAGATAGGTGGCTTATCAAAAGTGTTCCCGTAACTAAAAACACCCCAACACAAAAATGTGTTATAAGTCCATTAAGAATTAAAATTCAACCTCCAACTTCATTATGGTTCCAAGTTCCACTAAGGGTGTGTTTCTTTTTTGCTTAATGGGGAAAGATAGTGGGACCAAGCAATTTAATAGTATTTCTTTTTCAAATGGGACCCACTAATTCTCTTGTTTGGTCTTAATCCACAAGGCAAAAATTATCTTCCCCTCCCCAATAAGAGCATCATATAGAACGTGGGACCCACATGGCCTTAGCTAAGGGAATTTAGTAAACAGGCCCTAAGCCTGGGATGGTGTGTTGTAAATGTCGCAGAACTTCAGTCACGTTCGGATGATGTACTTTTACTTGATCTCGAGACTTGGTGAAATACCAAGCGTCAAGGCAAGGTTCCATCATGGGTGACTATTTTTATGTGGGCTTAATCCCATCCCTCATACTTCAGTCAGTTTATGTTCAACAAGTTCTTACTCGATTGTAAAAACTAATGGCGATCACCCTATCTTCACAAACTGATTGAGTTTCATATGACTAAATCCAATACTTTAGGAATTGATATGGAAACATAATTGACGACTTGACCATGTCATTGTTCAATTATTATTACCAAGGAATTAGCCTTTATGATTTGCTTATAAGCGTTCCTTTATATCTTTTTTCTTGTTTGAAAAAACCATATTATGACAACATGCCATAGTAAAGTCCAACACTTATAGATGCAATATTCTTGTCCAATTATCTGACTTGCATCGATTCATCCTTTTAGTATTCAAGGCCATAATACAAGTCTATGTTAAACTCAAGAAACTACATTTTCTTGATAATTCAAACTTTTGTATGTAATCAAACAATCAATCGTTAAATATTTTAACGATAAAAAATATTATTAAAACCATTATATGGTTTACCCGTCAAAATTATCATTTTGACAACGAGCACCTGTTGTTCTTTGTGACAAACATATCCAACCAAATATGATTATTGCCCTAATTCTTTATGCAAGAAAGATAAACATCCATGCATGATCGATATTTCATCAAACCTTATTATAATAACAAGAATAACATGATTATGTAACTTCAACGTTAAAGGCAATAAAGACAACAATCGATTATATTATATTTTAACAAATCAGTTCACATGCCAATATTTAGATTTTCCGTCTGCAGGAAGCCATAACAGCAAACCCATAAAAGTTACATATTTTATCATGCAAAATTATCACAAATTTGTCTGTTCTTATAGCCCACCCATAAAAGTTACATATTTTAATAGGAAAGCTTTGTCTCGACAATGTAGTGCCAAATCACAAAGAAAAGTCGAGACAAACATTTTGTCTCGACAAAGTCGACCTTTTTTGGTCGAGACAAACCATTCGACCCAAGTTTTTTTGTCTCGACATTTTAATAAAGAAATGGGACGACATAAACGTGGGACCCACAATCCAGTCAAATACTGGAAATGCACTTTGTCTCGACATTTATTTCAATTTTGTCTCGACATTGTCGAGACAAACATTTTTTTATTTTTGTTAAATAAGTTATTTAATAAAGAAAAATAATTTAGAAATTAAACTTTGTCTCGACATTGTCGAGACAAAGTGTAATTTTATTAAAAAAATATTAAAATTTGTCTCGACATTGTCGAGACAAATTGTAATTTACACGCACTGTTTCTTTGCACTTTTGACAAAATGGGTCGAGCTTTTCTTTGTACTTTGGGTCGACAATGTCGACCCAAAGTGTCAAGTATGCAAAAAAAAAAATGCAGCAGCAGCCTGCATTTCCAGGTTTTTTCCGGAATTTTTTCCGGAAAAAACCTACCGTTACACCTGTAAGCCAACCGATATCCGCAATACCAATTCGACAATATGATACAATGCCAAATACGATACTAATTAAACTAACAAATACGAACTTTATACAAAAACAAACCAAGATTCGGCAATATATTCTTTCATTACATAACTAATAACAAATAGTCAAATACGATACAAATTAAACTACGCCTACTCCGACTCCTCTTCCTCCTCCCCCTCCTCCTCCCCCTCCTCCTCCCCCTCCTCCTCTCCCTCCTCCTCCCCCTCCTCCTCATCACCACCACTAGCATTAGCATTATCGGGAATTTTGCTCAAATGAGGATTCATTTGTCTCACGTAATGGTTAAGGACCTCATTATTAAAACTAGGACCCGGGTTAGAACTAGGACCCGGGTTAGAACTAGAAGCCCCGGGGCATGAAGTAGATCCGGGAAAGACAGGCCGATAACAATTGTCAAGGAAATTAGGGCCAGGATTAAGGTTGGGAAATGGGGGAATTGGGGGAATTGGGGGCATTTCAGAAAATGTGGGAACGTTAATGGGACACGGAGTACCTGGGTTAATGCTGTTGTAGTGGCTCAGAAACTGCCCTAAGAAAGATTCGAGGCCCACTTGTCTGGAGTGCTGTTGTCGGAACTGCTGATCGTACTGAAATTGCTGCTGTTGGAACTGCTGTTGGAAATGAAGTTCCTGCTGTTGCATCTGAAGTTGGATCGTTTCATTTTGCTTCTTCAACAACTCAAGCTCGACTTCCTTTTGCCTTATCACCGATGAAACAGCCTCCTCAGTAGCATAGTTTGGTACAAAAGGCCGATGTGCCGACCTCGATGAAGCTTTTCCGGCGCCTGGCATTTTCCTGCCAACGCCCCTAAAATTTTGCCGGTTGTCACTATGGGCTGCCGCATCGAGTACTTGCTTCTCAGTCATCGGCGGGACCGTACCGGCTTTAACTTTACCCCACATATCCTTCATCTTCAACTGTGTAAGTAAAAAAAAAAAAAAAAAGAAAAAAAACAATTATGTTAAAAAGAGGTAAGTTAAAAAACAAGTAACTAAATATTAATGACGCATGTTAAGAGATAAATTACTTACATAAGCCTCCTCGTCCTCTTTATTTTTGAAGACGCCCGATTTTGATGCATTGTTTCTCCTAAACGTCTCCACGAGTTCTTCATTCTGCCCGCTTCTAACCCGCTATACATACAACATAAAATAAATTAATTAACGAGTTATATATAAACATTATATACACATTTGAAAATCAAAAAATTATAATGAGTCTTACGTGCTCGGTTCGTCCTTGCACGAACGACTTCCTCCCTTGGTAGGTTGTATGCTTGTTCTTTGCCCTATTTTCTGCATTTTTGGCAGATCTCTCCATTCGTTCAGGAGTCAACCACCAGTCTGTATGAAACGAGCCGAGATGTTTAACGAATGAGCCGAGATGATATGGTTCTACACGAGATGTCACACGATTGACCCGAGATGACTATAGAGCTCTATACAATGATAACGACATCAACAACGCACATCACATGCAATTCCTAACCATGGGCCAAGTGTTAACCACAATGTCTCACCAGTCGTAAAGCAGTTTATTAACACGCATGTTTCCTTTGAGTCTGTATGAAACGAGCCGAGATGTTTAACGAATGAGCCGAGATGATATGGTTCTACACGAGATGTCACACGATTGACCCGAGATGACTATAGAGCTCTATACAATGATAACGACATCAACAACGAACATCACATGCAATTCCTAACCATGGGCCAAGTGTTAACCACAATGTCTCACCAGTCGTAAAGCAGTTTATTAACTCGCATGTTTCGTTTGAGTCTGTATGAAACGAGCCGACATGTTTAACGAATGAGCCGAGATGATATGGTTCTACACGAGATGTCACACGATTGACCCGAGATGACTATAGAGCTCTATACAATGATAACGACATCAACAACGCACATCACATGCAATTCCTAACCATGGGCCAAGTGTTAACCACAATGTCTCACCAGTCGTAAAGCAGTTTATTAACTCGCATGTTTCGTTTGAGTCTGTATGAAACGAGCCGACATGTTTAACGAATGAGCCGAGATGATATGGTTCTACACGAGATGTCACACGATTGACCCGAGATGACTATAGAGCTCTATACAATGATAACGACATCAACAACGCACATCACATGCAATTCCTAACCATGGGCCAAGTGTTAACCACAATGTCTCACCAGTCGTAAAGCAGTTTATTAACACGCATGTTTCCTTTGAGTCTGTATGAAACGAGCCGAGATGTTTAACGAATGAGCCGAGATGATATGGTTCTACACGAGATGTCACACGATTGACCCGAGATGACTATAGAGCTCTATACAATGATAACGACATCAACAACGAACATCACATGCAATTCCTAACCATGGGCCAAGTGTTAACCACAATGTCTCACCAGTCGTAAAGCAGTTTATTAACACGCATGTTTCCTTTGAGTCTGTATGAAACGAGCCGAGATGTTTAACGAATGAGCCGAGATGATATGGTTCTACACGAGATGTCACACGATTGACCCGAGATGACTATAGAGCTCTATACAATGATAACGACATCAACAACGAACATCACATGCAATTCCTAACCATGGGCCAAGTGTTAACCACAATGTCTCACCAGTCGTAAAGCAGTTTATTAACTCGCATGTTTCGTTTGAGTCTGTATGAAACGAGCTGACATGTTTAACGAATGAGCCGAGATGATATGGTTCTACACGAGATGTCACACGATTGACCCGAGATGACTATAGAGCTCTATACAATGATAACGACATCAACAACGCACATCACATGCAATTCCTAACCATGGGCCAAGTGTTAACCACAATGTCTCACCAGTCGTAAAGCAGTTTATTAACTCGCATGTTTCGTTTGAGTCTGTATGAAACGAGCCGACATGTTTAACGAATGAGCCGAGATGATATGGTTCTACACGAGATGTCACACGATTGACCCGAGATGACTATAGAGCTCTATACAATGATAACGACATCAACAACGCACATCACATGCAATTCCTAACCATGGGCCAAGTGTTAACCACAATGTCTCACCAGTCGTAAAGCAGTTTATTAACTCGCATGTTTCGTTTGAGTCTGTATGAAACGAGCCGACATGTTTAACGAATGAGCCGAGATGATATGGTTCTACACGAGATGTCACACGATTGACCCGAGATGACTATAGAGCTCTATACAATGATAACGACATCAACAACGCACATCACATGCAATTCCTAACCATGGGCCAAGTGTTAACCACAATGTCTCACCAGTCGTAAAGCAGTTTATTAACTCGCATGTTTCGTTTGAGTCTGTATGAAACGAGCCGACATGTTTAACGAATGAGCCGAGATGATATGGTTCTACACGAGATGTCACACGATTGACCCGAGATGACTATAGAGCTCTATACAATGATAACGACATCAACAACGCACATCACATGCAATTCCTAACCATGGGCCAAGTGTTAACCACAATGTCTCACCAGTCGTAAAGCAGTTTATTAACTCGCATGTTTCGTTTGAGTCTGTATGAAACGAGCCGAGATGTTTAACGAATGAGCCGAGATGATATGGTTCTACACGAGATGTCACACGATTGACCCGAGATGACTATAGAGCTCTATACAATGATAACGACATCAACAACGCACATCACATGCAATTCCTAACCATGGGCCAAGTGTTAACCACAATGTCTCACCAGTTGTAAATATAAAGTTTTTAATTTTAATTATATAGTAGAAAAGTTTTAATATTTATTTTAAAATAAAAAAAAGTTTTAATATTTATTTTAAAATAAAAACAGATTTAAAAAGTTAAAAACAAAAAAATATATATATATTAACACAGTTTGGGTCGACATTGTCGACCCAAACCTCTTTTTAAAAATGTTTTAATATTTATTTTAAAATAAAAACAGATTTAAAAAGTTAAAAACAAAAAAAAATATATATATTAACACAGTTTGGGTCGACATTGTCGACCCAAACCTCTTTTTAAAAATGTTTTATTATTTCTTTTTGGCGGGTTTTTTTAATTTTGGAGAAAAAAATTTGGGGGTAAAATATGGCACGACATTGTCGTGCCATATTGCTTAGCATATTTTTTTTTCCCTTAATTCTTTTACTTAAAACATTTTTAATATTTTTTTTTAAATAAAAAGTTTTTAAAAAAGTTTTTACATAAAAAAAATATATATATTGGCAGTTTGGGTCGACATTGTCGACCCATACTGCTTCATAATTAAAAAAATATATATACTCGATTTGGCACGACATTGTCGTGCCATTTTGCGACATGTTTTGACTGGATTTTTAAGTTGAAAATGTTGTGGGCCATGGTTGCGATTTGGGACCACAATGTCGAGACAAATTTTTGGGCCGTGCCAAATGTTTCATTTTGGTGTAGTAGCCTACCCATAAAAGTTACATATTTTATCATGCAAAATTATCACAAATTTGTCTGTTCTTGTAGCCCACGCATAATCATGTTGTCAATTAATGATACATTAAGGTTTCATCCAATTATACCAACAATACTTACGTTTCCTTGATTTATATTCCTTTAAAACCATATCATCAATCAATTGGACACAGATTAAC
This sequence comes from Artemisia tridentata subsp. tridentata, assembly GCA_021014915.2. Classification (NCBI taxonomy): domain Eukaryota; kingdom Viridiplantae; phylum Streptophyta; class Magnoliopsida; order Asterales; family Asteraceae; genus Artemisia; species Artemisia tridentata. The sequence goes on from CP139503.1 coordinate 54,820,232, forward strand.
CATCCTCTTATCCTCTTGTTAATATTTATTTAATTTCTCAACAAAAGTGTAATGCAATCTATCCATATGCATATATATCAAGATAAAATAAAAAACATGAATAGAAATTTGTGTACCCGCAAGTTTGATCGCAGCAAGTCCAAATTGTAAGTCTTTGTTGAGCAGTCATTGCATGTTCCATTATTTAAGTCTTTGTTGGGCACTCATTGCATGTTCCATTATTTAAATCTTCTTTCCGTCAACATGACGATTTCTCTCAAACACCATTATTCAACACGAAATTGCTTTAAGATTGTTGGTTCCGGGGTTCGTGAATAATGGCTAATCTATATGTATAAACTAACAATCGGTAAACCGGACTACAACTTATTGCTTTGAGTCGAGTGCTCTCTATCCTTAAAGCAATTTCGCCCCCACCGTTTCAATAGAACACGTGTGCTAAGGGTTATTGGCGAATCACTTCCCAAGATAAAACAAAGCAACGGGTAGTGCTCCTTATCAACAATGCACGGTTGGTGATAAGCCGATTGAACTACTGAGTTTCAAGGTTTTCTGGACACTATCGAAGTCGTTCCTCGAGTAACGAAGACGATAGCAATCTGGTGTGATAAGAGAGGGTTTTGGTGTGTTAAAGTATGTGTTTTTCCTTAACAAAAATGGCATAAATCTCGCTGTATATATAGGCCAAATGATGGCTATTCGTAACAGTCACAATGGTTCACCAAAAGGTGCATATAGCGACGATTTAGCGACGAGTTAGCCACAGAAAACCGTCGCTAACTGATACAACTTTAAACAGTCTCAATGGTTCATTCACAAACACCATTTAAACCGAATTAACCGCCATCTCAACGAATAGGTGCGTCTTTACAATGGTGATGGTTCATTAGTGACAATTCTGTGACAGAAAAACTGTCGCTAATAGCCATTTCGTGGGTTCACCAAAACACAACAAAACTCTTAATTTTCTTCCTAAGACTCAAACCCAAAATGATTTCAATATAGTGTATTTTGAAAATTTCCCCAACATAACTTAGTTATGCAATTATGTACATGTAATGGAACTGTTTTATGGTATCTAGTATTAGTATTAAGGAATATGCTATGACATTGGTGACTAGCTATTATGTACTGGACCATGCTTGTCTGTAAATATGTTTGTTCTTGAGCAAAATTCATTGAATACCTCTGATCTTGATGTACCTCTATTCCAAGAAAAAAAAACCTTATTAGCCCCAAATCAGTCATTTCAAATTCCTGCTTCACGGAATTTATGAATTCCTCACATAACAAACTATCATTACCAACATAGATCAGATCATCCACATATAGGCTTACAATAATAAAACTTTCTCCAACCCTTTTGTGAATAATTTGTGATCATAACTGCTCCTTTGAATAATGCAAGCCTGCTTTACCCTGTATAATGCCTTATTTGGACGATACACATTTTCTTCCTCACCCTTTCTAACAATTACCCTATAGGTTGATCAATATAAACAGCTTCATTTAATTCCACATATAAAAAACACACTCTTTGCATTGAATTGATACACTTTTGACCCTTTCTGTGCAGCTAGCTACGGGTGCGAATACTTCATCATAATCCACCCCCTTCCTTATGAGCGTATCCCTTCACAACTAGCTGTTCCTTGTAATTGTCAACCTCTCCTTTCTCATTCAGTTTTGTCTTTAAAAAACCCATTTTACTCCAAGTTTTTTCACCTGCCGGATGATTCACCAATTCCAATGTTTGATTTCTTTCAGTTGCCAGCAATTCTTCTTTCTTAGCTTCCACCCATTTTTGATATTTTACAGCCTCTTCATATGTGACTGGATCATCATTGGCACTAAACATTACCCTACCAGATACAATGCTTTAAAGCTGAATAACATTTTAATTAATCAAACTATGTATAATATACGCTTTCTAAGACATTTTATAGGTCAATTCTTCATATTTTCGATTAGTTGTGTAGTTTTTCTGCTTAATTCGTAAGGGCCGAAAATCCCCGAATCCCCGTGGGGATGGGGATGCAAAACGATTCCTCGATGGGGATGGTAAATACGATCCCCGATATTCCCCGCCCCGTTGCCATCCATGTCAACTCAAATGTTACTATAATTACTTTCAACAACCATTTATCTAACAAAATTTAAGCAAAAACTTGATCAAACAAAAATTAAACCCAAAGCCATGTGCGTGCACGGGGATCTAAAACTAGTTTAACAATACTAACGTGATAACTTTTAGTTAATTGATTATTTACATGCATTATATCAGGGCAAACATACATGTCACTGGCATAAACACTTCATACAAGGTAACAATAATATTAATAGTTGCTTCCACAAAATAAGTTCAAACATGCATTTAAGATAACAGTTCCGTAGTTGCATGACCACATTTCTTGAAACATATAAGAAGATAATATGATAGATGAACCAAGAAGCTCCGCATATGTTAAACTAGCTTAAAGACCCGTTGAATCACGGGGTTTTTTTTTTTTTTTTTTTTTTTTTTTTTTTTTTTTTTTTTTAAAGAAATATGAAAATGAGATGATAAGAAAACTGATAACGTAAACATGTTCGATTAATATATGAAAGAAAGAATGAGATAATCCGTCAATTATTCAATAAGCAATTGAGTTTGTTACAATTAAACTAATAAACGTCCAAGCGTTGGGGTCTCCAAAACTGATTGTCTTGAATAGAAAATGATGTGCGTGAGTGCTGATCGATTTAATACCCAATGTCCATGCCGTGCACACCTAATAGTCTATAGATGATGTAAGTAAAAGCATGTTGTGACTGATAATATATTATAATTGAGAATATGAGAAAGAAAAGGGACGTGCTTGAAGTTTGATCATAGACATTGAAGTACTTCTTTGTATACGACATTTGTTGTAGTTATAGAGACATTACCATCCTGATCACAAACGACAACCTTAAGACCTTTCTTGCTTTTTACTCTTGAAACAACAACGTATAGTTGTCCATGTGTGAAAAAAGGACGCGGCAAGTACAAACCAATTTTAGAAAGCGATTGACCTTGGCTTTTGTTGATTGTCGTGGAAAATGAAACTCAGATAGGATATTGTTTCCTGACAATCTTAAGAGGCAAACGCTTATCTGACGGAGTAACTCGCAACCTTGGTATGATCACCTTTTTTGCAAAGTTGGTTCCGTTAATGATTTGCGCATGAATAGAAGTTCTTGTTAATTTAAGAACTAACAGTCTTGTCCTATTACATAAACCATTTGCTTGGTCTATATTTCGCAACAACATAATCAGAACTCCCACTTTTAAAGCAAGCATGTGGTTTGGAACACCGTAGAACTTCAATCCATTGATAAATAGCTTATAGACCCGTGGAATCACAGGAATTTTTAAAGAAAATATTCATCAAGGAGATACGTGTGTGAATAAATCAACAAACAACAAAACGTAAATAAGTTCCATTATCTTTTTAAGGGAATAATAAGTAATGTGTCAATGATACGATAAACAATTTGGTTTGTAAGTATTAAGAAAATAAATATACATGTATCATCTTCTCCATTTAGTAGATAGTCTTGGAGAGCAAATCTATGCAATCAACGTTAAATATTTGAGTAGTCTATGTTCATTCTGTAACACCCCCAACTCAGAATATGGCAGCGGAACTGAGCTTGGGGTGCTACGTGAGGGGTAAGACAGTTACATCCATAGAAAACGATCTCATAACGAGACGTATTTAGCAAAACATATCATTCGAATACAAAATTTAATATTTAGAGTCTAAAAGACTCTTATCACAAGTTGCAGCGGAAATAAAACATAATATGCAGCGGAAATCAAAGATAGTTTGCAGCGGAAATAAAAGACACAGTTTTAAAAGATAGTTCGAATGATATGATAGTAGGGATAGATAGTAAAGTCCATGATAGCAATCATCAGTCTTCAGCCACTCCTAGTGCTTACAAACATGCATCAATTACCTGAGATAAAACATGCTAAAAAGTCAACACAAAGGTTGAGTGTAATCCATAGGTTTAGTAAATAATAGTTGAGCACAAGATTTTAAGTCTGGAAGATATATGTAACAAATACAAATATTGGGTAAGCATCAAATAATTCTTTTGCTAAGCTCATGACACAAAAAGCGTTAACCGGCACCAATAACCTTGACGTAAGTCGACAGTAACTGCGGAATTTCATAATATAATAGTTGCCCCCAAAGCTAGGTACTTTGCCAGATACCTAGTAATACTCGAATATAGTTCATCACATGTGGACCGACTTTAGTCCACATGGTGGGAATGTCAATTCCTATAGGCCTATAAACTACAATTGTAATACCTAAAATTCAGATAACTTGTAAAATGACTAAAATACCCTCTGAATTTGAACTTTTAAGAACTTACGAAAATATATAAGTAATCTCATTTGAACTTAACCTAAGTTACAAAACAAATTAAGATGATATAAGCTATGCAATATGTAAATAATATGTACAAATAAAATCTCTTCATCTAGCACAAGTTAGTCGACCCATTTGATGTGTTTTATACACAAAACTTTCGGCCCAAAACCAAGAGATAAACATGCATTCATTGGTCCATAATTATGATGGATCCTAGCCCAAAAATAAACCCAATCCCTCCTAATAATAACACACGGTTTCTTTTTCTTTTTGCATAACCGAATATCAAAAAAATAAAAAACCTAGTAAACCCTAAAACCAAAACTTCGGCTCCTCTCTTGCTGCTGCTGCTGTCGACCCAAACCAACCAAGAGGAGGCTTTGATCTTGTGTTCCTGCTCTTTTAGTATCACACATAAGGTAATCAATACACATCATGATTTAATCCATTCGAATTTTGAAGCGAAACCCTAATTATTTACATAAAATCATAAAACTGCTGCTGATCAGGAATATTAATCCGACATTAATCAATCGAATCTCGATGATAGCTAAGTGTTTTTAGGTGGTTTTTGAGTCTAAAATTAAATTCAATGAAATAGCTTTCTGTAGAATTTAACCTTGTAAATTTTAGAGGCCTGGAAGACCACTTTTTGATTTTTAGAAAATTAAGTGTCAAATCGAATTCGTATGTCTGGAAAAATAGTCTGGGTTTTCCATTTTTCATTTTCAAACAGTAACGAATTAGAAGGTCTCCTTTGAATTGAGTAATATTTGATGAGTCTATTAGTTACTGGAATTTTTATAGATTTTTATAAATTTTATAAATGGGGGTGAGGATTAATTACTTTTCGGGTGTTTTAATTGATCCGGTTCTGGAACGGGTTTGGAAAAAGGATTTTTCATTCGTACCCATACTAGTAAATAAAATCTGGAAAAATTTGGTAAAATACTAGGGGAACTGAGGTAGCTCTTTGAATTTTGGTGAATTTTATTTCGAAGATATAATATGATTCATAATTTATTTTAAACAGGCCCAGTCCATACTTAAAAACTGTTAAAGTGTAAAGAACTTTTAAAAGTTGTTATGTGGTTACTTTTCTAATAACTAAAGGGGTATGAATTGTATATTGTTAAACTTAAAGGGTTAAGAGTGTAAGTCTGGATAACCTAAGTATGTAAATGAGTAACTTGAAATATTTTCATCTTAGACCTTTAACTTTGGTGTAATTACAATTAAAACCCTAAGATAGGGAAACTTGTCATAATTACCCTTAAACTTTTGTAACCTGATAAAATGTACTTTAATTCCATAATGATCTTGAAGTAAGGACTTAACCTAATCTGTAATATTAATAACTTACTAAATCCGAAAAGTTACTAAAAATACAAAGTTATTTAAAATGGAAGGATAGCTGAAACCCCCTTTGTAATTATGTCCTCTACTCCTTTAGGTTTGAAGAGGGAGTGGTTTGATCCCTGTCAGTTTTGCTACTCTTGTGTTCTTGCATTCTAATAAGGTACAGATATTCTGCCCTTCTCTAGTAAAGTGCCTTCGTTTTCTTTTGATTTCGTATTTTGATTTGTTTAGGATTCCCTATACCCTTGCTATGTTCCCTCCTGTTTGTGCACCGTTCATGTGATCTTTTGTTTGTGGACCTTGATGTGTTCCCTTTGTTCTGAATCTTTATTGAATCTCTTTGTTTTGACCTATTGTCCTGAATCCTGATCTGTAAATCTTGTTTTGAAACTTAATCTGATATACTTGTAGTAAAACTTGATTTGATTTTTGATATAAATCTTAATCTGTTAAATCCTTATTTGAACATAATTGATTTTGGAACTATCTTTAAAATACATATGAAACCGTTTGAGAAAAGCTATTTTACAAGAAGCAACACTATTTTAATGGAAGTTAACAAAAGTTTTGGAAGACCATTTTTATGAAAACTATTTTGTAAGATCAGTTGTCATGAAACCGTTTGTGAAGGATTGTTTAAATGGACTTTTAAATGGAAATCTTTTTAAATGAACTTTTGCTATGACCTCTAATTATGAACTGGTGAAAACTCTTTTCTGAAAACCTTTTGATATTGCCCTTTGGAACTGAACTTAAACTTTGATATAAAAACTTAATCTGATAAACTCCGACTAAAACCTTTGATATTAAATCCTAAAAATTTCTTGATATGAACCTTATGCCATGAACCCTTAAGATTTGACTTTCTAATTATGTTAGTACATTTGACCTTTAACCTGACAGTTTGATATCCGAGCCAATCACTAGGCATGAGGGTTTCATGTCCATGTCATTGACGCACCTCTGACATGACTCTAGGGCAGGAGAGTGATGACCTGTTCCGTCCCTTATTTATTATTTGCTATGGCCAATATAATTATGATTATTGATTTATCTGTGGGGCGTATGGGTGCATCCTAGATTTGACCTGTTATCTGTATATGTTGTATGATTATGATTATTATATCTGGTGACTGATTGTGTGTGCGATACACGTCTTTCACTTTGTCTGAGAGCTGATCACTCTACACAGGTTTGTTTTATTATATTAGTAATGCTATGGTATTGTCAGTCATCTGGGCTCGTGATAGATTCCTGTGTTCCTGTTTTTCTTAAATCTTATTCACTTTTGTGCTTTTCTTTTATTCATGATCCATTTCTCATTCCTTTCATTTTGATTTCGTATCGGTATGATCTGCATTCCTGATTTCCCTTGTACTGCTATACATTATCGTTTCTTGTTATCTATATATCTGTTCACTGAGCTCTCGTAGCTCAGCCGCGTTTTCTTTTTCACGCGGCAGGTATTAGTAGGAAGCTGGGAATGTGTGAAGAGTGTACCTTGGACTTAGAAGATTGGATAGCTATGCTGGGTTAGAGTTGGATTGAAGACATTATGTTTTAGAATTAGTTTTGGAAGTTTTAATTGTAACCATTTAGACTCAATATTTCATTTGTAATCCTTGAATTTTTGTATTACTGTATTAGTATGCTTGTTTTGATCTGATACGGATCCATTGTTGTGATATCTTTACCCTTGTCGGGTCGGGGTGTTACAACAATCGCGCTCACTCGCAAGTGATTAAAGGTTCATGATCGAGGGACTTGCTTTTGGGAAAGGAAGGTACTTAGCATTATCATTTCAGTCAGGAATAACATACCAATAAACAATTGTGCTCATAAAAATAAGTAAATAGCATGTATCTCCCCCATTGGTTTATAAACAATTTAAAAATAAAGTGGGGCTACGAATCACACCTTAGCAGCAGATGAAATAAGATATCACAATATGATCAGATGGGATAACCTGGCAAATGAACCACAGCACAACCTAATATGTGAATAATATGTCTCAGCAATAAACCTTAAAGCGACTTATAAAGTAATACTCGTATTTGAAATGAAAAGGTTTTATTTCAATTGCGTTTGAGAGAAATAAACGTTTAAGACTCGTGTGGATTCGAGATGTTAAGATAATAAAAGTCGGCAAACACAAACGGATACGAAGAAAAGAATAACGAAATGAGAGAAGAACTAAGATTAAGAAGAAGAATAAAATAAAAAAGACAAGAAGGAAAAACATCAATAGGTTGTTTCGGTGTTTTACCCATTTCTCAAATAGTTGATAAATCATCACGATTTTCGAAGAAAATGTATAAGTTTCGAAAAGGTTCTTAGGATATTGAGTAATCATAAATGATTAAGTTATAAAAGATTTTATCGAAATTTGGGCATGATGCGTCTGTTTATAAAGCATTTCCAAGTCATTACGACTTTTGAATATAAGCTTTATTGCCATATTTTACAAGTTAAATATATATAATTGGACACTATCATTCGCATATATATTAGTTATCAAGTTTATCGACCATTTTGTGTATGTTCGGGTCCAAATATGTTAAGCTCTTTTGAGTCTAACATACTCTTCTGTCTCAATTACCAAAATCGTCCATAAGGTCCATCGGCTAATACCGTATATCCAATAACGTCCAATTCTAATCCAAGCGTAGGTTATAACAAGTATCCAAGTCCAATGTCCAAATCATATCCCATAATATCCAAATAATTATCCGAAACTCCATATTGACAAACAAATAAACAACAAGTGACAAACAATAAAATTAAAGATAATATGGCCCATGTGTATTAGGCTTTGGCCCCATACCTAACTCACACTCTAATGGACTCTATTTGGGCTTTCGGGCCCAAAGTTAATAATACTTGACCGATTAAGGACTTATTGTTGTTCCCTTAACACGCTTAGAGTTAACTAGAAAGTTAATCTATTCGTGTTTATGACTAATACAATGTTATGATTAATTCTAACAGATTAATGAAAACGTAAAAGTAAAAACACACAAGTATTTTTCAACGTTTAAATTCTTATTAGAAATGAATCAAAGAATCTATTACCCAAGTGTTTTGCGGAACAAACACTTGGGATTGAACAGACAAGGTATGGTGGTGTCTCCTATCTAAACTCAAGCTTTGCTTTGAGTGGTAACAATATGCCTCACTGAGCTATCTCAGGGACTGGTTACTCTTTGTAGGAGAGAAGTTGCTTTGTAAAAGTCTAAGCTTTCAATGTACAAAACACTCACAACTTCTCTCCTTTTGAACCTATTTATACACAAGTATAAAAAAGTAAAAGTGATTAAAAAGCTACAACTTTTTGAAGCAAGCGTGTTTGACAATTACAACAGTAATTGTCATTTCCAAGAACCAATGGGAATGGACTATAAAGTCTTTAGAAGTGGTTGGTCTGACACTTCATGACTTTTAGCCGTCTTAGGGAAAGTTTCTTCCTGACAAGATAAGATTTGATCTTATCTTAAACTCTTCCCAGATCTTCCCCGCCTTTCTTTTAGGCATTGAGTTCTTCAGTCTTCAATCACTTAATGTTGTTGAGGAGACTGGGGTTCAGTGAGTTCTTGTCCAACACTCACTGAACCATCATCTTCTTCTTTGGATTAAGTCCTACTCAGGGAGTACCGCCTTCTTGAGTAGTGAATCCTTCTTCTTGAATTCGCCTTAAGCATCCTGAAGATGACTCACTGAGAGACTGTTCACTCAGTGACTTGAATTGCTCTCGGTTTAATTTACACTTAGTTAATTTGTGTCCAAATCTTGTTTTAAGTATTCTTGGGTACTGATGGACCCAACAATCTCCCCCTATTTGGATATAAATTATTCCTAAGTGTTTTGATCAGTTATGAGTGAGCTAATGACTTCTACTCATACGTAATGTACTAGAATGTAAATAAGGACACTGAAATAATAAAAACATCATCTTATTAATATCATTACAAGTCCTATCAAAACTAAGTACAAAAAGGTAGTGGTGGTATTCAGGCAGATTCATCAGTTCAACTTAATACCAAGGGCTTCAAGCTTAGGCTTCTTTGACTGCAACTCATGTTGGTCAGGGTGCTCTCGGATTTTTCTTTTCAGATCTTGACAAAACCTCACATTCTCAGGAATCTTGATTGGAGAGGCCATCATGAGGAAACCCATCATTGCCTTGATCCCTGATAGATCAATATCATTCCACCTCTGGAAGGCTGGGTCTCCGAACTCATCAGTGAAGAACAACCCTCTTTCAGGTTGTTCGATGACCACATTCCTCCTGAATGGAACACCTTCAGGGAGAGCTCTGTTGCAGTCCAGACCAGGGACCTTGATCTCAGGCTCTGCTTCAATCTTCTTTCTTTTTCTTGAAGAAGACTGAGAAGGGGCAGGCTGTTCGGCTGAAGCAGGAAGAAGAGAGGGAATGCCAAGTTCCTGAGGTGTTGCAGCCAACTTTTTATACCTCAGACTGAGGGATTTCATCAGGTTTGGCACAACAACATTTTGCTTCTTCTCAATTAGTGGACCCAGTTCATCCAGTTCTGAGATCCCAAAGTCTGCGAATCTGAAAGTTTCATGAACCTCAAAGACTCTCTTGTCATTACTTCTGTAGACAGTTAGAATTGCAGGCTTGGAATTTTTATGAATCTTGACATCAGTGATTGGTTCTGGCTTTAACCTGTTTGTCATGACCCACTGATATATTGCAATCCTGTTCTGTCTAATCTCTTCAGTCCTTTTCATTCTTTCTTCCCTTCTCTGCCTGAGGGCAGTCATTTCAGCATTCTGAGCTTCCACAAAGCTCTTACCACCTTCCCTTTTAGCAAGGTCTTTTGTCTCAATCCCAATCTTCTCAGCCTCTTCTCTTGTAACCTGAATGAGAGCAAGCTTGTTCTGCCTTTCATCTTCAGCAGCTTTCTTTACTGCCTCCTCTTTCTCCATATGATCATGAATTTCCTTTTTAGTGAGAAGTTTCATCACCCCATTGATTTCATAAGGAACCCTGACTGGTTCATCAGGGTCTGGCCTTCTTTCCTTGGAGGCAGGTACCAAGATTGTGGGCTCAGGCTCAATGGTTGTGAGAATGCCCTTGCCTTTGTCTTGGTGGGATGAAGATGAGGTGGCTTCAGGATTCTCCCCCTCAGTGTGAGAAGGAGGTTGTTCTTGTTCAGGTTGTGGAGGTTCATCTTCAGTGACTTTCTCCCCCTCAACTGTTGCTTGACCCACAGTGAGAGCAAGAGTTGGTTCGCTCACTGAAGTTGAGGGAGCTTGACCTTTAAAGGCCTGATAGATCTCAGTCATCATGGACTTGATGTCTGAGGTGTCCTCCTGAAGAGTTGAGACCTTAGTCTCAAGAGAAGTGATGAGTGTGTGAATACTCATCATTTTTGTTCAATCTGAACTGCAAAAACATACAAAAACACTCAAATATGCATCAAAATACTGAAAATATTCCAAAATTGTGTTTTATATGTTTTAGATGCAAAATGTTTAAAAACAAACGAAAAACGAACACAGTTTGCATAATCGGCAGTTTCAGTCCCCCAACTTTCAAAACTTGTCAAAATTAGTCCCTGGGCATTTATTTTGAAAGAAAAGTCAACCCAAGTCCTTTAAAAATCAAAAGTTATCAAAAATGGACTTTGGGTAAAAAGTTTTGAAAAGTTACAGGTTTGGTCCCTGCAGTTTGAATTTTGGCAATTTTGGTCCTCGGGTATCTCAGTTTGGAAAATAAAATTCAAAGGTCCTTGAATCATTGAAGTATGGCATCTTTGGTCCTTGTGAGAACTTTGGGAATATTGCAATTTCAGCCCTCAAGTTTCAGTGATTTACACATTTGGTCCTTGTGTTTAATAACTACAACTAAATGGACCCTAAGCCTAAAATGTACAAACAAACCAAATCCGCTATCCAACCCCTAAGCCCAACACACCCCAAGCCCAACAATAAACCCTACCCCGTTATTTAGTTAACCCCGGTCAACCTTTCGGTCAAACCCACAAACCATCTTCCACCTCACTATCCCGCCTAAACCTAAACCATGGATACCACTTATCCTCGACCATCCCTGACAACAAGCAACCCTATCCCATACTTTTCCCAAAAACACGCTTCTAATCCCACCTCCCTATCACACGTGATCAGATAAAGTTAAAACCCACCCAAGTGGGTTTCCCGCCAAAAAGAGGATCAACGAATCAGATTGATTCATGCTTATCCAACGGTGGGGATGTGTTCAAGAGAGTCTGAGAAGCTTTTTGGACAGATATAAAAAGAAGAAAGAAGCCAAGAAGAAGTCTGTCGCTGCTTTAGACCATTTTACTTAGTGTAAAATTAGTTTAAAACTTGTTTTCTTAAATTGTTGTACTGTAATTTTCAATAGTTGTTAACTCTTTCAAGAAGTGTGCTCGTTTGGTTTAATTAAAATTCCAGTTAATCTTCATTCAATTTCAGAATTCCATGTAAGTCAACGATAGTCAAACTAGCTTATTGCTTATTTTCATTATTACTTTTCAGCTTATTTTCAATTGCTTATTCTTAGTTATGCTTGTGGAATATCTTAGTTGCTATAAATTAGCTTATTTTGATCCTTCTTGTGAAAGTTACTAAACAGTTAACCCATAAGGGGTGTTTGGCATAGCCCATTTCCTGGTCCAAAACACAGCTACTGTTCACCTGCTCTTTGGTGAACTTTGATCTAGGATAAATTTAGCTAGATTCACTGTTTTCAGTTGTAATTGAGCTTGTTTTATGCATTTTATGGTTTTTGATAGTTAAGTAGAAATTTAGAACCCATCCTGTCACTACAAGCTACCATAAGGTAGAGCCATTTTTAGAACCTGTTTTTGTTCATTTTAGGCATAACTAGAACATTAGAACAAGTCTTATACCTGTTGCACTGTTTTATTAACTTTAAGTCCAAAACCTTCAAACCTGTTCTGTGCAGAATCAGCAGCCTACCAGCTGCTGATCTTTCTTGTGTCACAGCTTCACTATTGAATCTTAGAGTTTGAAAATTAGTTTCTAGTAAGTTTATCATATAGGGTTCAAGTATTTGCAATTGGATTTAAGTTTGTAACTCATTAAAACTGCTTAATCTGTCTGCAAAGTTGGAGCATTTATGAGTTTTTTTGTTTGAGTTTTAATGCAGCCAACTGCTTATCTTGTTAATTTCTTGTGCTTATTTGTAGTTTTGAGTTGTTTCATGCTTTATTAAGTTGTTTTAGCTTATTCTGATCATTTGGTGAAGTTTATAGCTTTTTAGCTTATTTTGGGCTTATTAGCAAACTGCTTATTAGCCCAAATCTGCTTATCAGGCTTAGACAATTTCCACTTTTATTTTTCCTAGCTTTCTAATATTATTTTAGATTTATCTGTAAATTTTCATAATTTTCTGAATAGTTTTGGTATTTTTAATCTTTTTAATTAGTTTAAAATAGTATTTAAATCATAATAAATAGAATATTAATCAGAAAAATATAATTTTAATTTTCATAAATTTCTTTTGTCATTTTTAATCTAGGAAAAATATAATTTCATTTTTAGTCCTTAAGAAAATAAAAAAATAGAAATATAGTGATAGCTTCTATTTAATAGAATTTATCTTTTTAAATTTTAATTAAGTAAATTTCAACTTTATAATTTTCTTAGCTTCTATTTACTTATTAATATTTTTAGAAAAATTTTTAGATTTTTCTTAGCTCATTTAGTATTTTTTTTATAATTTAAATTAGTTTAATTAGTATTTAAATAATAAATAATTAGAAATAATTAAATAAAAAGTGTAAAAAAATAGAATTTAAGTTTTAAAATAAGTTTTCAGTAATTTTACATTTTTAGGTTTTAAATTTCATAAATTTTACTTTTTAGTCCTTTTTAGATTTTTCGTTGCACGTTTTTAAGTTAATTAAGTCGCGTTTAATTTTGTTGTGCATATCTGATTTAAATTTGTTATTTAGAATTGTTAAAACAAAGCAAAATCAAAAGCACTCTAAATCATCAATCACTCTAATCCAAATCTTTCCACAAATGGCCTATTCACATCTCGTTGGGACACGACCCGGGTGATCACTTGCCCGGTATCACACACATCACATTCACGGGTTTTGCAAGTTTGACTTTTCCTAAGGTTTGACTTGTTATTTCCCAAGGTATCACGTGTGCACGATACTATATTTATTTATATATACTCACACACGGATCAAATTTTGGCGCCGCTGCCGGGGAGGTGTGCTGCGACTTTTGTGTTAAGTTCAAGCGATTAGTGATTCGAGATCCTTCTTTCAAGAAGTTCCTATTTCCCAAAAACAATATAAAAAAAACAAAAATATTTTTCTTTTCTTTTATATATATATTATCATAAAAAAAAAAAAAAAAAAAAAAAAAAAAAAAAAAAAAAAAAAAAAAAAAAATAAAAACATTTTCTGTTTTCTTTGTTAATAATAAATAACAATAAAAAATTACCATCGAGAACCAAGACAGAGTACTACCTAACTGGGGGTACGACCATAATAAGTTCCCAAACCAAAGATAAAAACTTGCCTTTGTGTCGCTTGCGAATTCGGCTCACCTTTGATTGATAAACAAACTATAACGGAGGTTTAAGGATAGTCTGACATTAAATTGTCGGACTGAAAGAAGCGGGTTTTTAAGGAGCATTAATTGCCCACCTTTGCTTCTCCGCCACTCTGTGCGTTTTTCAGTTAGAGAGCTACCGTACGCTGGTTGATTTAAGGTTTAAGTTCCTTGTGTTGTGCTTTGATCTTGTTGTAATTGAAAAAACCTAAAACCCAAAAATATTCATCTTTTCCTCTTACCTTTTTGATTCTTTATCCCTTTACCCCCTATTTGTTTAATTCTATCTTCTTAACCCTCGTTAATGTTTAATTCTCATGTCGTCACTGGGCTATACTTGTTTTGATTGTAAAAGCCCATTGATTGACATTCTTCATTGTTCAAAGTGTGCTTGTGAGAGGTGTGGAAAGCATGCACCAAAAGGATCATGTTATTGGTGTGAAGTAGCCCTCAAAGAGCTTAATTCCACCAATGATTCTCAAAGTCCTTCCTACTACCCTCCACAGCCCGAGATACGTGCTATTAATGACAAACCATCAAGAATCAATCCTGACCTTTCAGGATTTACGGTTAAAAGATTGTCAAGCAAACGTACAGAACTTAGAACAAAGACTAAAAAGAACGACTTGCCCAATCTTCACGTTTATCAAGAACAAAAACCCGAGACTATAACGGAAGTGGTGGAAATTCCTAGCTCTCAGAGCACACCACTTGTCTCACCTCCGGATTTTATTCCTTGTGTCGGTTGTGGTGAGCCGCTTTTTGGTTTGCCATGTCGTTGGTGTACATGTGAACAATGTTGTAATGATATTCGAAACGGAAGTTGTTTGTTTTGTGGTTCGAGGAATTCATTTGCTTATGATCCTAATCCGAACTCATTCAACGACTCTTCCAACTACCCATCACATTCATACGAGCAAGAATCATATAATCCAAATTTCAATGATGCTTCGTATCAAAATACACCAAGTTTTTGTTGTGAATTTTGTGGAGGTCCTCATCAAGGATTTGAGTGTCAAACCGGGAACACGTTTGTCTATGAACAGTTTTCTGGTAACACTCAGGACTTTGGAAATGACCAAATTCCACATTATTCACTAAATCAGTCACAACAATCATTTTGTTGTGAGTACTGTGGAGGTCCACACTTCAGTTACAATTGTCAAACAAGGATTCCATTTCCTTGTAACAATTATGACATTCCTGACCAACCTCCACAGTACCAAATGAATGAGGATGTCTATGAGTGTGTTCCTAATGACACTTCTAACAAAGATATTCCTCAAAACATTCTCCTTGGTCTTCTGGAAATATTAAAAAATCTAAAGGAAGATAAACGTGCCCAAGAAAATCCTCATGCTGATAATCAATGTCAACCTTTCGGTTTTCACACATCAGCCGAACTACGAGCAGCTAGAGCACGTGCCAATTTCCGCAATGCTGTTCTTATCGATGACGATGATGACAGTGATGATGAAGATATCATTGATATTCTTCAAAAAGATTCATCAACTTCATCAGTTGAGATTCCTTTCGTGGAAATACAGGGAGAAAAATCTATGGAGGAACTGCTAGCAAAAGAACAAATGGAACTTGTAGAATCCATGACTGCTAGTACTTCTCAACTTCCCCAGTCTACTGTTATCACACCCGAGGTTCACACTCACTCCC
The DNA here is from genome assembly GCA_021014915.2 of Artemisia tridentata subsp. tridentata. Lineage (NCBI taxonomy): Eukaryota > Viridiplantae > Streptophyta > Magnoliopsida > Asterales > Asteraceae > Artemisia > Artemisia tridentata. Next base: position 54,836,251 of record CP139503.1, read on the forward strand.
TAAGCATGGGGGACGAGCATCTTAGCACTGTTCCTGAAAAGGAATCGGACGAATTCATAAAGTCTAGTGTTGAGAACCTTGTCCCAATCCCAAGAGAGTCACAGGGAATTCTTGAGCATATGTGTGATCTTCTTTCCCCTCCCGAGTGTTCAAAAGATCAATTTGAGACTTTCTTCGATTTTAGCGATGATTGTGCATCGTATGGAGAAGTTGAATATGTTCAGGCATCACTCCCACAGATTGATGCTGATCATCTTCTTGAGGAGTTCGCCGATGAACTCACTCACATCAATCCACTTCCAACGGGAAATGACGATGATCTCATTGACTTTGAAGCCGATCTAGGAGAGATTGAAAGTCTCCTTTATCATGATCCGTCACTCAGTTCTTATCCCAGCAGTCCAATAGAGAATGATAATCACTTTGTTCCCAAAGCATTCAAAACAACTCTCACCAATCCTCTGTTTGAATTCGAATCTGAATTCACTTTGATTTCAGATAACCCAATCTTTGGTACTCAGATCGAGGATAGTGATGAGTCTACTTCAGAACATGAGTTCACGGATTTACATCTTGTGATCGATTCTCTTCACGAGGAGTTCTCCGGTGAACTCACTCATCTCATATCTCCACCGGAGTATGATAACTTCCACTTTGATCCAGACACACCCGGGATATGTCTTGATCACATGAGCTTAAATAATGAGATTCATAATGCTGAAATTATGGATTCTCCTGTGGGTGAGGAAGAGTTAATCATGATTTTCATCATGGTTTTCTTCCTTTTCTTCACCTATTCCGTGACGTCCTCTCTTTTTCACTCATTCGGGAGTGAAGACACTATTTTTGATCCCGGCATTTTCATTTATCATTTGTGAGCCGGATCTCTGTATATCTCATCGGTGTGGAACTTTCAAGTACTTCAGTGTTTATCCAAACATCTTGAACGCAAGTCCGATGGAGATTTTTTGTTCCACGTGCTTCCCCAAGAACCAATGAATGCGGGGTCGAGTCAAGCTAATGACTCGGTGAACAAAAACATTAGCATAACATCGGTTTTCACCCGTGTCTCTGTTTTCTTTCTCTGTTCTACCACCTAGTGTGGGGGAGATGCCCCACATGTTGTATATATGTAAATTTTCAAAAAAAAAAATAAAAAAAAAATGTGTGTGTATATAAAATAAATGGCTATTAATATTTCCTTTTTACGTTCTAAGTGTCGGCATAATAGCCGGTACTTTGAATATTGAGGGCAATATTCAGTTCTAAGTGTGGGGGGGAATTCTAGCGAATTTAATCAAATGTGCCATCTAGTACCCCCCATTTTAGCCAAAATTTTAAAAAATTTTCTCACTTAGAACGAAATAAAATGGTTATCAGTCCGCCATGTCTAACCCACAAAAGGATTGGCTAATCCAAGAGCAAACGACTCTTGGTAAAAATGTCTCAAATCCGTTGATGGCTTGCAATTTGCCCAAAATTGTATGGTATTCGACTCACCATATCTTTATAAGTGAAGAGTTGGCTAGCCCACAAGGTTATGGCTTGTGGTAAAGGCAGTGGAAAAACCATAATTGGTAATCAGCTCACCAAGATGATTAATGCATCAAGAGTTGGCTAGTCCAGAAGCAAACGGCTTTTGGTAAAGACAAATCAAATCCGTTTAAAGCTGGTGGTTTGCTCAAAATCACATGGTTATCAGTGTACCATAGTTCTTACTTGAACTGAAACATTTGGCTACTCCAGAAGTAATGGCTTTTGGTAAAGAGACATAAAATCCATTAAATTTTCAAAACAGATTATTTTTTAGACTATATTGCTAGGGACTAGCAATAGTTTAGTGTGGGGGATTGATGAGTGTGTGAATACTCATCATTTTTGTTCAATCTGAACTGCAAAAACATACAAAAACACTCAAATATGCATCAAAATACTGAAAATATTCCAAAATTGTGTTTTATATGTTTTAGATGCAAAATGTTTAAAAACAAACGAAAAACGAACACAGTTTGCATAATCGGCAGTTTCAGTCCCCCAACTTTCAAAACTTGTCAAAATTAGTCCCTGGGCATTTATTTTGAAAGAAAAGTCAACCCAAGTCCTTTAAAAATCAAAAGTTATCAAAAATGGACTTTGGGTAAAAAGTTTTGAAAAGTTACAGGTTTGGTCCCTGCAGTTTGAATTTTGGCAATTTTGGTCCTCGGGTATCTCAGTTTGGAAAATAAAATTCAAAGGTCCTTGAATCATTGAAGTATGGCATCTTTGGTCCTTGTGAGAACTTTGGGAATATTGCAATTTCAGCCCTCAAGTTTCAGTGATTTACACATTTGGTCCTTGTGTTTAATAACTACAACTAAATGGACCCTAAGCCTAAAATATACAAACAAACCAAATCCACTATCCAACCCCTAAGCCCAACACACCCCAAGCCCAACAATAAACCCTACCCCGTTATTTAGTTAACCCCGGTCAACCTTTCGGTCAAACCCACAAACCATCTTCCACCTCACTATCCCGCCTAAACCTAAACCATGGATACCACTTATCCTCGACCATCCCTGACAACAAGCAACCCTATCCCATACTTTTCCCAAAAACACGCTTCTAATCCCACCTCCCTATCACACGTGATCAGATAAAGTTAAAACCCACCCAAGTGGGTTTCCCGCCAAAAAGAGGATCAACGAATCAGATTGATTCATGCTTATCCAACGGTGGGGATGTGTTCAAGAGAGTCTGAGAAGCTTTTTGGACAGATATAAAAAGAAGAAAGAAGCCAAGAAGAAGTCTGTCGCTGCTTTAGACCATTTTACTTAGTGTAAAATTAGTTTAAAACTTGTTTTCTTAAATTGTTGTACTGTAATTTTCAATAGTTGTTAACTCTTTCAAGAAGTGTGCTCGTTTGGTTTAATTAAAATTCCAGTTAATCTTCATTCAATTTCAGAATTCCATGTAAGTCAACGATAGTCAAACTAGCTTATTGCTTATTTTCATTATTACTTTTCAGCTTATTTTCAATTGCTTATGCTTAGTTATGCTTGTGGAATATCTTAGTTGCTATAAATTAGCTTATTTTGATCCTGCTTGTGAAAGTTACTAAATAGTTAACCCATAAAGGGTGTTTGGCATAGCCCATTTCCTGGTCCAAAACACAGCTACTGTTCACCTGCTCTTTGGTGAACTTTGATCTAGGATAAATTTAGCTAGATTCACTGTTTTCAGTTGTAATTGAGCTTGTTTTATGCATTTTATGGTTTTTGATAGTTAAGTAGAAATTTAGAACCCATCCTGTCACTACAAGCTACCATAAGGTAGAGCCATTTTTAGAACCTGTTTTTGTTCATTTTAGGCATAACTAGAACATTAGAACAAGTCTTATACCTGCTGCACTGTTTTATTAACTTTAAGTCCAAAACCTTCAAACCTGTTCTGTGCAGAATCAGCAGCCTACCAGCTGCTGATCTTTCTTGTGTCACAGCTTCACTATTGAATCTTAGAGTTTGAAAATTAGTTTCTAGTAAGTTTATCATATAGGGTTCAAGTATTTGCAATTGGATTTAAGTTTGTAACTCATTAAAACTGCTTAATCTGTCTGCAAAGTTGGAGCATTTCTGAGTTTTTTTGTTTGAGTTTTGATGCAGCCAACTGCTTATCTTGTTAATTCCTTGTGCTTATTTGTAGTTTTGAGTTGTTTCATGCTTTATTAAGTTGTTTTAGCTTATTCTGATCATTTGGTGAAGTTTCTAGCTTTTTAGCTTATTTTAGGCTTATTAGCAAACTGCTTATTAGCCCAAATCTGCTTATCAGGCTTAGAAAATTTCCACTTTTATTTTTCCTATGTTTCTAATATTATTTTAGATTTATCTGTAAATTTTCATAATTTTCTGAATAGTTTTGGTTATTTTAATCTTTTTAATTAGTTTAAAATAGTATTTAAATCATAATAAATAGAATATTAATCAAAAAAATATAATTTTAATTTTCATAAATTTCTTTTGTCATTTTTAATCAGGAAAAATATAATTTCATTTTTAGTCCTTAAGAAAATCAAAAAATAGAAATATAGTGATAGCTTCTATTTAATAGAATTTATCTTTTTAAATTTTAATTAAGTAAATTTCAACTTTATAATTTTCTTAGCTTCTATTTACTTAGTAATATTTTTAGAAAAAGTTTTAGATTTTTCTTAGCTCATTTAGTATTTTTTTATAATTTAAATTAGTTTAATTAGTATTTAAATAATAAATAATTAGAAATAATTAAATAAAAAGTGTAAAAAAATAGAATTTAAGTTTTAAAATAAGTTTTTAGTAATTTTACATTTTTAGGTTTTAAATTTCATAAATTTTACTTTTTAGTCCTTTTTAGATTTTTCGTTGCACGTTTTTAAGTTAATTAAGTCGCGTTTAATTTTGTTGTGCATATCTGATTTAAATTTGTTATTTAGAATTGTTAAAACAAAGCAAAATCAAAAGCACTCTAAATCATCAATCACTCTAATCCAAAGCTTTCCACAAATGGCCTATTCACATCTCGTTGGGACACGACCCGGGTGATCACTTGCCCGGTATAACATACATCACATTCACGGGTTTTGCAAGTTTGACTTTTCCTAAGGTTTGACTTGTTATTTCCCAAGGTATCACGTGTGCACGATACTATATTTATTTATATATACTCACACACGGATCAAGAAGCCTGAGAAGCCTCTAATGCAGTCATCCTTGGCCCAAGATTCCAAGCCAGGGAGGAAGAAGAAGATGCCAAAGATGCCATGTAGGACTCCATAAGACCCAGGGAAGATCGGATGGAGTCCACTGAAGAGTTGAGTCCCTGAAGATTGGAGGATCTCAGCACAGTTACCAGCTCAGCCAACTGAGAAGTTTGTTGCTGGTAAGTTTCTGAAGCCTGAAGAATTTTCTTGTTTTGCTCAGGGTCATCTTTCACTGACTCTTGAATAGTGTCAACGCTCTTTTGTAAGTTGGTGAGAGACTCGTTGAACATTTTAAAGTTGTAATCAAGATTTTTCAGGGAGAAAGAGATAGATGACTTGTGCTCATTTACATCATCATGATAGGATTCCACTGATTCCTTCAGATTGACATAATGAACAGCTGCTTCAGTGTGCTGGTCAAACATTTCTTCAGTCAGACCTTGGAAGAGAGCCTTGTTGGTCTTTAGCAGGAACTTGACCAATTGTCTCTCAGTGAGAGGAATAATGTTGTCATACTTGCTAAGGATGTTGTCAATATCCGAAGAACCAGCAGCTTGAGATTCTGATTCTTCACTTGGATGTGGAGATGACTGATGTGATAGTTCAGGTTGTACATCAGTTTCCATATCCTCACCAGCCTCAAAGATTTCTTCCTCACTCTCTTTCTTGAGCTCATTATTAGAATCTTCAGAATCAAGAAGAGCCTGAACATCCCCCATAGACTCGAACTCCAAAAGGTTAACCGACTCCTCCTCATAAAAGGACTTGCCTTGGTTTTGGCCAGGTCCTGACCCCGCCATAATAACTGATTTGGTTTTATCAGCCTGGCTAGTCATAATAACTGATTTCTCAGCCTGACTTTTGGGGGCAGTTCTTGAGAGACTGGATCCGCCTAAGGTGGTTGTGGGTTCCGTATCAGCGGGTGGTTTACATCCCTCTGAGTCTTTGTCCCCCTGAGCGCCTTCAACTACTGACGGGTGTTTTCCAGTAGTATCACTAGGCACTTTTTGTGATGGTTGGTGGTCCCCCTTCCCATCAGGGTTGTACTGCCCTTTTGGGGATTTAGGGTCCTTGACTCCCTTGGGTCCTGACTGTGATTTGTCAGTACCTTCATCAGGATGTGATTGGGTGTGGGTCCCCTTCTCAGTTAAGTAGTGCTGCCCAACCGAGGATATAGGACCCTTTTCTCCCTCAGGCTCTGATTGTGATTTATCAGTACCTTCATTGGGATGTGAATGGGTTGAGGTTCCTGACTCCAATGACTTGTTTATGTCAGTGAAATCATGAGGAAGAGGGGGTTTGCCTGAGGATACTGAGGATGATTGCTCAGTGCCGTCCGTTGGCCTTTGTTTTGTGGTCAGGGGGGTCTCTGTAGTGGGTGTCTTAGAGGTCTGGGCCACATTCAACCCTTTTTTAAGGTTGAGTTGGTTCTGGGCATCAGTCTCAGTGGCGAGTGGTTTGGGTCTAACCACCTTACTGGACTGACCCTTCTTTGTCTTCTTCACCTTCTTAGTAGGTGAAGGTACTGGAGAAACAGCGTCCTCCCCCTGAATAACCTCTTGCATGTTGTTAGTCAGGGCAATGGGTTGTACCTCAGTGATGCCACTAGTGAAATTGGTCTTATGTAAGATGTCAGGTTTCATGCCTAAGATGTCAGGCCTCACATAGTCAGAACCAAGAAGGTCCTGAAGCACACAGGAAATAAACCTAGGATAAGACAAGTGTTTTTGCCTAGATTTTCCTGAGAGCTTAGCAACAAGGTCACGGAAGATTATACCTCCGATATCTATTTTTCTACCCTCCAAGAGACTGAACAACATCAATTGTTGTGATGAGTTCAATTGCTCAGTGGAGGATTTATTCCCCCCAAGGACCTGAATGACGAATGTCATCAGGATCCTCCAGACTGGGTGGAACCAGGTTTTGACAATTGGATCCTTTTCTAATAAGGCTCCAGCGGACTCCTTAGGACGTTTAGGGTCATGAGGTCCTAAGAAGATCAACTCTCCCTTGACCTCTTGGTAAGTCGGATTGGGCTCAAAAGCCTCAGCAAAATCAAGACCAGTGGCCTTGATGAAGTCATTGTAACCCAGGGAGAGGGTCCTTCTCCCATTCATCACTGTGAAAGTGATGATGGATTCTTTGGTGTCTTTTGGGCTAGTAGCCACAGCAGTACACCAGAATTCCCTCAAGTAATCATGGTAGATGACTGAGGGGTCTTGGTAAATGCTTTTGCAAGAAAACAGTTTTGAAGATATTTCATCACGTTCTTGTAAGCATGGAACTTTTGTGGATAGGAAAAGTTTCCCACCACATTGTTCTTTGTGAGGTCTACGCCCTCTAATGGGAATTCCACATTAGGGGCGTATGTCACAGCTTTAGAGGCAGCCATATTTGTTGGTAAGTCTGGGTAACAAAGATGGTTGGGATATCTTAAAGCTAAGAACACACACACTATTAGTTTTGAGAAAAATGGGCAGAATTTGCTTAAGATTTCTAATAGACATGTGTGTTGTTATTTTGGTTGGGGTATTTATAGGGAAGTGAAGTGGAGGGTATTTTAGGCATTAAACGGATTTTATTTATTCAAAAAGAATTTTTGGAAACTGTTTTGAATAAAATGTTTTGGGATCCGCATTTAATGCCAACACTCCACTTTCCCTGGTTTGGCGCAACAGTCAAGGTGAACAGTTGAGCAGTTCTGCAAAAGTGTAATTTGCAGAGATGAGTCATCACATATCTGTAATGTGATTGGAGAGGCATTTAATGCCAAGTGGGAATGTGGTGGCCCAGAGGTGGAAGCCAAAAAGGCAAAAGAAAAAATATTCTTATATTAAATAAGAATTCAGTTACCAACCTCGGACATTTACTAACTAGATACTTAGAGCATTTAAGTTAGTATTTAATGTCTCTTGAGGACCCTGAATGACTTTTCATTCAGTGAACCTGATTGTCAGGACTTGGGTTTAGTCATTGATGGTTCTAGTGTTCAGGAATTTGGGTCTAATTCCTGAGGTTCAAGGGTTCAGGAACTTGGGTCTAGTTCCTGAGGATCAAGAATTCAGGAACTTGGGTTTAATTCCTGAGGATTAAGGGTTCAGGGACTTGGGTTTTAGTTCCTGAAGTTCAGTGACCTTTCTCACTGAAGAACACATTGAGTCAGGGACTTGGGTTTATCAGAATTTACACATATTTGGATGGAGTCAATCAGTGGACTGATTCTCAGTATCCAACATTCCTAGTTCAGCTTTCAGTCTGGTGAAAGTTGGTTCATCCAATGGCTTGGCGAATATATCAGCTAGCTGATATTCAGTAGGAATGAAGTGTAATTCTATGTCACCATTCATGACATGGTCCCTGATGAAGTGATATCTAATATCAATGTGTTTTGTTTACTGATGAAGAACTGGGTTATTTGAGATGGCAATTGCACTTGTGTTATCACAAAAGATGGGAACCATCTTGTACTGAATTCCATAGTCACTGAGTTGACTTTTCATCCAGAGTACATTTGCACAACAACTTGCTGCTGCAACATATTCAGCTTCAGCTGAGGACATGGCAACTGATTGTTGCTTCTTAGCACTCCAACAGACTAGTTTTCCACCAAGAATTTGGCAGGAGCCTGAGGTGCTTTTCCTGTCCATGTTGCATCCAGCATAGTCAGAATCTGAGTATCCTTTAAGATCAAGGCCTGAACATTTTGGAAAATATAATCCAAGGTTTGGAGTACCTTTCAGGTACCTGAATATCCTTTTCACAGCAGTGATATGAGTCTCTCTTGGGTCAGATTGATATCTGGCACATAATCAGATTGAGAATTGGATATCAGGCCTTGATGCAAGTAAATACATAAGTGATCCTATCATTACTCTAAAAAGAGTTTGATTTACTGGTTTTCCAGTAAGATCAGGACCAAGGTTGTTTGGGGGTACCATGGGAGTCTTGACTGAGGCACAGTCACTGAGCTCATACTTCTTCAGTAGGCTTTTGACATACTTCTCTTGACTGATAGAGGTTCCTTTATCAGTCTGCTTGATTTGTAGACCAAGGAAGTAAGTCAGTTCTCCCATCATGCTCATTTCAAATTTCTTTGCCATTAGTTTTTCAAACTGTTTGCAAAGGTTATAATTTGTTGAGCCAAAGATGATGTCATCAACATACACTTGTACAAGTATGACATCATTATTTGTCTTGTAGATAAACAATGTGTTGTCTATCTTGCCTCTGAAAAATTGGTTTTGGATCAGGAAGGCTGAAAGAGTCTCATACCATGCCCTGGGATCTTGTTTCAGTCCATAAAGGGCTTTGTTAAGCTTGCAGACATGATCAGGAAACTCATGGCTTTCAAATCCAGGAGGTTGCTGAACATAAACTTCTTCTTTCAGTGAGCCATTTAAGAATGCACTTTTAACATCCATTTGGTACACCTTGAAGTTCATGTATGTAACAAAAGCAAGGAAGATCCTGATGGCTTCCATCCTTGCTACTGGTGCAAATGTTTCTTCATAGTCAATGCCTTCTTGTTGATTATAGCCTTTGGCTACAAGTCTGGCTTTATTTTTAATGACTATGCCATTTTCATCAGATTTGTTTTTAAGTACCCATTTCATGCCAATGACTGAAACATCTTCAGGACATTTGACCAAGGTCATTACCTTGTTTCTGTTAAATTGTTCTAGTTCATCATTCATGGCTTGAACCCAACTTGGATATTTTAGTGCTTCCTTAACACTTTTGGGTTCAATTATGGAAATAAAGTCCACAAATAGGCATTCATTGGCTGAGGCTGCTCTCAGTTCAGCAGCCATGCTTCTTGTGAGCATGCCTTCAGTAGGCTCACCAATTATATTGACAAGTTCTATATCCTAAGACCTAGTCCAACTGTCCTGAGGTCTTGGAAACTGATTAGAACTTGTAGAGGCCTGATGGGTAGGATCAGGATCAGACACATGATGTTCTTCAGCATCATGAGTGTCTGAGTGGGTTGACTCATCACTGTGATTGTTTAGTACCTGAGCACTTTGTACTGACTGAATGAATTCATCAGTATTTTGTGCTTCAATAAACTCAGTGATGGTTGGGTAAGGAAGGTTGTGGGGAATGATGTAATAGGAGATGTCAGCATTTGCATGGTACTGAGTGGAAGGACCATTATCAACATGATGTTCATCAGGAGGGTATCTTGATGATTCATCAATACCTATCTCTTCCACTGAGTTGTTAGAGACACTGATTGCATCAGTGCTCTCATCAAAGGTAACATGAAATGTTTTTTCAGCATGCTGTCTCCTAGTGTTGAACACCCAGAAGGCCTTTGAGACAAGTAAGTATCCTAGGAAGTATCCATCATCAGCTTTAGCATCAAATTTTCCTAAGTGATCCTTATTATTATGAATAAACATAGGACACCCAAAGACATGAAAGTAGCTGATGTCAGGGATTCTTCCTTTGAATAACTCATAAGGAGTTTTGCTATGTCTCTTGACAATGATGGATCTGTTTTGTGTGTAACAGGCAGTCTTTACTGCTTCAGTCCAAAAGTGTTTGGAAAGGACTGATCCATTTAGCATTGTCCTAGCTGCTTCAATGAGTGTTCTATTTTTCCTTTCAGCCACCCCATTTTGTTCAGGTGTGTAGGGTGAGGAAAATTTTTGTGAAATGCCTTTCTCATCACAGAAACATTCAAGTTCATAATTTTTGAACTCTGTTCCATTGTCAGTCCTAATCTTTTTGACTTTGATGTCATTCTGATTTTCAATGTTCCTGACAAAGGACATAATTGTTTCAGCTGCCTGACTCTTTTTGATCAGGAAGTATACCCAAGTGTATCTTGAGTATTCATCCACAATGACCAGAGTATACTTCTCATGGTTAATGGATCTAGGACTAATTGGTCCAAATAGATCCATTTGGAGAAGATGAAGGCAGTTCCTGATGGAAAAGTTGGTTTTGGTTTTAAAGGATGCTCTGTGATGTTTACCTTTTTCACAAGCTGAGCATGGTTTGTCCTTTGAAAACACAAGAGATGGTAAGCCAAGGACCTTTTTTTGTTTTACAAGTTTGTTTATGTTTTTGAAGTTCAGGTGGGAGAGTCTCTTATGCCAAAGCCAGTTGAGTGTATCAGTGGCCTTGGTAAAGAGACAAGTTCCATTCTGAGTCAGACTAGACATGTCTAACACATAAACATCATGTCTTCTTGGTGCAATAAGGACAACTTCCTTATTAGCATTGAAGATGATTCCTTGTTTATCATCATACTGAACTACGTATTTCGCATCACATAGTTGACTGACACTTATCAAATTGTATTTTAGACCATTTACATAAGCTATCCTAGTAAAGACTATACCATTGCAGTTTACTGAACCATAACCTTCAGTGAGACATGATGAGTTATCAGCAAATATCACTTTGGGTCCTGATTCATCCACATACTTGTGCAGATACTCCTTCACACCAGTCATGCTCCTTGAACATCCACTATCAAGATGCCAAACAGGATCCCTGGCATGTTTCTGCACAAATGGTAAACTGGGTCAGTTCTTTCTAGGACTCCACTTCTTGGAGGGCTTAGCTTTGAGGGTCTTATTAACATTTTCAAGTGATTTATGGTCAGCGGTGGAGTGGACTGAGCTACCACATATTATGCATTTGATTGCTGATGTAGACTCAGTGGACTGAGAGGCTGACTTTGTCATACCTCTACTGGCCTGAATGGCCTTACCACATCCTGAGGTGTTATGAGTGGAACTTCCACTATTTTCACAACAATTGTCAATTTGACAATCCTTAGGATGGTGGTCATTGAACCCACAGTAAGGGCAAGGTGCAAAAGGTTTTGCCTTTTGTTTCTGTTTCTGTTTAGAATCAGAAGGATAGTTTATAGACTGAGCTTTAAGACTTGCCATGTTTGATGTGACTGAATGTGTTTTATGATCAGAGGTCCTGTGATCATCTTTTTTGCAAATCATGCAATAAAGAATTCTAAAGCAATCATCAGTGATATGATTGGTATAGTTACACAGTTCACATCTTTTCAGGGGTTTTGTGGGTTTGGGTTTGGTCTTTGAGGAAGCTGGTTTTTGTTCCTTCTTGGATTGAGAAGGTTTCTCAGAAGATGCAATCTTCTCTCCCAGCTTCCTGACCATTTTAGCCAACTGATCAAATTTTGAGTCAGGGCTTTGGGTTGTTACTTCAGAAGGGACTGAATTTGATGAGTCATCAGTATTTTCTGAGACTTCAAAGGTTGGTCTCTTCAGGATGGTTGTTCCCATTCCTGATCTCTCCTTTGGAGAGTGTGGTGAGAAGACCATTGGTGGGACGCCTGAGTTTGGTGCAGCACCCTGAAGGGTATTCAGTGGAGGAAGTGGTGGATATGATTCTGATTCAGACTCATTCACTGACTCAGTATTACTGAGTTGTTCAGTGAGTTCAAGCTTACTGAGTTGTTTAGTAAGTCCAAGCATATTTTTCAAAGCTTGAATTTTAGGAAGCAAGATCTTTCCAGTCTCAAAGTTTGGTAACTTACTGACTGGGTTGTCCCTGACAATCCAGTCATTTGACTTGGGAAGCATTTCTTGCTCAAATGATATGCCAGCTAGAACAAAGGTCAATTCACTAGGGCTTACATAGGGGTTAACCATGTGATGGTCAATTCCTATTGTTTTCCTAGGGATTAAACCTACAGTGTCAAAGACCTCGGGGTTCTTTTTGGTCCAGCCTTGGATGGCAACTTTTTCTTTGTTAAGTTCAGTTGTTAAGGCTTGGTTTTGTTTCAAAATTTCAGTGTTCTGAATTTGTAGAGTTATTGTTTCTAATTTGGCTTGCTTTAGTACAAGCAATTCATCTCTACATTTATTCAATTCTGACACTATGTTGTTATATTTTGAACACATGTTAAGCCTTTGTTCCTCAAAAAATTTAAGATCTACACAAATATAATTCATGTAAGACTGCCAATCAGAATCATCATCCATAGAAAGTAAAGTGTTTACCTTCTTCATGGTGATGTTTACCCACTCTCCATTCCTTGCATGGCTTTTCCCAACAGCCACCTGATCACCTTCAGAGAGTGCCATCAGTGCACTCACTCTAATTTCCTCATCTGAGGATACCTCTTCTTCATCTCAATCATAGGCTTCAGCAACTAAAACCTTGTTCTTTGCCTGAACAGGCTTGGATGTTTGAGCAGCCTGAGACATAGAGGGATTAGTTTCAAGAATTGCAAGTTTAGCCTTGGCTTTCCTATATTTTGCTTCAAAGTCTTTTTGACCCTTGTTTTGAAATTGTTAGGTCGACTGAAACATTCTAGGTTGAAACTTGCTAGTTCCTGAGGAACTATTTCCTAAAAATTTGTAAGAGGGTTCTGAGGTGGTTTTGGAATAACAGTCCCTAGCAAAATGACCCTTTTTACCACAATTAAAGCATTCAGTGGTTTCATTTGCTTTTCCTTTTGAAAAGTTGGACTGGTTTCTTTTGATGAAACGTTTTGAACTAGCAAGGAGTGCCCTCTCTTGGAATTCCAAGTTTAGATCTTTTAGGTACTCATCACTAGTCCTTTCATCAATTTCATCCTCAGAATCCTCTTGAAAGTCCTGCACAACACCATTAGTATAAAAAGCAGTTGATATGGGTGTAGAGGTTAAGGCCTTTTTGGACTCAAGAGCTTTTGAGTCAGGATATCTCCTTGAGATCAAGTTGTCCTCATAGACAAATTTCCCATAGATTTCAGGGAGCTCAAGGGTCTGAATGTGATTAGCATTCCTCAGGCCTTGTGAGAAGTTTAGCCACTTCTCAGGGAGACTGTTGACAAAGCCAACATTTGTCTCATGCTTAGATAATACTACACCATCATTTGATAGTTCGTTTATCAAAGTCTTGTATCTGGTATAAGTCTGAGAGAGACTTTCAGAGTCTTTTGCCCTGAAAGTATTATACTCAAGTTTCAGGTCCATGACCCTGTTTTCCTTGGTATCTGAGGGGCCCTCAAAGCTATTAACCAAGTCATCCCAAGTTTGCTTGGCTGTTAAATAGTTGATGACTACTTCCATTATATCGTCAGGAAGACAAGATATAAGGATGCTTTTAAGGCGCTGGTCTTGATTGACCACCCTCCTCTCATCAATGATCCATTGTGCCTCAGGCTTTTTTACCCCTGCAGCAGTCTTAGGGACGAATGGGCCATCCCTGATACAGGTGATGTAGTAAGGTTCCATACCAGTTAAATAGCAAATCATACATTTTTTCCATTTGCTAAATTTTCCAGCTTCTGGTCTGGGTGCAACAGCAGAATAGCTGCCACCCTTTTTATCGACCAGCTGGGGTACATTAATATCAGCCATAGTAGGATCTTGGTTTTAAAAACCTTGAGCACTCTTGGTTAGTTTTGAAAGATTTTATAAACCAGAGGCTCTGATACCACTTGTTGTTCCCTTAACACGCTTAGAGTTAACTAGAAAGTTAATCTATTCGTGTTTATGACTAATACAATGTTATGATTAATTCAAACAGATTAATGAAAACGTAAAAGTAAAAACACACAAGTATTTTTCAACGTTTAAATTCTTATTAGAAATGAATCAAAGAATCTATTACCCAAGTGTTTTGCGGAACAAACACTTGGGATTGAACAGACAAGGTATGGTGGTGTCTCCTATCTAAACTCAAGCTTTGCTTTGAGTGGTAACAATATGCCTCACTGAGTTATCTCAGGGACTGGTTACTCTTTGTAGGAGAGAAGTTGCTTTGTAAAAGTCTAAGCTTTCAATGTACAAAACACTCACAACTTCTCTCCTTTTGAACCTATTTATACACAAGTATAAAAGAGTAAAAGTGATTAAAAAACTACAACTTGTTGAAGCAAGCGTGTCTGACAATTACAACAGTAATTGTCATTTCCAAGAACCAATGGGAATGGACTATAAAGTCTTTAGAAGTGGTTGGTCTGACACTTCATGACTTTTAGCCGTCTTAGGGAAAGTTTCTTCCTGACAAGATAAGATTTGATCTTATCTTAAACTCTTCCCAGATCTTCCCGCCTTTCTTTTAGGCGTTGAGTTCTTCAGTCTTCAATCACTTAATGTTGTTGAGGAGACTGGGGTTCAGTAAGTTCTTGTCCAACACTCACTGAACCATCATCTTCTTCTTTAGCTTAAGTCCTACTCAGGGAGTACCGCCTTCCTAAGTAGTGAATCCTTCTTCTTGAATTCGCCTTAAGCATCCTGAAGATGACTCACTGAGAGACTGTTCACTCAGCGACTTGAATTGTTCTCGGTTTAATTTACACTTAGTTAATTTGTGTCCAAATCTTGTTTTAAGTATTCTTGGGTACTGATGGACCCAACACTTATCCAATTCCAAAACTGACTCGATACTAACTCGAGGTTTTCTAACCTCGAGTCTTACACGGCCGAGACTCCCTTGAGTCTCGACTCGACTCATTCGACACTAAGACCTTAAAGGGTCTCGGCTAAACTTAATTCCAAAAATTTGTGGCCCTCTTGGGTCACGGCTCATGTTACTCGACACTAAAACTAACCAAAACTTAGCCAATACACACAGCCAAAAACCAAACTCGACCAATTAAGCATCAAACTCTTGACCATGACTCCTTGAGTCACGGCTCGACTTTACCCGAGCCTTTGGAGCTCTCGGTTAATCACAAAACCAAACCAAATCCAATCCTCAACACAAAAAAAAACTAGACCATGCCGTGACTCACTTGAGTCACGGTACGATCCTACTCGAGCCATTTGGCTCTCGGCAACCATAACATGAGCCAAAACCTATCCGCAATCCAAACACAACCAAATCCAATTCAATCTCCAAAACCTTTCACAAACAACTATACTAACCTAAACCTAAACCACACCGTGACTCACTTGAGTCACGGTTCGACCCCATACGAGCCATATGGCTCTCGGTTAAACCCACACCAAGCCAAATCCAATTCACAGCTCAAACCAACATAACTAACCCTTGGCCGTGACTCCTTGAGTTACGGCTCGACCCTATGCGAGTTGTACAACCCTCGGCTAATCAAACCCTAAACCAAATTCAATCCAAACTCCAAACTACACTACAAAACACAAGAATAAACTTAACCAAATACCAATACTTCAAAAATAATAAAGAACCACGCCGTGTCAACTCAACTCGTGAGTTGACTCAGACGAGTCATGCGACTCAGTGACGATTCGTGGTGAGTTGTGACGTATAAATGTAGATCCACGCAGTTTTAACTTAAAACAAAAAGGTTTAACAAGTTTTTATTAAAAAAAAAACGTTTTTATATAAAAGTTAGGGTTTGGGGTTTTCAGATCTAAAAGAATTGAAGGGTAGAGGGCGCGTGGGTTACCAAAAAGAAGAGAGAAGGTGGTAGGGTTGCAGCGGTGGGTGGTGACGTGATGGTGGTAGTGGCGGTGGTGCTTCGAACACGGGTCAAACAAGCTTCGTGGGTCTTCAAACATTCCAGAAATGATCAGGGTAGCCTGATCTATGTTTTGGTGTAATTTGGTGGTTGGCCGGAAATTTTTTTCGGCAACGGTGGTGGCCGGAGACGGAGGTGATGGTCGGACGAGAGGGTGGGAGAGAGAATATGTGTGATATGTGTGTGTGTGTGTGTGTGTGTGTGTGTGTGTGTATGTTTTATGAATAAAATAATAGGAAAAATAGCTTTTATACTAGCCTAGGGACTAAAGGTGGACAATTAAAAATAGAAGGGTGTGTGGTGTAAATTATTTTGGGGGGGGGGGGGAGGGGTATACGTGTTAATTTAGTGAAGCTTTCACAATAATCACTGTGGGCTCATTTAACGTACCAAACGGACTCTAAAAATTATGAAACTTGCGCCATTATTCTCGAAATAATTTTTCTAATAAAAATGAGTATAAATATGCATAACTTTCTCGAAATTAATTTATTTGGAAATTCAATTCGTATCGTGCTTTTTAGGTTGTGCTGACTTAATAAACGGATAAAGCTCACGTTTCTCAAGATATCTCGCATTTCTCATGTTCAAATATGTTCAGGAAAAGTTCAAATACTAAGGTGATGCAAAAATATATATTTGGCTAGTGAAAATGGTTTGGAAAATTACCGGATGTTACAGCACATACATCATATTGTGAAATCCGTCCCGGGTTTCAGTTTAACTTATCAGTTCTGGTTTCAAAAAGGTGAGGGTACTTGCGCTTGAACGCGTCTTCGTGTTAGGTAAATTTGGGTCCTCTCTTGGAATTCCAACGAACTTTCACAATGGGAATACGGCTCCTTTTTAGTCGTTTGATCTCACGTTCCATAATCTCTACGGGCTGTTCAATAAAGTTCAATTGTTCATCAACTTGAATCTCATTGAGTGGAATTACATGGAAGGCGGGGTGTCCTCTACTAAGCTCGGGAGGTAGTTCCAGTCTGTAGGCTACAGGACCAACCCTGTTCAAAATCTTGAACGGTCCAATGTACCTCAGGTTTAGTTTTTCTCGCTTACCGAACCGTATCAAGCCTTTCCATGGTGAGACTTTCAACATAACTTTATCTCCAACCTAAAATTCTAGTGGTTTACGCCTCACATCTGCGTAACTCTTCTATCGGTCTCTTGTAGTTTTCAATCGGTTCTTAATTTGCACAATCTTCTCGGTCGTCTCACGAACAATATCCGGTCCAATGAGCTGAGCTACTCCTACTTCAGCCCAACAGATAGGTGATCTGCACTTCCAACCATACAGTGCTTCAAAAGGTACAGCCTTAATGCTCGCGTGATAACTGTTGTATGAAAACTCAACCAAAGGAAATTGGGTATCCCACTCATTTCCAAAATCGATTACACATGCTCGAAGCATATCTTCTAAAGTCTGAATCGTCCTTTCACATTGGCCATCGATTTGCGGGTGGTATGCAGTACTCATGTCGAGGTTCGTACCAAAGGCATCCTGAAGTGATTGCCAAAAGTTAGAAGTGAATCTGCTTCGGTCAGAGATGGTAGATATTGGTGCTCCATGTCTCAATACTATTTCCTTCACGTAAAGTCTAGTCAACTTGTCCATACTGTAGTTCTCTTTGATGGGTAGAAAATGTGCTGATTTCGTTAGTCAATCGATTATAACCCAAATAGAGTCGAAACCAGTTGCAGTCCTTGGGAGTTTGGTGATGAAGTCCATAGTAATCCATTCCTATCTCCATTCAAGAATCTCAGGTTGTTGTAGAAGACCAGACGGTTTCTGATGTTCGGCCTTAACTTTCGGGCACGTAAGACACCTACGAACATAATCGGCAACGTCGGCTTTCATGTTCGGCCACCAATATAACTCCTTGAGATCATGATACATCTTTTTGGATCCTGGGTGTATAGAGTACTTAGACTTATGAGACTCGAGAATGATTAAGTCTCGCAGTCCTCCAAAATGCGGCACCTAACTTCTTCCCTTAAAACACAAAGTTCCATCGGAACGCTTCTCAAACTTCTTCTGTATCATCCCATAAAGGTTCTCACTCTAGAGATCTTCTTGTTTCATGGCTTCTTCTTGAGCATGGAGAATCTGGGCGGGAAGGTTTGAATTGATAGTCAAAACCAAAGCTCGAACTCGCAGCGGCTTCAACCGTTCCTTACGGCTCAAGAAATCAGCCACGACGTTCGCTTTTCCCGGGTGGTATCGGATTTCACAGTCATAGTCGCTTAAGGTTTCCAACCATCGTCGTTGCCTCATATTCAACTCCTTCTGATCCAAAATATGTTGAAGACTCTTGTGATCGGTAAAGACAACATACTTCGTCCCGTACAAGTAGTGTCTCGACATTTTGAGTGCAAAAACCACTGCTCCTAACTCCAAATTATGTGTGGTATACTTCTCCTCATGATTCTTAAGTTGTCGGGAAGCATATGCCATGACCTTCCCTCATTGCATCAAAACTGCTCCTAACCCGTGATATGATGCATCACAATAAACCACAAGATCTTCCACCCCATCTGGTAATGCCAAAATCGGTGCACTGCAAAGTTTTTGCTTCAAAGTTTGAAATGCTTCTTCTTCGTCCTTTCCCTATTCTTACTTCTTATCCTTCTGTGTTAACGTAGTTAATGGTTTAGATATTTTGGAGAATCCCTCGATGAATCTCCTGTAATATCCAGCCAATCCCAGAAATTGTCAGATTTTCGTGGTGTTAGAAGGCGCCGGCTAGTTCTCAATAGCTTCGATCTTCGCGGGGTCCACATGTAACCCTTTGCTGTCAATCATATGACCAAGAAATTGTACCTTGCGAATCCAAAATTCACACTTAGAGAACTTTGCGTACAATTGCTCTTCCTTGAGCAACTTAAGAATCATCGTCAGGTGTTGCTTGGGTTCTTCTTCACTCTTGGAGTAGATCAAAATGTCGTCGAAGAAAACTATGACAAACTTGTCCAAATATGGTTTAAACACTCGGTTCATGAGGTCCATGAATACATCCGGTGCGTTTGTCAAACCAAAGGGCATTACTTGAAACTCATAGTGGCCATAGCGAGTCCTGAACGCCGTCCTGGGAATATCCTCTTCCCGGACTCTGAGTTGATGATAACCTGACCGTAAATCTATCTTGGAGTAGTAATCTGATCCTTGTAGCTGATCAAACAAATCATTGATCCTAGGTAACGGGTAGTGATTCTTCACTGTTTGCTTGTTCAGTTCACGGTAGTCAATGCACATTCTAAATGATCCGTCCTTCTTCTTCACGAATAACACATGTGCTCCCCAGGGTGAGGAACTAGGTCGAATAAATCCTTTATCCAACAACTCTTGCAACTGCTTAGACAACTCTTGCATCTCCGTTGGAGCTAGTCGATATGGTGCACGTGCCACGGATGCAGCTCCCGAAACTAGGTCAATTAGAAATTCCACTTGTTGAACAGGTGGAAGTCCAGGCAGATCTTTAGGAAATACTTCAGGAAAATCACACACAATCGGAACATCCTCGAGTCGCTTCTCTCCCGACTCTATCTTGGACACATGTGCTAGGAAGGCATGACATCCTTTCTCGATGTACTTCAGGGTCTTAATAGAAGATATGATATTCAAACGGGTTCCGCTACGGTCTCCGCGGACAACCAAGGTTTCGCCATTGAGAGGGATATGAACAACTCGCTCACCACAAACGATACTCGCTTGATGTTTGGATAGCCAATCCATACCAACCACTACGTTGAAGCTTCCGCGTTCAATGGGCATGAGATCGATACTAAACGGGTGATCTAGAAGGTTTAGGGTAGAGTCTCGGATTACGGTGCAAGATTTAACTAAGTTGCCATTAGCTAGTTCAATACTATAGCTGGTGTCTAGGGAGGTAGGGGTGAGGTTATGTAGTGATGAAATCGTAGAAGATACAAAACTCATATCGGCACCAGAATCGAATAAAACTTTAACACGAAGATTGTCGAGTAGAAACATACCGGTGACCACATTCGGATCCTGTTGCTGCTCCCCATTGCCCATCACATATGCTCTAGCACGAGCGCCTTCAGTTCTTCGACCAATGTTCTTTGGACAATAACTCTTGTAGTGACCACACTCTCCACATCTAAAACAAGTTACCACTGGTTGTGCGTTACTCCTAGTAGCCACAACCTTGCCCTTACAATTCTTAGCAACATGTCCAACCTTATGACATTTTTGGCACTTGGCAGTGCATGGTCTAGCGTGATGCTAATTACACTTATCACAAAATGGGTGCGGCCCAACATACTCTCCAACTTGTACTGGTGCAGCCACATAAGCCTTGACACTCTCTTGTCTTCTGTTTTGCTGGTGGTGATGATTGTTGTTATGGTACTGGTTGTTGTTATTGTTGTGGTGATGGTTTTGGTGAGGGTGACTGTTGTTGTTGTAGTTGTTGAAGTTGTTATAGTTGTTGTTTCTCCTATTGTCCTCCCACTTTCATTTGTTGTCATAGTTGTTACCCTTCTGAACAGTACCATGCTTGACCACTTGATCCATAAGTCGTTCAGATATGCGAATAGCATCATCCAGAGTTTGAGAGTTGTAATATGTCATGTGCCCTTCGATACTGGAAGGTAGACCACCAATGAACTTCTCCAGTAATTTCTCATTATCTGGCACCATGTGAGCACAGAAAACCTTCAATTCTTGAAATCTTAGAACATAAGTGGTAAGATCAACACCCTTCACATCCAAATAGTAGAACTCAGTATCCAACTTTCTCATATCACTACGAGAGCAATACTTCTTGACCATTTCCTTCTTAAACTCTTCTCATGAAGCATTATAAGCATTCCCTAACCCAATATCCTTAGCATAAGCAGTCCACCAAGGTACCTGTCGCATACTTCACCTTGCAATCCTCAGAACAGTTACTCCTCAGAAACACCGACTCCATTTTCTCAAACCATTGAGTTAGATCGATAGCTCCTTCAGTTCCTTTGAAGGTAGTAGGCTTGCAATTCATGAACTCCTTGTAAGTGTAGAAACGGTTCTCATTGACAGCTTGCACTCCTACTTGTCCAATATTCTGGTTGCCAGTACCTTCTTGCCCAGCAAGCGCTGCAGCTATGCCATCATCAATCAACTTCTGGATCGCAGCGGGGGTCATCTTCCTAGGTGGCATAATTCTATCAATCATTACAAATGTACAACACTGTAAGTATTTGATTAACGTAACAGAATCATAACAAAAAGTAAACAACCCAATGATACATCATAGTATAGCGTACATTCAACATCATAAATAGTACATCACCAAAATACATCATAGATTCGATACTTGTCATAAGTCTTACAAGATATGTAAAACGACTACAAGTTTTTTTTTATCAAAATCTACTAACTGAAACTTGTCAGTTTAGTACGTACAAGGTAAACTACTACTACAATACTAAACTACCATAATAAAGATGATCATTAATCTCTATTGACGGTCTCCTCCATATGTAGCCAAGACATTAACACTGTCATCAAAATGGAAACGCGCCATCCTATCATAGTACGCCTGCTACTGCATGGCATGGACCTCATCCCTCAACTCTTGAATACTACGCTGGTAGTGACGACTATCGATATCAGTGAATGCCGCTCCAAGATCCAACCTCTCCACAATCTTCTCGACCTCTGTCATCCTCTGCTCTAACGACGCCAAGCGCTCCTGAATCTTTGTATCTGCCGTCTCTGTAGAACTCAACCTCGCAACCTGCTCTTACAACTCCACATATAAATCAACTGTAGCTCTCCTATCTCCCTTAATCTCCTTCTTCAACTCTAAAACCTCAGACTATCGCATACACAATCGTCTGGACATCGACATATAACGGCCCTGGCACCAAGAGATGTCCTGCCTCAAACTACTCAGCTCGACCCTGAGCTTGGTAAAGGCAACTCCCTATGCAGTCGAAGACTCGCCGATCTCAAACGTAGACGTCACCTCTGTAGCTAGAGCATGACCAAATACATCTGAAGTATCGGACTCATAAGTAATGTCTGGCACTGCTGGGGAAGGTGGCATGGGGAGAGCCTCCTACTCTTCCTCCAACGGATCCCCGTCATCATCGTCATCATCATCATCATCATCATCTATCTCCTCATCATCATCCATCTCCTCATCAGCGTCCATCTCATCATCATCTGAGTGAGGTACATCAATAGGGTGTGGGTCCTCCTCTGGACTCGATGGTGCAAGTGGGTAATCAACGGGTGCATCTAATAACTGATCGGCAGGGACTGATGTAGGCATAATGCTCTACAAGGAGTATCGGGAAAAGTATAAAAATTCTAGCCAATTTTTTATAAAAATATTTTTATATGCAGTGAGATAGCAGCGGAAAATCCAAACATATAATAGTGCAAAAACATGCATACATAAAAGTTTAAGTAAAGCAATTAAAGAGCGAAGTGGCATGGAGGGCTGATGACTATCGATTTGGAAAATGTTTTGACACACAAAAAAATGTTTATAGTCGAGTATGACCTCGTTCTCTATAAACAGTGGCTTTGATACCATTCTGTAACACCCCTAACTCGGAATATGGCAGCGGAACTGAGCTTGGGGTGCTACGTGAGGGGTAAGACAATCACATCCATAGAAAACGATCTCATAACGAGACGTTTTTAGCAAAACATATCATTCGAATACAAAATTTAATATTTAAAGTCTAAAAGACTCTTATCACAAGTTGCAGTGGAAATAAAACATAGTTTGCAGCGGAAATCAAAGATAGTTTGCAGCGAAAATAAAAGACACAGTTTTAAAAGATTGTTCGAACGATATGATAGTAGGGATAGATAGTAAAGCTCATGATAGCCATCATCAGTCTTTAGCCACTCCTGGTGCTTACAAACATGCATCAATTACCTGAGATAAAACATGCTAAAAAGTCAACACAAAGGTTGAGTGTAATCCATAGGTTTAGTAAATAATAGTTGGGCACAAGATTTTAAGTCTAGAAGATATATGTAACAAATACAAATATCGGGTAAGCGTCAAATAATTCTTTTGCTAAGCTCATGACACACAAAGCGTTAACTGGCACCAATAATCTTGGCGTAAGTCGACAGTAACCGCGGAATTTTATAATATAATAGTTGCCCCCAAAGCTAGGTACTTTGTCAGATACCTAGTAATACTCGAATATAGTTCATCACATGTGGACCAACCTTAGTCCACATGGCGGGAAGGTCAATTCCTATAGGCCTATAAACTACAATCGCGTTCACTCGCAAGTAATTAATGGTTCATGATCGAGGGACTTGCTTTTGGGCAAGGATGGTACTTAACATTATCATTTTAGTCAGTAATAGCATACCAATAAACAATTGTGCTCATAAAAATAAGTAAATAGCATGTATCTCCCTTATGGGTTTATAAACAATTTAAAAATAAAGTGGGGCTACGAATCACACCTTAGCAGCAGATGAAATAAGATATCACAATATGATCAGATGGGATAACCCGGTAAATGAACCTCAGCACAACCTAATATGTGAATAATATGTCTCAGCAATAAACCTTAAAGCGACTTATAAAGTAATACTCGTATTTGAAATGAAAAGGTTTTATTTCAATGGCGTTTGAGAGAAATAAACGTTTAAGACTCGTGTGGATTCGAGATGTTAAGATAATAAGAGTCGGAAAGCACAAACGGATACGAAGAAAAGAATAACGAAAAGAGAGAAGAACTAAGATTAAGAAGAATAATAAAATAATAAAGACAAGAAGGAAAAACATCAATAGGTTGTTTCGGTATTTTACCCATTTCCCAAATAGTTGATAAATCATCATGATTTTGGAAGAAAACGTATAAGTTTCGAAAAGGTTCTTAGGATATTGAGTAATCGTAAATGATTAAGTTATAAAAGATTTTATCGAAATTTGGGCATGATGCGTCCGTTTATAAATCATTTCCAAGTCATTATGACTTTTGAATATAAGTTTTATTGCCATATTTTACAAGTTAAATATATATAATTTGACACTATCATTCGCATATGTATTAGTTGTCAAGTTTATCGACCATTTTGTGTATGTTCGGGTCCAAATATGTTAAGCTCTTTTGAGTCTAACATACTCTTCCGTCTCAATTACCAAAATCGTCCATAAGGTCCATCGACTAATACCGTAAATCCAATAACGTCCAATTCTCATCCAAGCATAGGTTATAACAAGTATCCAAGTCCAATGTCCAAATCATATCCCATATTATCCAAATAATTATCCGAAACCCCATATTGACAAACAAATAAACAACAAGTAACAAACAATAAAATAAAAGACAATATGGCCCAAGTGTATTGGGCTTTGGTCCAATACCTAACTCACACTCTAATGGACTCTCTTAGGGCTTTCGGGCCCAAAGTTAATAATACTTGACCTATTAAGGACTTATCCAAGTCCAAAACCGACTCGATACTAACTTGAGGTTTTATAACCTCGAGTCTTACACGGTCGAGACTCCCTTGAGTCTTGACTCGACTCATTCGACACTAAGACCTTGAAGGGTCTCGGCTAAACTTAATTCCAACATGTCGTGGCCCTCTTAGGTTACGGCTCATGCTACTCGACACTAAAACTAACCAAAACTTAGCCAATACACACGGCTACAAACCAAACTCGACCAATTAAACATCAAACCCTTGACCGTGACTCCCTGAGTCACAGCTCGACTTTACCCGAGCCTTTGGATCTCTCGGCTTAATCACAAAACTAAACCAAATCCAATCTTCAACACAAACAAACCAACTATACCATGCCGTGACTCACTTGAGTCACGGTACAAGCCTACTCGAGCCATTTGGCTCTCGGCAACCATAACACGAGCCAAAACCTATCCGCAATCCAAACACAACCAAATCCAATTAAATCTCCAAAACCTTTCACAAACAACTATACTAACCTAAACCACGCTGTGACTCACTTGAGTCACGGTTCGACCCCATATGAGCCATATGGCTCTCGGTTAAACCCACACCAAGCCAAATCCAATTCACAGCTCGAACCAACATAACTAACCCTTGGCCGTAACTCCTTGAGTCGCGGCTCGACCCTATTCGATTTATACAACCCTCGGCTAATCAAACCCTAAACCAAATTCAATCCAAATTCCAAACTACACTACAAAACACAAGAATAAACTTAATCAAATACCAATACTTCAAAAATAATAAAGAACCACGCCGAGTGAACTCAACTCGTGAGTTGACTCGGACGAGTCATGCAACTCAGTGACGAGTCGTGGCGAGTTGTGACGTATAAACGTAGATCCATACGGTTTAAACTTAAAACAAAAAGGTTTAACAAGTTTTTATTAATAAAAATGTTTTTATATAAAAATTAGGGTTTGTGGTTTTCGCATCTAAAAGAAACGAAGGGTAGAGGGCGCGTGGGTTACCAAAAAGAAGAGAGAAGGTGGTAGGGTTGCGGCGGTGGGTTGTGACGTGACGGTGGTAGTGGCAGTGGTGCTTCGAACACGGGTCAAACAAGCTTCGTGGGTCTTCAAACATTCCAGAAATGATCAAGGCAGACTGATCTATGTTTTGGTGTAATTTGGTGGTTGGCCAGAAATTTTTTCCGGAAATGGTGGTGGCCAGAGATGGCGGTGGTGGTCGGAGGTGGTGGTCGGACGAGAGGGAGGGAGAGAGAGAGAATATGTGTGAGATGTGTGTGTGTTTTATGAATTAAATAATAGGAAAATGGCTTTTATACTAGCCTTGGGACTAAAGGTGGACAATTAAAAATAGAGGGGTATGTGGTGTAAATTAGTGGGGGGGTATATGTGTTAATTTAGTGAAACTTTCACAATAATCACTGTGGGACCCATTTGACATTCCAAACGGACTCGAAAAATTATGAAACTTGTGCCATTGTTCTCGAAATAATTTTTCTAATAAAAATGAGTATAAATATGCATAACTTTCTCGAAATTAATTTATTTGGAAAATTCGATTCGTTTCGTGCTTTCTAGGTTGTGCCGACTTAATAAAGGGATAAAGCTCATGTTTCTCAAGATATCTCGCGTTTCTCATGTTCAAATAAGTTCAGGAAAAGTTCAAATACTAAGGTGATGCAAACATATATATTTGGCTAGTGAAAATGGTTTGGAAAATTACCGGATGTTGCGCATTCCGTGAACATAAAAAGTTACCTTTGAATCATCATTCCTTTTTTTAACAGGGTACCAAACTTATATAGCGAAAACTATGACTATGTCATGCATAGAAGAGTTGATGAAGACGCCCCACCGATAAAGATAAATGACTTGATGAACCCAATATATTTCAAGCCACAAACAAAGTAAATATTGTGCTCATACATACCTTATATTATAAATGACACTCGTCTACTCGAAAAACATTAATGTTGTTGAGAAAATTTGTGTCCATCAACCTAATTTCCATAATGTCATTATGGATGTTCATTATTAAGCTAAACAATAATAAGTATTAGGTCAAAGCACATGCCAAAAGCAAACTAATGGAAATCGTAAGAAGTGACAGTAAGACAACAAAGTTAAAACGACCTGCGTTATCTGAGAATTTAAAAACTCTATGCAATGAAGGGATCAAAAACTCAAATCAAACACCCTCATCATTTTGAAAAAAGCCACACAGGCAAATATCTCAAGACACTATCAAGTTAATCAAATTTTGAGTTCCTATCTTTTGAGTAGAAGAGCGCGAGCAAATGAGAACAATATGAAAGTTTCAGAAAGCAAAGTACAAAGAACCAAGTACAATATGTTGAATCATTTAGCCAGACAACATTAAACCTAATTAGTGATTGCGCTCAATTTTACTCATTGAAAATGATGTTAAAGACTCAGTACTATAATAATAATGCTCAATATGTTCACAAACAAAAGCATCTATTATCTAACTAAAAACTGTAAGAAATGCATCAGCGCGAAATCGATATTAGCAAAAGCACTAAATGTAAGAAACATATCTGCATCAAATGAATATAAGCAAAATCACTTTTGGAAGGAAAGAGTACTCATTAGGAAATTCAATAAAATACCATGATGAACCTCTCACAGTATATCTAACATTCAAAAATGAGTTGAGAAATCATGAGTCCTAAGAAACTGTTGGAATTATTTATACGTTCGAGAAAACCTTTAAAAGTATATTAAGAGTAACAACCTTTCAACTTGGAAGTCGGTCAAAACCAAACATCTCAAGGCTTAAGAGCCAAGCAAATACCAAGGTTGGAAATCTTGTAGATGGCGTTGGTGTCAACTTCTCCTGAAATGGTAAAGAGGGACATAGGGCGCCAATCGTGTTGGATAAGAGCATTTTCCTTGCCAAGGTTGTTGTATGCCTTCACTATGGTCAATGGATCCAAAACATGCTGGGTCCCAACTGTGATTGTGTTCTAATTGGTTGTGAATTTGTGGTTCAAGGGCTTCACAATCTGGTAGTACCAACTGTTCAAAGACTCTCCCTTTTCATTCTTGTATAATCTGATAGTATGCGTTTGAGCTCTTTAGGAAAATCTCTTTAGCTGCTCTTCAAACCACGAACCACGGGTTTAATGATTACTTCATCGTCTCGTGATTTTGCAATCCCCTACTTATGACAATAACAAAAGTATCACCAAACAATAAGCAATATAAAAACAAATATACATAAGGAACCTTCAATACTGATGTTGATTATGTAACACCCCAACCCGACAAGGGTAAAGATGTTACAACGATGGTTCCATATCAGAACAAACACAAGCATTTGAAATTAATAATACAGTAGAATTCAATGGTTACAAAGGAAATATGAAACTACAAGGTTACAATACAAAAGTTTCTAAGTCTAACTATAAGTTCTTCTAATACTCTTCAATAGCTAGTCGGACCTTCTATATCCATGGTACTCTCCACTCATACCCAGCTTCCAAACTAAAACATGCCGCGGGAAAAAGAAACGCGGCTGAGCTACGAAAGCTCAGTGAACAGATATAAAGATACAAAGCAGTAATAAGGGATGGTGAAATAATGAAATGGCACAAGGTGTAACAAGAGTAGAAAGGACAATGGAAAAGGTTATCAAGAAATGGTTACAATGGCTCAGTGTAAAGGAAATCATAACCCACCACCAGCCCAAGTCGAATCAGGTCAAGTCCAGTGTCAAGCCATAGGGTAACATAAACAGTAATCCACCACGAGCCCAGAAACAGTACATATCATATCAAATCACATATCAGGGTGTATGGAGGGGTGACCTCAGCATACCAGGTACAGGGTGAGGGGATACCTCCAGGGGTTGGAGTCGCGGGCTCCCAGGATTGTGAAAGACGTGTATCGCACACACTCATCAGTCACCAGATATAACAAGTAATACAAACAAATTAGGTCAAGTCTAGGATGCATCCATACGCCCCAGTAGGCCACAGGGTCTTCCTCTACGTAACAAGTAGATCAGTAGCAGGTCAGGGACGGGACAGGTCATCACTCTCCTGCCCTAGAGTCATGCCACCGGTGCATCAATGACATGGACATGAAACCCTCATGCCTAGTGGGTGGCTCGTAGTCTCAAACTGTGGGTCAAGGTCAAGTATCAAGTCTCAGGTGTCAAGTATCAGGTATCAAGTGTCAGGTATCAAGTGTCGGGTTTTATATCAAGTTTCATGTCAGATTTCATATCAGGGTTCATATCAGGGTTCAAGACAGGAGATCAATGCAGGGGTTCACTATCAGGAGGTCACTATCAGAAAAGTCAAATACCAGAAGGTTCATGTCAATTTATTAAAAAGTAATCCTTTTAAAATGGTTTTAAAATAAAGTGGTCTTTAAATCAGTTTTCATAATGAAAGTCTTTAAAAGCAATTTTCAAAACCTCTTCATATGTAATTTAGAAAAGTAGTTATAAAATCCTATGAACCTTCAAGTATCCCAGGGTCCTAAATATTCAGGTTACCAGGTTATGAACAGGTCATGTCAAGTATCAAGGAAACATAACAGGGTCCAAGGCAGGGTTCAAAACAAATGATCAAGACAAGAGTTCAAAGCAAAGGTTCAAGTCAAGGTTTACAATACAAGGGGAACATAGCAATGGCTTAGGGAATCCTAAACGAATCAAAATCAGAAGTCAAGAGAAACGAAGGCTCCTTACAAGAAGGGCAGAATATCTGTACCTTATTACGAATGCAAAACAAAACAAGAATGGAAAACACTGAACGGATCAAGACCTCTCCTTCTTCACACCTAGAGGAGTAGAAGAGAATTACAATTGGTCCTTAATTACTTATTTAGCTTGCCTTTCCATTTTAAGTAACCTTCTATTTTTAGCAGGTTTCCATTTTTAGTAAGTTTCCATAGTTAGAAGGTTTAAGTATCTTAACTTAAGTTAAGTCATAATTAAGCATATTATGGATATAGGGTACATTTTAACAAGTTAAGATAGTTCAGGGTTAAATATGACAAGTTTCCATAAATTAGGGTTTTAATTGTAAATATTCCAAAGTTAAGGGTTTTAAATGAAATATCACAAGTTACTAATTTAAATACATCATTTACTCAGAATCACATCTTTAGTCCATAAAGTTTCATAATTTACAATTTACACCCTTTATTTATCAAAATTACAAAATAAACCTTATAGTTACATAATTTACAATTTAACCCATATTATATCCTTAATTACACCACTAACCCTTACATTTAATAATTTACAGAATATGCCCTCAAAATTTGTGTATGGTACGAATTAACCCCCAAGTTTCACATAATTACACATTTAGTCCCATTAGTTTATAAAACTTATAATTTAAATCATAATTCCATAATAATTACACATTAAACCCATAAATACCCAAAATTACATATTACCTCCCTAATAACATTATTTACACAGGAAAAATCATAAGTTTCCTGAATTTACACTTTTAACCCCTCTATTTATTTAATTTGCAATTCGAACACAATATTTACAATTAAATCCATATCTTGCTAATTTTACACATAAGGACCCCATGTTATAATTTTTACACATTGCTACTGACCTAACTAAGATTATAAAAATAACCCACAAGTTTCAAAGTTGGCAAAACACACCCCTTTTATTTTATTTTCTAATCGGTAAGGGTTTTTAATTACTAAAACCTAACCCGAAGTTCCCCAATCATAGTACAATCATTAACCAATCATTATTATGTATTAAATGTCCAGATTTAAACATAAAAATCCCTAACCCTAATTCGTTCCTAGGGTTTCTATTTTTTCCTTTATTTTTCTTTTAGTCCGATTACAAATAAATTCGACCATGATAAAACTAGGCCTCCATAATTCAAACTAGCATTTTTCCATGATCATATGGTTCGTATAAGGTCTAAATAAAATAGGTTTAAAACCCAAAAAAATCGTATAGCTTATTATGGAATTTACGTACGTTTTACCACTTTAAAAATTATCACGATTAATCCAGCTTGCATGATTCGATTAGACCATTTTATATGAGTTATATAGGACCTAAACAACATCAAAAAAATACTAGATTGAATTTAGAACATAGGGATTAGTCACAAGAATTGTTTACCTCTCGGATCAAGAATTCGACAAAGAAAAATTCACCACGTTCGAACCAGGCAATTCACTACCCTAAACTTATTTTTCTTAGCTTCCTTAAACCTTGATGAACACCATAAAAATACCAGAACTTGTCCAGAAAATCGAATGGAGGCAAAGGTAATTTTTGTGTGTCGACTTAGGGATATTTTAGGGTTTCGGTAATTTGGAAAATAAAAATAAATGGGATTTGATTTATAATACATGAAGAACCGACTTAGGAGGGGGGATAAGGTCCAGAATTTTGGCCTAAAATTATCACAAGATCACAATTTGATTTTGTGTACAATTCCTTAATTTAGTTTTGCATTTATCCTAATTTAAAAGATTTTACAAAGTATAAATAAATTAAATAAATTATTTTCGGATTATATATAATTTATTTGGGTGCAAGAATAATTTTTAGACATTCAAAAATATTAAAATGTTGTCCCAGAAATATTTTACTTCATATGTAGTTCGTTTCCAGAAGTTAGGAATTAATTTGGTGCTTCATAAGTTTTTTAATTAACTTTTAAGGTTTCAGGGGTATTTTGGTCATTTACATGCTTTCTAAATTTCAGGTATTACAACTTCTTCCCCTATTAAAAAAAATTTCGTCCTCAAAATTTGCAAGGAATGGAACGGCAATAGAACGGAAAACTCATACGGAATGCGAACAAGATTTTAAATCAATCTAACTGTATCAACAGTAGAGAGTTCTACAAGTATTCAAGATTTATAACTGAAATCAACAGAACGCAAAACGAGAGTCCAAACTATTCCAGATATCTAACGAACAAGGGTAGAGTATATGAATAGGTAGGATGAACCTAAAGTCTCACTAATCACGGATAAACCAACGGAGATCAAATTCTAACTTCTTAGGTACTCCCCAAGATATCCTATGGCCACAATGAGGGCACGTTATATGGTGTAAGTATTATCACGTTAATAATACCAGCACCACATAAATATGTCTTCATGATGATCATACTTTATCTCAAGTTGTAACAACAACCTATCTTAATCCACCTAGTATTTCTATAGTCTCAGAGGTCAACAAAAGCAAATGTCATAGCAAGGCACGAATCAGAGTAATGCGGAAGTAGTGATACTTAAACAAATACCTTATAGCCTACCCATTCCTCACTGGTCAAAACTTAAGTTCATATCAGGGGATCCTAAAGCAAGTCCTCAAGGTGTTCTCCTATGTTCTTACAGTGGAAGCCTAATGGTCCTAAACGCACAGGACAGGGTAAATGTATTACAAGTCGTCAACCTGGTCTCTGATACCATAAATTGTAACACCCCAACCCGACAAGGGTAAAGATGTTACAACGATGGTTCCATATCAGAACAAACACAAGCATTTGACATTAATAATACAATAGAATTCAATGGTTACAAAGGAAATATGAAACTACAAGGTTACAATACAAAAGTTTCTAAGTCTAACTATAAGTTCTTCTAATACTCTTCAATAGCTAGTCGGACCTTCTATATCCATGGTACTCTCCACTCATACCCAGCTTCCAAACTAAAACCTGCCGCGGGAAAAAGAAACGCGGCTGAGCTACGAAAGCTCAGTGAACAGATATAACGATACAAAGCAGTAATAAGGGATGGTGAAATAATGAAATGGCACAAGGTGTAACAAGAGTAGAAAGGACAATGGAAAAGGTTATCAAGAAATGGTTACAATGGCTCAGTGTAAAGGAAACCATAACCCACCACCAGCCCAAGTCGAATCAGGTCAAGTCCAGTGTCAAGCCATAGGGTAACATAAACAGTAATCCACCACGAGCCCAGAAACAGTACATATCATATCAAATCACATATCAGGGTGTATGGAGGGGTGACCTCAGCATACCAGGTACAGGGTGAGGGGATACCTCCAAGGGTTGGAGTCGCGGGCTCCCAGGATTGTGAAAGACGTGTATCGCACACACTCATCAGTCACCAGATATAACAAGTAATACAAAAAAATTAGGTCAAGTCTAGGATGCATCCATATGCCTCAGTAGGCCACAGGGTCTTCCTCTACGTAACAAGTAGATCAGTAACAGGTCAGGGACGGGACAGGTCATCACTCTCCTGCCCTAGAGTCATGCCACCGGTGCATTAATGACATGGACATGAAACCCTCATGCCTAGTGGGTGGCTCGTAGTCTCAAACTGTGGGTCAAGGTCAAGTATCAAGTCTCAGGTGTCAAGTATCAGGTATCAAGTGTCAGGTATCAAGTGTCGGGTTTTATATCAAGTTTCATGTCAGATTTCATATCAGGGTTCATATCAGGGTTCAAGACAGGAGATCAATGCAGGGGTTCACTATCAGGAGGTCACTATCAGGAAAGTCAAATACCAGAAGGTTCATGTCAATTTATTAAAAAGTAATCCTTTTAAAATGGTTTTAAAATAAAGTGGTCTTTAAATCAGTTTTCATAATGAAAGTCTTTAAAAGCAATTTTCAAAACCTCTTCATATGTAATTTAGAAAAGTAGTTATAAAATCCTATGAACCTTCAAGTATCCCAGGGTCCTAAATATTCAGGTTACCAGGTTATGAACAGGTCATGTCAAGTATCAAGGAAACATAACAGGGTACAAGGCAGGGTTCAAAACAAATGATCAAGACAAGAGTTCAAAGCAAAGGTTCAAGTCAAGGTTCACAATACAAGGGGAACATAGCAATGGCTTGGGGAATCCTAAACGAATCAAAATCAGAAATCAAGAGAAACGAAGGCTCCTTACAAGAAGGGCAGAATATATGTACCTTATTACGAATGCAAAACAAAACAAGAATGGAAAACACTGAATGGATCGAGACCTCTCCTTCTTCACACCTAGAGGAGTAGAAGAGAATTACAATTGGTCCTTAATTTCTTATTTCGCTTGCCTTTCCATTTTAAGTAACCTTCTATTTTGAGCAGGTTTCCATTTTAAGTAAGTATCCATAGTTAGAAGGTTTAAGTATCTTAACTTAAGTTAAGTCATAATTAAGCATATTATGGACATAGGGTACATTTTAACAAGTTAAGATAGTTCAGGGTTAAATATGACAAGTTTCCATAAATTAAGGTTTTAATTGTAAATATTCCAAAGTTAAGGGTTTTAAATGAAATATCACAAGTTACTAATTTAAATACATCATTTATTCAGAATCACATCTTTAATCCATAAAGTTTCATAATTTACAATTTACACCCTTTATTTATCAAAATTACAAAATAAACCTTATAGTTACATAATTTATAATTTAACCCATATTATATCCTTAATTACACCACTAACCCTTACATTTAATAATTTATAGAATATGCCCTCAAAATTTGTGTATGGTACGAATTAACCCCCAAGTTTCACATAATTACACATTTAGTCCCTTTAGTTTATAAAACTTATAATTTAAATCATAATTCCATAATAAATACACATTAAACCCATAAATACCCAAAATTACATATTACCTCCCTAATAACATTATTTACACAGGAAAAATCATAAGTTTCCTGAATTTACACTTTTAACCCCTCTATTTATTTAATTTGTAATTCGAACACAATATTTACAATTAAATCCATATCTTGCTAATTTTACACATAAGGACCCCATGTTATAATTTTTACACATTGCTACTGACCTAACTAAGATTATAAAAATAACCCACAAGTTTCAAAGTTGTCGAAACACACCCCTTTTATTTTATTTTCTAATCGGTAAGGGTTTTTAATTACTAAAACCTAACCCTAAGTTCCCCAATCATAGTACAATCATTACCCAATCATTATTATGCATTAAATGTCCAGATTTAAACATAAAAAGCCCTAACCCTAATTCGTTCCTAGGGTTTCTATTTTTTCCTTTATTTTTCTTTTAGTCCGATTACAAATAAATTCGACCATGACAAAACTAGACCTCCATAATTCGAACTAGCATTTTTCCATGATCATATGGTTCGTATAAGGTCTAAATAAAATAGGTTTCAAACCCAGAAAAATCGTATAGTCTATTATGGAATTTACGTACGTTTTACTACTTTAAAAATTATCACGATTAATCCAGCTTGCATGATTCGATTAGACCATTTTATATGAGTTATATAGGACCTAAAAAACATCATAAAAATACTAGATTGAATTTAGAACGTAGGGATTAGTCACAGGAATTGTTTACCTCTCGGATCAAGAATTCGACAAAGAAAAATTCACCACGTTCGAACCAGGCAATGCACTACCCTAAAATTATTTTTCTTAGCTTCCTTAAACCTTGATGAACACCAGAAAAATACCAGAACTTGTCCAGAAAATCGAATGGAGGCAAAGGGAATTTTTGTGTGTCGATTTAGGGATATTTTAGGGTTTCGGTAATTTGGAAAATAAAAATAAATGGGATTTGATTTATAATACATGAAGAACCCCACTTAGGAGGGGGGATAAGGTCCAGAATTTCGGCCTAAAATTATCACAAGATCACAATTTGATTTTGTGTACAATTCCTTAATTTAGTTTTGCATTTATCCTAATTTAAAAGATTTTACAAAGTATAAATAAATTAAATAAATTATTTTCGGATTATATATAATTTTTTTGGATGCAAGAATAATTTTTGGACATTCAAAAATATTAAAATGTTGTCCCAGAAATATTTTACTTCATATGTAGTTCGTTTCCAGAAGTTAGGAATTAATTTGGTGCTTTATAAGTGTTTTAATTAACTTTTAAGGTTTCAGGGGTATTTTGGTCATTTTCACGCTTTCTAAATTTCAGGTATTACAGATTATGTAGGCTACAGGCTAATAAATCAGACCATGAATATATTGATTCAAATGTATATCATTTGAGCAGTTCAAGATCAACGCAGGTATCTATTTCAACCCATTCCAATGATTACCCACTGTGACCCAAACCTCCTTTGAGCCATTTACTTTTTTGGCACTAACTATTAACTTGAATGTATATCATGTGAGCCGTTCAAGATCAACCCAGGTATCTATTTCAACCCGTTCCAATGATTATCCACTGTGACCCAAACCTCCTTTGAGCCATTTACTTTTTTAGCACCAACTATTAATTCAAATATATGTCATGTGAGCCGTTCAAGATCAACCCAGGTATCTATTTCAACCCGTTCCAATGATTACCCAAAGTTACACCATATTCAGTTGCACCTGGATATATCCCTCTTTCGGCACCAACTATGGAGGTAATAAAATGCCGTATTCGTCACCCTTTGAACAAAAACAGAAGAACCAAAATTGAGCTAAAATTTTTATGTACTGCACATATGCGACATTCTAATCTCAACTTAATCCCTCAGAAATCACAAAATGTTTATACTTTCTTGGATTAAGAGAAGTTTGTTTAGGAAGTAACCTGATAGCCATTGTAGGTCGCTAATATCTCAAACACACACACGTAATCTAAAGTAAAACTCGTACTACTATTACTCTAATAAGCTACGCTGAAGGAGATAAGTAAATAAGCAAATAAGCTAAAGAGAATAAGATGAGAATAAGAGAGAATGGAAGGCTTTCATATTCGATAGACTAAGTAACAAGGCTTGCGCAACAATACATGAAAAACCAACAAGAATAATGAGCACCCTAGCCTTCTATTTATAGGAGAAGAGCTAGGGCAACTCTTACATGAAATGTTCTAGAAAGAAAATGATAAGAAGGCCGGCCCATGGACTTCTTATGGACCGGACCTTAAAGCTAACTTAAAGTCTTTAATCGTGCAACATGTTAACTAAATGAACAAGACTTGTAATATAGTTAAAACGTGTTCCTAACAATCTCCCCCTAAGTCTTGATCATCAATGTTTCATGATGTCATCTTTGCTTCTTAGGCTTCAGGCGTCTTTATAATCTTTGTTTCTTTGTTCTTGTTCTAAGATGATATGATGTGGTCTCGATCTGCCATTCTCCAATGTCTTCATGTCTTCTCCATCATGCTCATATGTATTTGATTTGTTTTCTGCAACATGTTCTCACTTTTCATTCTTAAAAACTTGAGAAAGGTTGAAGTGCTTGAACTTTTGACTTTACTGTATCATATGTTGAACTTTTGATGTTACTAAGTCTTTGAGAGAACATTTCTTCAGGATATGAACATGATGGAGTCTTGATGGTCGAACTCCAGCTCCTCAGCAGCAGCAGCAGCAACAGCAGCATCAGCACGAACCAACCGGTACTTACAGGCTCAGACTTGAGATCGTCAACAGCATAGTGTGAAGACTTTCTCAAATCCTAACCCAGACCGTTCTGAACCGGATTCCCCCGAAAGGGATAACACAGACACACCGAAGTGCACCCACGATTCAGTGAGTCACTGGAGATCACCCCACGACTGTAGACCATTTGGAGCAAACACTAAGCGTAACCCACAAGGAGTTACCGAAGTGACCTGCTGTCAGAGTTGTTTGATGTTGTTCTGGCAGGATTTCCATTCAATCATTGATAATCACAATTGTGACTTCTCTCATGAATGTTCTCGGCAGATTGCTTAAGATCTGCGAAGGACACTTTCTTAATTTTACATTTGCTGCCCATGATGTAGAACAGCAGAGTAATACTAAGTGTACCTAAGAGATCTTTTATGAATCTCATGGCTCTATACTCAATTAGTGCACATTTGTTTGGTCGTCGGAGGCGTGGAGCAGATTGCCTCCTTTTCAATATCAACACTCTCGTAATGAGAGGTCGATAGATTATGAAGGGTTCTCCATGTGAATGAAACAAATGTCTTTTGAGAGACACTTGAGTGGCTTAGAAGGTTTATTAGTGCGTCACTGGGTCCATGACGTCTTTAGTCTTCAATACCGGTGATGCTCATCAACCATTAGATTATGAATTGAACCCGGTGTCTGCCCTAAGGTTGAACAAATGGAGGGCTATTTCTTTTCACCCTTTTCTTTGCTTTTCTTTTTAATTCTTCAACCCCTTCTTTCTCCGTTCATTCATTTTCTCCTTTTTATATCATACCTAGGACTTTCTAGTTCTAAACTATTGGTATTGTCCTTGGGTAGATCCCTCTGGCTCTGGCGGATCATAGGACGGTTTTCCCTAACCTTAGTCACCTTATAACTCCATGACTATCCTAATGATGCCATAAAAACCAAAACCATTGAAAATCTCTCAAAGTGTCGATAATTTGTAAAGACATTTTGTTGACACCTTGAGAGTTTGATGATTTTCAAAAAGACTCCCCCTTAACATGTGCGCATAAGTAATAAATTTGAAATTTGCACATGCCGAAAGAGTTGGCACTTTTGAATTGATTGACTTTCAATGAACCTGATCGTTGCGAGACACGCTTACATCACCAGTTAAACTGGCTTGAAATTATTACCCGTCCAGATCAGATTCAAAGATTATCGCTCGAAATTGGTACATTCTACTCAGACACGTCCTTTGCGAGACACGCTTACATCACTAGTTAAACTGGCTTAAAATTATTACCCGTCCGGGACATGTCCTTTCGACTACTGACTTTTCCTATCGTCAATTCGAGGGTCAATTCTGAGTTTGAGCACAAGAGATTCCAGCAAATGAGACATCATATTTTAATCATCTTTTACTTCTCCCCCTCAAAAATAGCATACTCATGATGTTTTTGGAAAACGTTTATGATTAAAATATGCTGTTTTTGAGTTTTAGGGAAGAATTTCAAGAACATTAATATTTCTCTGAACAAATATTATATTTTCAAATACTCCCCCTTAATAAGGGAATACTTGTCCTTATGAGCAGAATGTTTGAAAAACTTTAGAAAACATTCTGGTTTTAATTCTGCTCATAAGTAAGAAGCTTTCGCTCCTTTTTCAGGATTGAGGCACTGAAGCGTACCTCAGGGTCCTTTCTTTTGAGGTCCGAGTTGTACACTGTTATGTGTGCACAAGCCATCATAACACAGTCATATATAAGTAAGAATTATGAATGAATAATGAATATTGAAATCAAATTCTTACAATTAACCACTTTTGCCAAAAATGGTGAATTGTGGATCTGTCCTCTGAAATAATCTGATGGCAAATGGAGGACGACCACCAACATATGTTTCCAACCTCCTCATCTGATCCCTTCGGTAGAGCCTTTCTTCGATCGACCAGATAAAATTCTTGACTTGCCTAAGCTGAGGATGATTCCATTTCTTGTGCTTCTTCAAT
Source organism: Artemisia tridentata subsp. tridentata (assembly GCA_021014915.2). Classification (NCBI taxonomy): domain Eukaryota; kingdom Viridiplantae; phylum Streptophyta; class Magnoliopsida; order Asterales; family Asteraceae; genus Artemisia; species Artemisia tridentata. Next base: position 54,875,144 of record CP139503.1, read on the forward strand.
ACTTGATCCTGAACTCGTGAAACTAACCCATCTCGAACATTCTTCAGAGTGTCATCACAGAACTTGTGAATCTCTTTATGTGGCATGAAACGGTTTGTGTTTGTAGCACTTCTGTAGACGAATCCGAAGACAGGGTCGTTCTTGAGCAAGTACTGAGGCTCTTTGTTGTCAGTAAGAGTAAACATGGGTTCCTCAAGATTCAACTTCTTCTGATAACTTTCAACTCCAAGCTGAAGATCCTCGACACGTTCTTTGATAACCATTCTTCTGATGAAGTGACAGATAGCCGTGCTAAACGCATACAGAAGAGTAGGATTAAGATGATTCAGCTTCCCTTGTACTTTCATCAAATACAAATCTTCAATGTCATTGAGATTGAGTGCGGGAAAATCTGCTTCATTGAACGTGTAAAGTAGATCATCTTGTCTGCGAACAGTGATCTCAGAAATGAATGTGTAGCCAAGCTTTTGTGATCCCTTAGTATCAAGCACCGCCTTGATACGAAGATCACTGAACACCTTTTCACGGGATGCCATGAGGCCAAGCTTGTACTTGTACCAAAGACTTACGTTTGTCAAACCAGTGGTGAATTCCAAGTTCAGCGTCACGATCATATTTTGCAAGTTTGTTGATGAAGAGTTTATGGTGTCTAGCGTCTTCCTCAATGGCAGGATTGATGTAGTTCGCAGCAGGAGTGAATGTGATTGAGGTAGCATATTTGACTTTACTGGAAGCCCCATGTACGAGTAGTTCCAGATCTTGATTGAAGAAGAATTCGAATGGGATGTGTGACATTCCATGGTATGGTCGGATCACAGGAAGTGGTTTTGTCCAGTCAGTGATGTAAGGACGTTTCTTACTATCAAGACCACCTTCCCTGAATACATCTGGATTTGTCCAATCGAAGTCTTTGGACAGTGCCCGAGCAATGTTCTCCAGATGATATTCCAACTCAGCGGCATTTGCAGATTTATCTTTTAAAAGAATGAAGGCATCATTTTTTATTCTACGAAGCTCTCTTTTCGTCATCTTCTTAATGTTGAATGCATGTTTGAATTTATGAGTGTATTCAAACGTGCTATCTTGTATTTTGGAGGCTTCGTCGTTGTTGATCTGAGCACTAGCAAGATGGTTGAACCAGTCGTTTCCTTGTAAATCTTCATCAGTATCCAACCATGTTACCACAGCTGGTTCTTCAGAAGGTTTCTTACTGCTGGATGGTTTAGACTTTGTTGGTTTTGGAGGTGGTTGGGGTGGATCATCTTGAGGTTGAAACTCAATGTCTTCATTTATGAAATGTTCAAAGTGATGCTCGGTTGCCTTAGGACCAGATTCTTGATGTTTTGGAGGTGGTGAAGAAGTTTTCTGTTCTGTTGGTTCCTGAATGTGAATACCAGATCCACTCCCAGTCTTTTGTATCTTCTGTGTGGGATTTGGATCTTGGTCCTCATTGTCGTCATCATGAATCCTTTTACCCTTATCCGCAGCAACTTTGCAAGAAACCTTCTCAATGTGTGCTTCAATAGACTTTATGAGACTGATTTCTTTAGGAGAAGGAGATGTCATAGCATGGAATCTGTTGAGAAGTTCAAGTTCGAGTTCTTCAGTGGTGAAGTCTTTGAGTTGCTTGAAGCCAGAATTGAGATGATTGCTTCTTTGACCTTGACGTCAAGTTGAGCATTGACATGCTCGTTAATATTTTTCTGAAGATCAGTAGTGTAGCGTTTGACATAATGTCTTGTCTTAGTTTTGATATTATCTTCTACATCAAAAGCAAGAAACTCATCCATATTCTGCTTTGTTTGCTGCATCTCCTTGACTTGATCAGACAGATCCTTGACAAGGTTTTTCATCCCTATCATCTGTTCTTGCAACTTGCTCTCTTTTCTTGCTTGAGCAAGTTTGGCTGCTTTCTTTATTTGCCTGGATATGGGTGAGAGGACTTCAACTCTTGTGACTTTGGCGATTTTACTGACATGTTTGCCTTTCATGACTGTTCTAATTCTATCTGCCATTGTTGCTTTTGCTTTGGGTGATGGTGATTTTGATGGTGATGGAGTGAGTGAAGGTATAGATGATGAAGAATTAGGAGGTGTAGAATCCTTGTGAGATGAAGGTGGAGGTTTTGGAGAGTTTCTAGGTGATTCTAGAGGAGTTGGATGCTTAGGAGGTGAATTAGGAGGTGTGGTAGGTTTGGGAGAAGGAATGGGAGGAGTCTGATCTCGTGGTTGTTGTTGAGGAGACTCATTAATATCCATAGGATCACGAAGTGGAGAGATAATGTAATTATCGGCTTCATCATCCTCCTTTTGTTTCCTTTTCACTTCTTCCTTCCTTTTCCTTTCTTCTTCAGCAAGTGCCTCCAGCTCATTTGCAGCTTCAGTAGTCTTTGATCCAGTAATTTCCTTTTCTTCCTCAGAATCTCCCCATTCACCAGTGTCATCTTGGTGATGTACCTCCTCTTGATGTGGGATGTCATCAAACATTGAATCTGAAATTTCTTTTTCTGTGAAGACTATCTTTTCTGATTCAGATTGTGTTTGATTCCCAAGTCAGGTTGATTAACCGAGCTTGATTGAGGAGGGGGAACCGTAGATGTAGCCATATCGGGTTGATTAACCGTATCTGGCTGAACTGTGGAAGTTTTAGAATCACTGGGTTGATTAACCGGATTAGGGGATAAAACTGGTTCTGGAGTGACTCCTGATCCTCCTGCTCCCTTAGCAATTTCCTTCTTCTTCTTTTCTTCCAGTTCCCTCATCATTTTAACATGTAGAGCTGCTCTTTTCTCTTCATCAATCTTCTTTTGTATAATACTTGCCTTAGCTGCATTCTCCATGTCAAGCTGTGTTTGAAACTCAGCTTCTTGCTCATTTAGTATTTCCAATTCAGGTTCAGTGTCTTCAGAGGATTCAGAAGATTCATCATGAATACCAATGTCTTCAACTTTTGGTTTTGGAGCAGTCTTTACAATTCTCCTCTTGCTTTGGGGTTGTCTCTTTGAAGCACTCGATGCACTTCCAGCTTTACTAGCTCTACTACTTTTGGAACGAGTCTTGGAAGAACCTGTTCCCTCAGTCAGTTTAGTTATGCCAACAAGCTTCTTTTCATAAGCCTGAATGTAATCATTGTAAGCTGGAGTTTCCTTGACCTCATCAGTAAGTAGAACCTCAAACAATTTACGACCTTGTTTGTGAGTGCTATCCTTGGGAAAGTATACAGATTTGAAATCCGTATCCATCTTTATCACATGCCTTTCTCTGTCTTCAGGTCTATTAGAAATGTATGGATACTTATCAAGGAGAAGACTGATCAGCAACTTAGTATAACGGACAAACGGAATTTTAGTCAATGGTTTAATGTACTGAGCCCGTATTTGAAACATAAGATCTTCCCAGATAATAGCAGCAAAATCAAGGTTATGTTTGGTAACAATTCCCCAGAAGAGTTGACCATGAGAAAGTCTGGGATGTTCGTGACCACTGTCTCTTCCAGACACTGATCGAATAAGAATGTAGTACATTGCTCTCCATGGTTGAGGAATGGACTTAGCATTGATATTTGAGATAATGTTGAGTGGAAGATTGGGATCTACATCATATCCAATGCCAATGAGAAAGTTGAGAATGTCTTGTTCAGAGGGTGAAGGCCAGTATTGTCGTGAGGTATCAGGTGGATTAGGTAGGGATAAAGCTTCACGAAGATGTGCTAGTGTGACTTTGACTTGTTTTCTGTCAAGGGTGCATGTGAAGAATTTGTCACTGTCATCAGGCTTGATAGTGCTCCACATCTGATGGATGTATAACTCAGGAATACTATCTGAATTCTCCAAAATACTACGGCATTCATGTCTTTTGAGGATTTCAATAACAATGCGACAACTTGGTTCAGCACACTTGATGTTGTCAAAGACAACTCTTGAATTGTTCTTGCCATACTTAGCCGTGAACCCTTGTGGGAATAATTCAGGTTTGGTGATCAATGGAAATGGTTGTTGTTGTTGTTGTGAAGACATTGTGGATAATCTGAAACAGCATTATGAAACCAATTTGCAGGATATATGTGTGTTAGCATTAGATGAGACTAAGTATTTGCACATAACATCCTTTATTAACATGACTTTGCAATCTTTAGTTTATGAATTGATCATTTTAATTTTGTATAAGAAACCATCTCTTTAATTTGACAAGACTTAAGGAAATTTGTAACTTCTTTGGAAATTTGTAATTTCGAAGTCAGTTGTCAAATGCGAGAGAAATTACCAATTGTGAGAGAAAATACCAATTGCGAGAAAAATTATCAAATGCGAGAGAAAGTTCAATTGCGAGAGAAAATACCAATTGCGAGAAAAATTGTCAAATGCGAGAGAAAGTCCAATTGCGAAAGAAGTTTTTCAATTGCGAGAGCAATGACAAATGCGAGAGCAAATGACAATTGCGAGAGCAATTGCAAATTCGAGAATATCTTATACAAGAAATTCCGAAACCCGTTTGACGACGATTTTTCACCTAGATTTTTCTACTCATTTCATTTTAACACAAATTAATGATATCACGCTAATTGCAATGGATTCACATAGCTATTTTTCGCATTTTGTCCAAGTTATAACAAGAATTAACCACAAAATCTCTTGAATCAACCTGCTTATGCAACGTGTTCTTCATAAACCCTAAATTTCAATTAACGGCTAATTGATGTTTCTGGGCTTAATCTGAGGCGTCCTAAGTTCAATTCATACCATAACAACAACATAACAACACTCTAATTACACCAAAACATTCGCATATGATTTTCCCCAAATTATGAACATAAACCCTAAATTCAAGAATAAACATTCATATGGATTTCTGGTACGATTAAGCATGCATATATGTAATACAATCATGTTCTAAGCACAGAAGCACAATCATAATCATACACAACACATAGGATTAAAAATCCCCAAATTCATCGTGAACCCTAAAATTGTGAATAATTATTACACATTAAATCCACCGTTGGATTTCTAATTCCTTGAAAACCGTTTGTTAAAAACACTTAACAATCATAGAAACACTCACGAATTTGCGAAAACTTGAACGAATGAACAGATTCAATGTCAGCCATTGATTAGGTTGTTGGATGAGAGTAAATGCGAGTGATGTAGTGGCAGTGAAAGTAAATGAGTTACGCAGTTGATGTCAGATGGCATTAAACTCTCAAAAAAATTACTTTTAACCTTTTTTACACAATTAGTCCCTTAACCTCTTGTGTGTTTACGCAATTAATCCAAACCTAACAAGTTTCAACTTTTAGCACTTATGGTCCTTAATCAATCCAAATCCTAATCTTTTAGCAATTTGACAGGCTCAAGAATCACCATAATAACCAATTTTGAAGCAACAATGTTATAGAAAACATGCAAGTACAATTTTTTTTTTTTTTAAAATTTGTGAAATTTTGTGTCTCCCCCTCAACATTTGTTCAGAAATAAATAAAGACGGTTTAATAAGAGCAAAATGTTGAATAAGGGTTTGTACTTGCATACACATTTTTTTTTTAATATATTTACAAAGATGTTTGGAGATGTTTGACTTTGTTAATTGTTTTTAAGAATTTTTTCCAAATCATTTGGCGTCAAACATCTCATACCAATCCGGTGAACCAGTTCCACAAATCTTGCATGAGGCAAGGCTTTGGTGAACAGATCTGCCAGCTGGTGTTCAGTTCTCACAAAATACAATTCAATAGTACCCTTTTCCACGTGTTCCTTGATGAATTGGTACCGGAGATCAATATGCTTCGATTTGGAATGCTGCACGGTGTTGCATGAAATAGCGATGGCACTCTTGGAATCACAGTACATAGGAATCTTGTTGAATATGTATCCGTAGTCCATCAGTTGTGATCTCATCCAGATGACTTGAGCACAGCAGGCAGACATGGCTACATATTCAGATTCTATTGATGACAATGAGGTGCAGTCTTGTTTCTTTGATTGCCAAGAGACGAGCTTGTCACCCAAGAATTGAACTCCCCCTGATGTACTTTTGCGTGTGTCTAAGCATCCTGCATGGTCAGCGTCTGAAAATGCAACAAGTTCAAACCCATAATCCTTTGGATACCAGATCCCCAAATTAATGGTTCCCTTTATGTATCTAAGGATTCTTTTAACGGCTGACAGATGCCGTTCAGTTGGTCTAGACTGATATCGGGAGCAAAGATATGTGGCAAATACAACATCCGGTCTGCTAGCCGTGAGATACATGATCGAGCCAATCATACTACGATACTTCGTAGGATCAATGGGTGTCTCATGTATGTCAGCATCTAGCTTTGGGGATGAGGAGGACATTGGGGTATTATAGGTGTCAAAGCTGGTCATACCATGCTTTTTCAGGATTTCCTGAGCATATTTTGACTGACTTAGAAATATACCACGGGGTGACTGATGAACTTGCAATCCTAGAAAGAATTCAAGTTCACCCATCATAGACATCTCAAAGTTTTGTTTCATCAGTTTAGAAAAAGCGTTTGAATATTTTTTATTAGTTGAACCAAAAATAATATCATCCACATAAATTTGAACAATGAGAATGTCTTCCCCGTGTGTTTGTATAAATAAAGTCGGGTCAACAGTTCCAATGGTAAAATGATTAGCAAGGAGAAATGCAGACAGTTTATCGTACCATGCCCTCGGGGCTTGTTTAAGGCCGTAAAAGGATTTCTTTAGCCGATATACGTGGTTCGGGTGTTCTTGGTCCACGAAGCCTTCAGGTTGTGTAACGTACACCTCTTCACGAAGTTGACCATTCAGAAATGTCGTCTTCACGTCCATCTGGTAAACCGTTATGTTCTTGTGAGCTGCGTAAGCCAGGAACATGCGAACTGCCTCGAGCCTTGCAACCGGAGCAAACGATTATTCAAACTCGATACCCTCTTCTTGACTGAATCCTTTTGCTACTAATCGGGACTTGTTACGAATCACTGTACCATCTGCATCCAGCTTATTCTTCCAAATCCATTTTAATCCAACAACATACACTCCATCTGGCTTTCAACTAATTCCCAAACTTCCAAACGTTTGAATTGATCCGGCTCTTCTTGCATGGATTCAATCCAGTTGTCGTATGTAAGGGCTTCTTTGATGTTTTTAGGTTCAGATTGACAGACAGTGAGTGCATACATGCAATGTTCACCCTCTGAGTGGAGTTTCTGTCTAGTCATGACTGGATTGTCAGGATTTCCAATTACGTTTACCAAGGGATGATCTCTTGTCCATTTGTGGGTGGAAGGAAAATGTTGAATGTTGTTGTAATGATATGACGGGTCCATATTGCTCGATGAGGATTCCCCAGTTTCTGGAATGGTTGGTGGTGGAGCAAATGGATTGAAAAATGCATTCCCGTCATAATCTGAAGGTGTGGGAACTTGGTTAGAAATGGGGGATGAATCTTCAACTGCAGGTGGAGGTGTTTGATCCATAGATGATGAGGGTTCAGGTTGAGGTGCATTTGTATCAACTGCTGTAGTGGTAGTTGCAGATTGATCAGGTGCTTGATTTGTGACATGTTGAGCAGCGGAACTGGTGGAAGCATCTGATGCACTACTAACACGAACGTCATCAAACATTGGTGCAAACAAATCTTCTAGATCCTTCCTGTTAAAGGGTAAGGGTGCAGCCGAAGATTCAGGGAAGTTTAGACGGTTGTGTTCGGGTTCTAAGCGGTCTTGCTCAGAAGCCAATTCCGTGAGTTCATCAAAATTTGGCGTGTATAGTCTCTTGAATTTCCCCGGTCTGACGATTCCAAATTCTATATCCCTTAGAATTATCACAGTAACCAACGAATATCCCGATGTCTGCTTTAGCCTTTAATTTACCAAGATCATCTCTATCATTTTTCGGGTAACACAGTGCTCCAAAAACATGAAAGTAGTTGATGTTTGGTTTTTTGCCTTGTATAAGCTCATATGGAGTTTTGTTGTGTCGTCTGTTGATCATGCCGCGGTTCTGAGTATAACATGTAGTATTAACAGCTTCAGCCCAAAGGTAATCTGGCAATTGAGCATTGATCAACATTGTTCTAGCTGCTTCCACAAGCGTCGGTTTCGTCTTTCAACTACACCATTCTGTTCGGGAGTGCGAGCAATTGAATATTGATGAACAATCCCATGCTTCTCAGTGTATTCCCGAATGGTTGATTCTTAAATTCAGTGCCGTTGTCTGTTCGAATAATCCTGATGGTGTTACGGACTTGAACTTGAATCTTTGTGAGAAACGTGATGACCATTGAAGGAACTTGATCTTTTGTCCGAAGAAAGTAGACCCATGTCCATCGTGAGTAATCATCCACTATTACCAAAATATACCTTTTCCTGTTAGTAGTTTGAACCCGCATTGGACCACACAAATCCATATGTAGCAGCTGGAGGACATGATCTGTGCTGTGTTCTATTTTGGGAGGAAAGTGAGCACGGTGACTTTTCCCTTGTTCACATGCAGAACACAAATGATCTTTGGCATATCTGAATTTGGGTAATCCGTCAACCAATTTATTCCTTGCAAGGTCAGTCATGGTTTTGAAATTGAGATGAGACAATCTTTTATGCCATAACCAAGCCTTTGTGGGATTAGCCTTGGAGAGTAAACAAATAGGAGATGATGCTGTCATGCCTTCAAAGGATATGGTGTAAAGACTGGTTCCTCGTTTCCCTTTCATCAAATCATTTCCCTGAAGATCATGAATGAAGCAAGTTTTCTCCCGAAATGCTACTTCTAAGTCTCCATCACAGAATTGTCCTACTGAAAATAAATTGTGACCAAGGCCTTCAACATAGTATACACGACTGATCTCGATGTTCCCATTAACATAATCTCCATAGCCCATTATTGCAGCGAAGTGATCATTCCCTAATCTGACCGTTCCAATGAACTTTGCGATAAAGTTTGTGAGAAGCTTGAGGTTGCCGGTCATGTGTCGGGAGCACCCGCTATCAACAATCCAGAGTACAATTTGAATCACCTGCATCACAAATATTGGAAATAGGTGGAGAATTGATAACGGTTGGACCCGTTGGGTTAGAAACACAAGATTTAATTATTTTAGGAACCCATTTAAAGCTTGCAGTGTTTTGTAACCAACGTTGCCATGTCCAACTAGTCTCAGCCTTTTTCCTAATGAATGCACTAGGTGATTTAGTTGTCTTGGGTTTGGCTATGGGTGTTTCAACTGTTTGCTCAGAAACAACTAGTGGTGGTTTCCCTAAAATGGATTTGGCAACAGTTTTAAGCCTAGAGGAAGAGCCACTAGTTCGTTTCTTTTTCCGTTTTAACAGAGTTTTAGCAATGCAATTTTGATGATCACCAGATAATATACTAGTACGACAAACAATACAACTAGCATCAATCATAACATCAACATTATCATTCATAGATTCAATATTTGTTACATCATTCCTAGAATTGGACTTAGCTAAGGTCGATTCTATTCCTGACATTACATCTGTGTTATTCAAACTACTTGCTTTAACTTCTGAAGACTTAGATGATCCATTCCTAGACTTCCTGACTCTACTCTTCTGTTGTTTCTTGGGAGTCTTGGAACTGCTAGCCTTAGAGATAGTATCTAGTCCTGTGGAAGTAGAAGTGTTTGCATTAGTGGTTGAGTCTGATGCTTGGGTAATTGCTTTGTCTACTACATACATCCCTGGGGCAATCTTATGAACTTTTGCGTTGCCTTTGTCTAAAACTCGGAGTTTCTTCTTTAGATCAACAATGATGTGTTGGAATTCTTGATTTTGTGAATCTAATTTTCTGTTGAGGCGGACTGTGTCATTTCTGTTTTGAAGAATTTCATCTAGTTCCTTTTCATTTTCAAACAGTTTAAGTCTTAAGAAAGCCTTTGTTTCCTTATTATTTTCAGGAACATGACTGTTTTGAAATGATAAAGACCTTATGAGATTTTGAAATTTTAGTTCAAATTCAGCACTTTGATTTTGACACCAATCAAGCCTTTTTTGAAGTGTAAAAACTTTGTTTTCCACATCATTGTTAATTTGTTGAAGATCCTCATTCTCTTTGACCAAATTTTCTATCTCCATTTGCAACATCTCAACATTTACAGTATGATCATTCACAAGTAATTCATTGCATGACTCATAAAGCGAATTCATAATCACAGAAACTACGTCATAACACATAACTTTTTCTAAGAGTCGATCATTTTCATTTTTCAAAGTTTTCTTATGAAGTTTTTGTCTTTGAAGTTTGTCGTCTTGTTCTTTGAAAATGCCCTTCATAGATGCAACTTCCGCGAATAATTCTTGTTCCCATTGTGTTGCATATTTCTTCAGATGTTTGACATGAGGCAGAATTTTCTTTTGAAGAATATCTCGCTTTTCTTTCGCGACTGGGGAAAGAAAAGTAGACACTTCGATTTGAGAATTAAACTCAATTTCATTTTCCAAGAAAAATATGTCTTCCATAATTATATCAAAATATCGAAATAATTTACTTTCTGGTAATTTTGGATCAACATCATCGTCCTCAGTCAAAGAATCCTTGATATGTGCAACATTTTTGGAAACAGGAAGTATTGTAGGAGAAGCATGTATGTTTGTGTTAACAAACATTTGTTTTGTTTCGTCCTTTGAGGGGACAAATTTGATTTGACGTCTTGCATTATAATCATGATGAATTCTGGAAAAATCTTTGTCAGTTTTTGGTCGACTCTCAAGTTCTTTTTGACGTTCAAGAATTTCAACTTCTTCATCATTACCAAGCACAACAACTCTTTGAAAGGTATCATCAAGTAATAATTCTGCATTGTATAACTTGGGATTTTTGTTGAGTGCTTTTGAAAGAAAACGTGGTTGGTCACTGCCAATAGCAAATCCAACTCCTTTCGGAACTGGTTTTACTGATAGCCTTTGAATTTGAGTTATGGATTCACCATTTTTGTAGACAATAGTTTGAAACTCTTTAAGTTTGGATTCCAAAGTGACAATTTCTTCAAGATATGAGTCGACACGTTTACTTGAGGCTTGCTTTTCTTCAAGAAGATTATTTTGAGATGCTGAAAGCTCAGATTGAGTTTTTAACAGCTCAGAATTTAAAGTATTAATTTATTTTTTGAATTCAAATTGATCCTTTTCTTGTTGAGAGAGAAGCTCAGCCTTAGAAACGGTTAGCTCATGAACTTGATGTTCTAAATTTTGAACTTTGACATACTCTTTTTGGAAAGCAATCTCAAAACCTTTTTCACGTTTTTCTTGTTTTTGATATCCTGAAAGTTGTAGTTTATAGCACTCATTGTCCTTTGTTAACAATGCAATTTTCTCTTTCAGATTTTTATTGATTTCATTGCATTTTTCAATTTGTGATTGGGTGGTCATTAACAAGGCCTGAAGCTCTGAATCTTGATCAGTCAAAGGATCATTTTGTTCAAGATGATCCAAATTTTCATCTTCAATAGGATCATCAAATGAAATGACAGTTTTAACATCATCAAATGATACAACAGTGTTTATTGGATCATCTGATGGAGATGAGAATGATGAATCAAGTTGAACAGAATTGTCATTTGTAGATGAAGATGCAGATGGTGAAGCAATTTCATGTATAAGACATTGTGGATCAAGTACCTGAGATAGACCATCGGTGTCATAGACCGGGCCTGTCTCGGACATGTTCATCTCTTGCATGTTTGCCATGAGCATTACTGCAACATTTGCTTCAAGATCTTCCATCTCATCATCAGATGCAACATTGGCCATGAAGCTTTGCTCGTTCTGAGTTATCATTCCTGCTGCTTTTTCATCTTTGAGAGCCATTAGAAGAGCTTCCTTGTGATACGTACTGCCCATAGTACGAGGCTTTGGACACGCATTTGCCATGTGACCATTCCCACCACAGTTGTAGCATGTGATTGAAGTATTTGCAATGCCTTTCTGTGCATTCCCAGCCATCTGATTTCTACTCTGAGTATTTCCCATACTATTCCTGTTACCTCCTGCAAAATTGAACCTGTTCCCTCCTGACTGAAACCTCTGAGATCCATAGTTTCCACTGTTTCCTGAACCATATCTGCCCGAAGACCGATTCTGAATTTCCACTCTGCCATCGTTAATAACAGCTTGATTCCTGGTATTGGAAGATGAACGAAGACGATTGTTGGATTTTGTGAACTTGCCAAATGCCTTAGCAATTAATCCAAATGCTTCATTAAGAGAGTTGAAGGCATCCTCTTCTTCATCATAATCAGCGTTTGAGTACAACATGGAATTTGAGTTGTTATATGGAACCATTTGGTTGTCAGATTATTGTGATGGTGCTTCATATGGGATGATTTGGTTAGAAGGTTGTGGTTGAAAAATCGGTTGGAAAGATGATTGACCAAATTCCTGGTTTGGTAGTGGAAAGTTGGATTGAGCAACGAGAGCAAGTGAGTTAGGTGTTGGTGCTGGTATGAAACCGCCTCATTCTGCAACTTCCTTATCTACCTCAAATTGATGTTGTTTCAGAAAGTCATACATTAGTCCATACTTGACTTCACCAATCTTCTTAGTTTGCCTGACAAATGTTGCATATTTCTGCCATTCTGGTCCAAGGCAACCCAGAAATTTTGAATTGATAGCAATCTTAGGTAACTTGATGTCATGACGATCGAGGTCATTTACAACATTTGTGAAACGGTGGTAGTATGATTCAATTGTCTCTCCTGGTTCCATGATGAAATTATTGTATTCCATGTAAAGCTTTGACTCAAGGTCTTCTTGATTTAACTCAGTCCCTTCCATTAGAAGATGCACATGTTCCCACATGTCTTTGGCAGTCTTTTGAGCATCAATACTTCGGTAAATAGGATTAGGAATCCCCTGAAGTATGTAAGACATTGCCAACTGATTTGCCTCTTGTTGCAGTGTTTGTTCAGTTGTGTAGTTAGCGACAGCAATGGGAGTTGATGTTTCTTCTCTTTCTGTAGTTCCTGGAACAACATTTACTGGAAGTGGAAAGGGTCCTTCTTCAATGGCTTGCTTAAGATATTTCTCATGGGGTTTACGGAGTTCAATGAATCTGAGAAATCTACTAGCCCACTACACATAGTTACCAGGTGTCAGCATAGGTGGAGTATCCTGATTTCCAGCTTCATGTCGGGATTGCTGACTGCTGATTGCCTCACACATCTTGTTAAACCAATGTGGTTCTCTGGAGTAGGATGGATTGTTCAGCATTTGATTCTGTTGCATGATTTATTGTGGGGATACTTGTGGTGGAGAGAGAAATTGATGTTGTTGCACGAATGCTTGTTGTTGTTGATACTGAGGATGAAATTGCTGTTGTTGAGGATATTGCTGTAGCTGATAGTAGTAATTGAAGTGAGGTGGTTGAGACATTTTTTGTTGGATCTTTAGATAATTAAGATGTGTTTTAAGAGTTATGATGTTTGATTTTTAAGTTTACTTAAGGTTCTTAGTCCAATTGCGAGAAACACTGTTTGAATTGCGAGAGATTCTGAATTGCGAAAGAGCTGAGTAATTCCGAGAGATTCACCAAATGCGAAAGAGAATTGTAATGTCGAGAAACAATCTTAATTGCGAGAGAACTTAGCAATTGCGAGAGATAACTCTGAATTGCGAAAGATCAAGCAATTTCGAAAGATTTTCAAAATTACAATTTCGATCACGTTCTCAAACTTTTATACAAAAGATGAGAATAATTCCAAGTCGAGGTAGTTTCACAAACTTATACAAGTAAGGAAACACCGAGTACCAAATCCGAAGAAGCTGATGAATTGCGAGAAACCCTTGTTCAGTCCAATTGCGAGAAACCCTTAAACCAGCAATTTCGAGAAACCCTTTTTACCAAATGCGAGAAACCCTTGTATTTTTGCAGACCAATTACGAGAAACCCTTTTCCTTCGAATTTCAAACCAAAACGTTGTAGGATGATGAAAATCGTAAAACTAATGAATATTAGCGATTAACACACCGAATTTGCACCAAAGTTTACAACTTTATCCTTAAAACACGAAGATTTGATGAAAAGGAGTAAGCAGCGATTTGCCAAACTTGCGTTTTTCACACTTTTTAAAGCAACGAACCACAAAAAACTTACGTAAACTAGGTAAACCAAATAAAATAACGATTAGTTCTACTCTAAAACACTAAACTTAACTACCTTTGGCGTATGATACCACTTGTAGGTCGCTAATATCTCAAACACACACACGTAATCTAAAGTAAAACTCGTACTACTATTACTCTAATAAGCTACGCTGAAGGAGATAAGTAAATAAGCAAATAAGCTAAAGAGAATAAGATGAGAATAAGAGAGAATGGAAGGCTTTCATATTCGATAGACTAAGTAACAAGGCTTGCGCAACAATACATGAAAAACCAACAAGAATAATGAGCACCCTAGCCTTCTATTTATAGGAGAAGAGCTAGGGCAACTCTTACATGAAATGTTCTAGAAAGAAAATGATAAGAAGGCCGGCCCATGGACTTCTTATGGACCGGACCTTAAAGCTAACTTAAAGTCCTTAATCGTGCAACATGTTAACTAAATGAACAAGACTTGTAATATAGTTAAAACGTGTTCCTAACAGCCATGTTGAATCCAATTGTTACCATAACTGCCCAACCAACAATATTTCCACAACAATGATTATATGAAGAAAATATTTTAATGATTCATATGTGGTCGCATTTAAAAGAAATGAAAGTGGTAATTAACACAAAATGTAATTACAACAATAGTGGAACACAAAGCTCGATTATTCTGTGGTTTCTTAGATGGTGGAACATGTACTATTTTGATATTCTATTTTCTCTGAGGCAAATCTTACAGCATATACATCGATTTAACACATAATATTTCATATATGTCATTAGTGAAACTTGAACTCACACGTTTTTTTATTGATAAGACACTCACATAAAACACCTCTTGGTTAACCATGAGAGCTTTTCCCACGTGTTTCATCTTCATAGGTACCGCTGCAGAGCTTCAAGAATTCCACTCTTTCATAACTGTGTTCTGCAACACCAAATATTGTTTAAAATTGTTGTTTATTCGATACAAAAAAGAGCACCATGTAAAGATTAGCAAAATATTTGACCATTAACTATTGGGAGAAGCACGTATATATTGTTGCTTACTTTTCCATGATCGAAGTGACCCATAATGCTGAGAACAGGGGGTCTATCTTGTAAATGGTCCAGGTCTTCTTCATAAAAAGTTTCTTTCTTTTTCGCCAATTATGATATTTTAATTAGATACCCATCCATAACTTCCACATCATACTCCCTAGCTACAAACCACTTTACAACTTCATCTGCCAATTCATGCTACCTAATCATAAAGAAAAGCTAATCAAAAGGCTAAAAATATTGTTGAACAAATACATCCTAACAATATCATTCAAATCATAAAATACAAAACGAAAATCAATTATTACCATGCAAACTCTTCGTTCACAAATTGCTGCAAACTCTTTTTGCTAATAAAAAAAATACATAATTAAATTACTATATCAATTAGAATCCCTAAAATAAATTAAAATGTAAACAAACACGAACCATGTCTTGTGGTTTAACATCAATCTCAAAGTGAGCTCCCTTAACAAAACCTTCATCTTTCAACTTATTTACCTGCAATCAATGGAATCAAAACAAAATTAAATTGATTATTAAAAAACATCAAAATAGATGTATTATGTGATTTAAAGCGAAACCAAAAAATAAAAATAAAAATTGAATATGTATGATAATTACCTATTTTACGGTGTGATATTATTGCAATGATTTGTATAAGTGTATCATATATGTTTAGGAGAAACATAAAATGATTTGATTCAAATGAAAAATAGTATCAAAGAAGCGTATGCAAGAAGCTGTAGTTGAAACCGATTTGTTTAAATTGATAGTGGAGCGTGCATAGGCGTTGGAGTATTAAAGAAGCTTTTACAAGGAATATGCAGTGTTTATTGCTTAACAAAAATAGATGGTTCACATAGTTGACAATTGAATAAAATTGGTGCATAAAGGAGGTGTACATTGGTGCTAATTTAGGAAGTCCACATCAGAATATTAATCACGATTTTAATGCGACATGCTTAGAATACTTGTGCAAAACTATCGTTTATTAGATAGTATAGATATAGATATAGATATAGATTCATGATGATCTGCAAATAAGTTAAATATGATCGAACATCATAAATCAAATTGATATAAGAATAAAAAGAAGATACCAATTTTAACCCGTTACACAACAATTTAACCAGTCAAAGAAACCGCTCAATAAAACCGTTATCCAACATAAAATAATTAAAAAAATAAAAAATAAAAAAAAAAAAAAAAAAAAAAAAAAAAAAAAAAAAAAAAAAACTCTCCTAGAGATCTTGGTTTAAAATGCGCGTTGCAAGATGATGCACTAGGTTCCCTGAAGCCAATGTGCGATGCCAATTGCGAATGCATGCGCATCACGAACACGTTGAGTTCGGTATTAAAAGAATCATACAATAGATTTCTAATCTATTCCGCCCAGTAAATCGTTAAACATCAAATTAGTTAATTGAAAGTAGACGTATCATGAAACTAACAAGTCTAACACAACAAGGTCAAAAGCTAATAAGCAATACCAAAAGTCCATGAGGGAATAGAAGCTAGGATTAGTCACTATGAGATATCTGGGTTTCTGCAATATTACCGTTGATTGAAAATCTTGATGGCCTAGACTCAATAATTAGATAACAGGAAGGATTATTGGGGTTTAGAAAAGATGGGTTTCTTTGGCCTTTATACAAGTTTAATTTTTTTATTTTAAAAAAAGAAGCCAAGTTACATGATGAGTTCAAAGCTCTTAATGTGTGCATCACACGAGTTGATGCGCACGCTTCGCATCTTCGAATAGCCTCACATCACTGTTCCTGATTAGGCACTGTGCTGCTCGCATGAATCAATGCACACAGTTTCAAACGAAGCAAGAAATAACTTGTAATGAGGCACTTACTGAATAAATTTTTTAATTTTTAAGGGTGCTCACAAAACTTAGAAACAAAAACAAAATCAAGCATCAGCGCCAATCATCTAAAACATTCGCAAGGACACAGCATGCAGAGATTAGAGACCAAATAAAGCACCTTCACATGTGCAACTAACATGAAACATCATAAAAAGACCCAAATATTGCTTCAAATATCTGTTGCCAAATCCAAACACACCCCTTTTCGCACAAAGATGTGAATAAGATTCACATCACAGACCACTTCATACTTGATTTAGACTTCTAATCTTTGTGCAAAATACAGAAGAAAGAAAATTGCACCTCAGAAAAAACAACATATATATTCATCCAACGTGTTGTTATCCCCGAATAACAACATATCATCTAAATTTGTTAACGTCAAATGAAGTTTATCGTCAAATTCTACAGAAAAATACCAAGTCTCAATTTTCCAAGCAACAAGTATCAAATTCTTAAGGTTCAACAAATAACAAGTCACAATTTGCATCTTTAAAGCACGAATGGAAGCTAAAATTGTACCTCTACAGAAAAAGCAGAAGCGGTGACTTAAAATGATATTGATGTAATTATGATTAAAACTAACAACAGTATCGTAAAGAGGAAGACGACCGAGCTAAGATTGTTTTACAGTTTGCTCATCACTAGAACTAATAGAGAGCTGTGAATATTTGTTGTCAATCAACAATGGTGAAGCGCTATACTCAATTATGGAAAGACTAACAAACTGATCAAGGCATTTACTAATGTGATAGAGACAACAAGATCGGTGAGAAACAAATGCAAATCACCACAATAGAGTTAACTTCTTATCATTATAAAAGAAATGGTAACAAATAAGCTTTCATCCACTTTGTTTGTATGATATGTTATTTCGCATCAGTCACAATATTTAGGTTAATAAAATTAAAACAGTTAAATCAAAAGCATGATGCACAAGGTCGTAACAATATACATTTATTTGTTTCTGTTGTTGATGTTAGGATGGTATTTTCTATTGGTAAGATATGTACGACAAACTCATTCAAAACAAAATCAAACATCAAAAGAGTACAAAACAATAAACATTAATCAACTACAAACTAAGAGACTGGCCTAATCCAAAAGAGCATGAAACATCTTTAGTCTTTTGGCATCAATGCCATCGTCAGAAGAACCATCTTCCAGCAGACCATGACGCTTCTTATACCAATGGAGAAGAGCCGGATCAACATCTTTCATTATACTAAAATCCAATTGGGTGGACCATAATGTTTCGTACACTTGTCGATTCTTTTCCTAAGTAATTTAAAAATCTTTCTGTTCACCTCGTGTGTCACCGATATCGCATATTCTCGGTCTATCTCCCTGTAATCATATTCCAACACCCAACCTCTTATACATTCTTTCATTAATTTAAGTCCTCCTGATCGTTTGCATGACCACAAATGTTTCTTGATGTAATCCATCTTAAACCTTGTAATGATTTTTTGAGCATTTAAAACACTTTCATGGGTGAACGGTTCTTCTGCCGGAAACACTTCAACAAAGATACAATCCGGTGTGCATTTACCAAAGGGACAAATTACACACGTCATCGTTTTCGTTTTTCTTTTCTTATTCTGTTCAGGTTCTCTATATTTATAGCACAACCCTAGGATTTGGGGGTGGCCCGACCGTGTTATGGGCCTCAATTATAATATACTATTTCATAGCCCAACTTCATGCGGTGATTTTTATGTTATTTTCAATGAGTTTGCGATTAAAAAAATAAATAAATAAATAAAATTGCCAAATGTTTAAGGGAAATTTGCATTTATGTGATCTGAGATGACATTTATTTTCGATGCGACTGAAGTTTGTTCCATACGAGTCATTCAAACCCGTGCAATGCATACATGTTGTATCTAACTGTTTATCGCGTAATGTGCGATGCACCATTCTTATTTTTAGATAATTTTAACAGTTTTTGCTTATGTCTCGAAGAAAATTTGAACTAATTTTGTTTATTTCAAATACTCAGCCTTTTTGGCGATGCACGGATTTTGTTCTTCAATAAATTACTAAATTGTCACGTTGTTCACACAATTTTTGGTACCATGGCATGCACACTTGCGGTGCTAGTTTTTCGCCACCTATGACTGGCACAACGAAAATGCAATGTTGCCCAGTACTCTTAGAATTAGAAGGTGGAGTACAAACGCCAATATCATGTCATACACACAACATGTTAAATCTACAAATGTTAAAGGTATACACAGTGGCGGATCTAGGTATTTTATATATGTGTGACACAAAATATAATTTTTTACCAAAGGTATAAACAAAATACTTGCACTTCACACGACCAATCCACATGGTCGTCCCATGAATTTAAAGGGCCCTGTGCCATAATCGCAAGATACATACTTGACAAGTAGTAATATATTTTGATGTATTTGTTCTATAAGCTACAAAGAATGTCGCTCAAACATGCATATATTTTTAAATGTTAAGAAAATAAATTTGTACTCAAACATGCATATATTTTTAAATGTTAAGAAAATAAATTTGTAGATATTAGGTAATGTACTATCAATAATGTCTACAAAATTAAAACAAATGTTTCAAACCGTTCTATCAACGTGCCACCTTTGAAACTACATTTGTACAATATTAAAGTAGTCTATTATATAAAAAGTTTTTAAATTGCACTATTGAATCATTTGTATAATAAACAAGGGCTGAAAATGTCAATATTTGTAAATTCTATTATACTATCTATTAAACTAGTTATAATGCCCGCGCACGCGCGGGGTTTTTATAAAATTTTAATAATGTATTTTTATTTATTGAAAAACAAATAGCTTATTTTTTTGTTTTTTGTTTTTATTATGTTTCTTAATTTTTAATAATTGATTGGTGGGAAATGATGATTGGTGGGAAATGATGAAAGAGAGAAAGTGTATGACACTTGTCAAAAGATGAATGGAGTAGGTCTATTGTTAGGTCTCATTGTTAGGCCTATATATCACCACTCTTTCGAATATATTGTTGAAGTTTACACTTTTTCATTTAATTTGTTAGAGAAGTATTTAATTAATTAGTAGTTTTGCTTTTATATATTACGAGGCATGGTCAAGCCCGTGCGTTGCACCAATTGTATCTAGGTGTTTGTAGCGGAATGGTTGGTATTCATTGGGTTTACACTATAAACTAATTTGTATGTGTTTATGGTGTGTGTAACAGGCAGGTGAAGATTATACATTTATCAAATTACTTTTTTCTTATTGTCAACATTTGAGGTGTGTAATGGCAAAGAAGTATACAATGATGGTGAACATGGAAGCTTTAGGTCCTCGTGTTGTTGCTTAATGCCATTAAGATGAATTAGTTTAATTAGTTGTTTGGTTTTACATATTTTTGTTTTACAATACTATTTGATTGTTATTGTGTTTAGAGATGTCCTTTGATGGGAAAATGTTAAATGTGATGAATTAGTTTTATTAGTTGTTTGGTTGTACATATTTTTGTTTTACAATACTATTTGGGCATTATTGCAGTTGCTTGTATAAGCACATGACGGTATTTAGATGCCAATTAGAGAAGTTGTATTGTATTTATTTTAGTGTAATTGATATTTATATGCCTATTAATGTTATAATAACTTGTTGCATTTAAATTAGTTTATTTTCATTAAAAGTTTCAATTAACATATAAACTATAAAGATAAATTATAAACATTTTTTTTAAACTTTAGGATGTTAATGGTAATACATTGTGCATGGAGGGGTTGTTTTATATCCAATGTATCTGGTTTCGATGTTGTTAAACTGTATGGAAGCGTAATAATTTTTTTAAATGTGGATTTGTAATTGCGCGTTGCAACTCAGAATATGGTATTTGCGCGTAATGTATTCTTCGAACGATTTTTTTTTTATAATTATTTTATTTGAAGGACTTGTCCGTCATTCTTCTTAATGTGAGAGGGCTTTTGTTACTAAATGAGTTTCTTGGTTTCTTCTTCATGCATTGCCTGAACCCAACTTGGATGTAATTTTCCGGAAGATGCAAAGGCTGCATTAACACCCAAATTAAATGTTGAAATGCCTATTGGGTATCTTTTGTGGTTAATTTAGCAACGTATTAACTGTTCACAATGTAGTTTGCTAATTGTATTCTCATTATATATACGCTAACTATTTTTAATCCTAATTTTAACACACAACTATTAACATTTTAACCCTAATTTAACACACAATTATCAACATTTTAAGCCTAATCTTGAGATGGCAGAGACACCAAATCTTGATGAGATTAAAAAAGCAACTGAATCCGGTAAGCTTGCCGATGCATTCAAGCTGCTGATAAGTCATGAGAAGGCAGAAGAAGAAAGTTTTATCGCTCGTATTGGAGAGGAGAGCAGCCAGTTGAGGGCAGTGATTGAGAAAAAGGAGCAAACAATCACTGAGGCAGCTACGGCATATTCTCGTTTCCATGTTGTGGCTGCAACTGGGCGTGATTGTCTGCTTGAAATACAACTGAAGGAACGTAGGAAACTTGATCTGTTGGCTCAACTACTGCTGCTGTCTCGTCAAAGCTTGGAGGAGAAGGATGAACTTTTGGAGAGGGTGGAAGACGCCGAAGATTCTGATGATGAAGATTAGGATGTGTTGGGCATTTTCTTTTGTGTTTTGATGTATGTACTTGGTTGGGATGTATCTATGTTTTATCTGAATGGTAATGAAGTGATGATGTAAAAAAATTATTGGTATCTATGAATGGAAAAACTGATTAAGTATCAGTTATATTTTTAGTATTAATTGTTTATTATGTTTAAGAATTTATTAATTTTTATTTTTTATTTTTATTATAAAGGGTTAAAATATATATGTGTTGACTTTCTTCTCTCACACACACATGAGTGAAACACACACTCTTTTTAGATCTGGCGAAAAAAAATTAGGGTTTTATCTCAAATTAGGCCGATCCATTATACAACATATTAATCAAATTAAATGATAGGTTAATTTGATTTAAGTATCGTGGTGCTTGTGTATTGAATTTCTTGTTTTAATTTTCATTAAATGATGCTCTAGTGCTTATAATCGTATGACTGTGTAAGGTTCCTTGTGAAATGATATGTTAGATGTTGTTGAGTATGTTTTTTTTTTTGGAATATTAGGAGTTTGTTTATTGATTTGTTTATCTGTTATCATATTTGGTTAAGTTTGATTTAATTTGGGTATTCATTGTTTAGTATGAATTAAGAAGTTTGGGATAATTGTATTTTGGTTTAATTGTTATTACAGTTTTTGTGGTTGTATAGTTGGTGATATGAATTTCTTGGTGGTTGTACATCCACCATTGATACTTTGTCAAATTTTGTCCATTTCACACGTTCCGACAGTTGCCTATCTAAGTACAATATATTTCATTGCAGATTAGTATTAGATAATACATATGAAATTGTCTGATTATAAAGTTTTTTTGATGTATTGCGGATACCTATAAGTAAGGTTATATTGATTGTTGGTGATTGTATAGAGTATACAATGGGATGTTAATGAAGTATACTTTTACTTCATAATGAATTATGTTATCGATAGTACGAAAAGGTTTTAAGTTCTTGTATAATGGTATTTGTGAGTTCATTTTGTTACAGTAAGTTGATATTCAAGAGTTGGCATCATTAAAAGAATTGTTTTGAGGGAAATTTCTGAAATATAAGTATTTGGTCTGCATAGAACATGTGTAGAAGTCTGCATCTGTGTTTGTTCACTGTGCTAGTTCTTATTTCTAGATTATATGCTTTTAATTTTATGAAAGTTTATGATTATAAACTTTTATTGCTGTCTTGCGGATAACAACCTTGCTTTTTAGTACTGTAGCAAACATGTATTCATTGTTGTTAAAAAGGCTCATTTTTTTCAGCTGAGCTATAACAGAAGTGCTAAACTTACATGAGTGTGGTTTGGTTTGTTAATGAGTAGTTATTCACACTGCATGTTCACAGCGCATAAGATGTTTGAAAACATGTGTATAATTTCATGACTAAGCTAAATATTGAATGCATATATTTATTACATATCATCTGTGAACATTAGATAGCTATGCTAAGATAGGTTGCTGAAAGTTTCCTTGAAAACAATGTTGCGCGTGCAGTTTGCAAGTTCCGGATCCTTATCTTCGATCATTAGAATTTTAAGGCCATCAGGACTGGTGACTCTAGAGAATGCCACATAAAGTTGTCCATGACTGAATACGGGAGTAGGCAAATAGAGACCAACATAATTAAGTGACTGACCCTGGCTTTTGTTAATGGTCATTGCATAACATGGTTTTAGAGGGAATTGCCTACGTTTCAAGACGAATGGCCACTTAGTCTGTGTTGATGTGAGTATAATCCTGTGTATAATAACATTGTCCCCTACATTTGAACCTGTTAGCACCTTAGCGTGAATAACAAACTGGCCTAGATCTGTAATGAGTAACCTTGTTCCATTACATAGTCCTTTGCTTGGATTGACATTTCGCAATAACATAACGGGCAGTTCCTTTTTTAAGTGAAGAGCATGTGGGGGCATACCTGGGAAATTTAAGGAATTTAGAAATTCAATCGGATACAGGTTGTGCTGTTCAAGATTGTCTGTAGATCCCTTGCAAATCTCATCTGCACTGTTGTATGTAACAGTTTCTCCTTCTAACTGGTTAAACATATACTCATTGATGGCATCAGCATCCTCATTCTTAGGAGTTAAGATTGCCCTTTCTTTGAGGTAGTCATCGTCGGTTTGTCTTGTTGTAAAATCAGGGTATGTCTCTGCAACAATTTTCTCGATAGGAGAATCGCATGATTTAATTAAAAAGTCTTTGGGAATATCAATCCAAGTTGGCTCATCTTCCCCTTCTTTACATTTTGCTGGCAACGCGCCATCCCCCACAGCCAAAACCCATCTATTGAAATCCTTTTTTCGAGTATCAATCTGTCCATTTTCGGTATACTCATTCACACGCATGTTGCGTGTAAGGGTGAAGACCTTGCAATGATTCCATAATGCAGACTGGTTTATGCAAGATTGGACAATGTCAGGCCTGCTCCCTTTTGGTATAACTGGGAGAACTTGTCGAAAGTCACCTCCCAGTAAGACCGTTACACCTCCAAATATTCGATTCCTATTGTCTGGTTCATGATATCCTAAAATATCTTTTAGAGTCTTGTCTAATGCTTCAAAAGCATATTTTTGAGTCATTGGCGCTTCATCCCAGATGATAAGTTTAACTTCCTGTATGAGTTCTGCCATATGTGTGTTTTGCTTTATGCCGCATGTACTGTTCTCCAATAATTCAAGCGGTATAACAAAACGACTATGTGCTGTTCTTCCTGCTGGTAGTAATAATGAAGCGATTCCTATATAAATTGAGACTATTAGTTCAATATGCATTTTATAAAGTTAATAGAGTAGTTTTTGTTTTGTTTGAGAATTCATTTTTACCTGAAGATGCGACAGCAAGGACGATCATACGTTCTGATCTTAACCTTGAGATGATGGTTTTGTATAAAAACGTCTTCCCGGTTCCTCCTAGTCCATATACAAAGTAAAAATTGCCTTTTTTATTATGCACAGATTCAATTACCTCTTCATAGATTAATCGTTGTTCGAGATTTAACAATGAATGAAGCTGTTGATGTTCAACACTACTCTTCTTCATATCATAATCTAATGCTTCTCTGATGAGACGATTGTCCAAGTTGGTTAGTAATTTTGGGTTAGGCAGCGGCAGATCTTGAAACTCTGATAAAGATCTTCCATGCCTAGTTAACAACTCTTGGATTTCTAGCAAACAATAGTTCTGGAGCTATTCATCCGTGAATTCCAATTCGGGGTATTTAAAAATTTTCCTTTTCTTATGGAGGATATCCTCTGATAAGAACTGCCAGTTTTCTTCCCATAAATTTAAAGGCCTACTGACATCACAAAATAACAAAATTGTCACAAACATGTCTCGTAGCTGTGGTCCAAACGCCCATACACTTGCTTCTGATATAGCATGCTTCCATTCAGTGTCATCATTTAAAAGGCCATACTCAAAACAGGCTTCTTTGAATGTGGAACATAGTCTGGTGTTAACTGTCATGAGATTTTGAAAAGATTCAGGCCCTCTCACAATGTTCAATAGCATTCTAAGATAATATCCTTCTCCAGAAGCCGGGTGAGAGTAAACAATCCTGCCAATGCATCTTTTACGTTTTCTTTGTTTCCACATTTTGTCTTTCTCATGCCACACATAATGTTGAGGTATCTCAGCATATGTATATGCTCTCGTGTTGTATCATGCTTGTTTAATTCAAACCAGTCAGTGAACATAGTTATGTCGATACCTTCCTTTTGAATTAAGGCGGGTAAGCTTTCTGAGTCACGAAGTGTGATTGCGTTCTGATTTGGCAAGTGGTAATTCAGTCTCATTACTGATGGATATGAGTAATGGATATCATATGAAAACAAACGGCAGACAGCCTCACATGGAGCTAGGAAACGACAATTCAAATAATTTTTTATTTCGTCCACCTCCAAAACTTGGACATTTCCCAAATCACCATCGGTTGTAACATTCTCTTGTATAACAATTGTAGCTCTGTCGGGCCCTTTATTTAAGTACTTAAATAAGTACTTAATTGCCTTTGATCTGTTGCACCATTCTACATTAATGTGGGCGTTGTACTTCATGAGGAGACAACGATTGTGAGGAACGACATATCTGTTATCATATTTAACCTTTCCTTTTATATGGTAAGCTTTATTATCCCTTCGACGATAAATCGCATAGCCATCACTATCAACTATTGTTTCTTCCACAAAATGTTTAGGAAAATGTTTCGAGCACTTACCTTCAACTGTACATGGGGCGTGTTTAGCGTCTTCACCGCAAGGTCCATATAACATAAATTCAGTTACTATTTTATATCCTTCTGGATCACTTGATTTACATGGTATCTCTGATGTAATCATGTCATCTATCTCGCGTGCGGTTTTGCATTTCAACTCTTCTTTTAGCCATAATACGATATGAGCGTGTGGGAGTCCACGTTTTTGAAATTCTATGACATACACAACTGAAAAGAAATGCAAGAAAAACATAAGTTGGTGCATGCATTTGACGTAGAATAGTAGAAATTTACATTTTGCATCAAGTTGTATTACCTGCCCGTGAAGTACCAAAAATATGGTACTTTGTAAGATCATCTAACATCTCAGTTAGTTTAATCTTGAATACACGGGTCGCAATTTCTGGACGGTCATTACCTTTTTGGCCCGGGATGTGCTTTAACATTTCACTAACCTCTGGCCATTTTGGGTTGGCGGTGAAAGTGATGAACAGGTCTGGATTTCCATAGGTTCGACATATAGCCATAGCATCTTGGTAGTTTTGCATCATATACCTTGGGCTGCCCGTAAAACTCCTTGGTAGAACAATCCGTTTCCCGAGGCCTGCTGCATTTGTATCACCCCTTGTTACAGCGTCACAGAGGTTATGATATAGATCCACTCGTAACGTATCTTGATTTTGCCTAGTCCATTTAAGTCTTTGCTCCTCAACAGCCGCATATGCATCCACCAGGTATTTTTGAAATAATCGCCCACCTCTAAGCAAGGTAGTACCTTGGTTATTTCGCTGTTGTATTATGTACGCATAGTACTCTTTCATTGTGAGACAACCCCTTTTAGTTTTGCGTGCACCTGTGTTCTTGTGATACTGTATTTTTTCATGAAATCCTTCTTCTCCATATGGGAATAACAATGGATATTGGAGGGCCATGTATTCTGAATGCAACTCAGAAATACGTTTCAGACCTTCATCCTTGTTACTTACAACAATATCTCTCGTAGGAATACCATCACCAAAGTCGTTAGTAATTAGAGCTGCTATTTCAGGCACAGTCGGTGCGTTGTATTGCCGTGATGCACTCCGACCACTTAGCAGGCGTAATTCAAACTTTGATGAATTCTGGGAGTTACACCAATCCCTAGCCATTCGAAATGCCTTGGCAATTGAACTTGATTGGTCGAACATTTGAATCAGGCTTGCTACTATCTTTTCATCTACCACTTCTCTACTATCCTTGTCTATAAAAGCTTCCATCCGGTTTTTTACTTCATTTCCAGTATCATAAAAGTATAGTTGTGCATATTTGGGTTGAGTACCCCTTGTAGGCAGTAGAGAACCTATTCGATGATAGCTTTGGCCATTTATTCTAAATGTATATGGTGCCCTGCCAGTATTGATTGAATGATCTATTTTCGCTCCAAAAGAAGTGTAGCAAAACATGCCATTATAGACTCTAATTTGTTCTTTGAATCTTAAAGATTCAGGATTGTTATAGTCCATCAGCTTGTTAAGAGGCGAAGGTGCTTCATTAAATCTGGGGAGAAGCACCTTACCTTCTTGGCAGCAAAGGGAGAATAATGGGTTGCTAGTGTTGGATCCTTTGTCACTTCTCTCTTCGTACCACATAATTGCCTTGCAATTTTGACATTCAAACAATGGAGGACCAATGTTATGATAACCCACAGGAATACCTTGACAAAATAGGTAATTATTAGTGTAAATAACAATATTTTATAAATCAAATAATAGGGTCCAAGATTTATAACATATACAATTACCCGTAGATGCAAATGCAGCTCGTTTCTGGCTTTGTTTTGCTGCACGCAGATAGACTGGTCCTGTAAGAAGCAAGGTAATGGTAAGAAACACTTGTATGAAATTAAAAGTTTACCAAATGCATAACAATTTTTAAGATATATTGACTTTTGCTATCATTTGCTTAATTAGTCACCTGAAGATGTTCTTTTTTTGTACGTGAAGGTACTTTTGGAAGTAGAAATCATTTGGCTCGGTGGCACATCTGATGAAGTACCTATTGGGTGCATCACTTGATCTAACAAATTATGTTGTAAATGCAACGTTAACAAATCAGGCATGTATTTTCTCAATAATTTTCCTAATTACATATTTCAATTAAATGTTTAATGCCGGTGTTTACCTGTAGATGATTCAACTATTTCCGCCAGTTTTAAACCACAATAGCTTTGTACTCTGCCATCTTGTCTGACTATTGTTTTTGAATCAATGATGACAGATTTGTGCAACATGCCTGACATGGATGGAACTTCAGCATCTTTGGGTCGTGATCCTGTAACACACACACAAATATGGGTTTAAACAGACAAATAATTGCAACTTATGAAAACTTGTAAGTTTGAATTATACTTTTATTCATATTTTTTTTATGATCTGCTTTACTTTTGTAACACAGAACATTGCAATTTTGGCTACATATAGAATGAAGATGTCCAATAAACCATCTTTTGGTATTCTGTTGCTGAACTTATGCAATAACTGTCATAACCAATGAAAAGTCTTCCATTTGTAGAGGATGTTAAGTGTGCCCAGGTTAGTAATAGTTTTAATATTTGTTTTAATAATGATACTAAATTTCTAAATAATTCCACATTTTTGGGTTTTAGTTAACAATTAAATATTCGCATTTTGGTTCAGGTATGTATATATATCAACGATTGGTTTAAATGGATGGTACAAATTTTTGCGGAAACAGCAACAATATAACATTGGATGTAAGTATCTTTCAACCCCAATAGTCACACAATTTTATCCATTACATTCAGCAAAATAACCATCAAACTTAAAAATACATAATTTATTTTTCAACATTTAGTTGAATTGGGATATTTCAAATGCAAATTTCGGCTAATCTTCCTGACTAAAGTCAGTACCATAATCATCTTGAATATTTCCATGAACTGAGCTACTTCCGTTCAATTGTGCTGCCACATTTATTGTTGTCTGGTTTGTTAGTGACCATAATGAACGCATGCTTTTCATTCTTTTGTGTTTGGATTTGAAATAAAACTGTCTCAACTTCTTTGTACTTTCAGCAAGTTCTATATCAGGGTTTTCTTCAACATGGCGCTTTTCTTCTTTTAGCCTTGTAATGATTTCTTGAGTGTTCCCATCAACTTTTGCACCTCCATTTTCAGCCTATAATGCAATATAAGTTTGTGCCCAACATAAAAAACAAAGTATTAAATTCAAGTTAATTCTGACCTGGAGAGTGCTAATTAATAATTGTATACTCCTCAGCTTACGATATGGCCAACGCTGAATACCCACTTCTCGAGAGTGTCTTTTGAACATACTTAAACCAATGTTGAACTCTTTTGCAGCTTTTGCAATTGGCATGTAGTAGTATTGAGCTATCATTTCTCTAGTGAATACCATGATGTTGAAATATGAATAATAACTGGATGAATTAGGAAAGATAGTATAACATGACTTTTAAAGGTCTTGGAAATCTACTGATATTCCATGTAGCTTAACAGATTTTGTAACTTATATTTTTCCATAAACACTATTTATTATATATTTAAAACAAATTTTGTAACTGAATTTATTCAGTTCAGTGACCCTTCATGTAGGACGCTTGTGTAACAGTTATATTTTTTGTTGATCAATCTGTCTATGCAAGTATAATATCTATCCAATAAGGTATTTCATATTTGATTGATATAAAATGATGGCAGTTTTTTTTTTATTGTAACAGATACATATTCACATCAACATCTCATGAACAACAAATTTTAAACACATCAAAGGAGGAACGCTGGGTACACAACATGGTAAGGTTTTAAATAGGTTGGTTTGCATTTCTCAGAGTTGCGTAAGACAATGAAACTATTGATTAAAAAACCGCATGTACAAAACTATAGAATATAGGATTTCATTCCTTATAAATTATAAAAATAGTATACATATCTCATACATTGGGTTATTGAATATCAAAAAAAGAACAATCTTGTATATTATAGATAACATATTATTTAAACCACATACAGAAAATCTTTAATATAGAACATTTGCCTTTAAAATTTGTTTTTGAAAAAAAAAAAAAAAAGAAAGATCCCTTATCACATGCATTTGATCAGGTGCAACAACTGTCCCAGACACAGTAGATCCACTTCAATGTACCTGCAATCAAATATTAACACAAAAGAAACACCCGTTCCATATTGGGTAGGGGCAATAAATCATCAATCATAAAAGAAAAATAAGACATAGTCTTATGAATTAGTTTGTGGGGTTATATCGTTGAAAGAACAATAACAAATAATCCCCAATGAAGTTACAATGAAACATATTATTCATGTTCTAAGTGTCTATTTTAAAAATACATCTTGGTATGCACCCTGTGGAAACTCATTCTGAATCTGTTACCACAAACCTGAAAATTAAATATAGAAAGGAAACCATGTTAATACATGGACAAATGTAAGATAATTGGTGAAGAAAGAGTGTGTGTAACATGTGCTCACCGTTTTGGCTTCTTATTGGCAGGTGGGGCATTAGCTTCTCCTTGGACATCATCAGCAGGAATCACTTCAGTTTCAGTATCCGAATCTTCGATGTCTAACCTACAAACAATTGAATCATGATGGTCATGTTAACTTACTTGTTTTCTTTTTTTCTTTTTTTTTTGGGAGGTAAATATTATTTGACTTGCGTACTTCTTTTTTTTCTCATCCTCCCTAGGCTTGGCTGGTGTAGCAACTGATGGATCTTTGGGATGTGGATTGGATTATGACCCTCCAGCGACGGATCCATCATCAACAGTGCTTGAGCTACCGCTTTCCACCGTTGGTTGGTGCGGGTCTACCGTCCAGCAGGTAAAACTCTCAAAGCTTTCATACTCATAATAGGTATGAGTTTTGATTTCAAACAAGTATGTTGTGCCGATGAGGTTGGTTATAGCAGATGGCAAGTTTTCGTTGTCTTCCAAACCCTGTATGGTAACGTGTGAGTAATGGAGATTGGTAATGAACAGGAAATTTATAAATATACCTCATCATCATCGCCCACTATTGCTGCAGCTGGGAACTTCACCAATTCAGTTGCAGGGTCATCAAAAAGAACTACCACAGTCTGTTCAGTATCATCCGATATACCAAGCTCTAGGCGATACCTGATAGGGTTTGTTGCAGACAGCATGTATCAAGGTTAGTCATGTTATATATTGAATGAAAATGTATGCACTATTAGTAACAAAAATAACATTACCTTAATACTGGGTATTCAACTGGCCTGTCACACGCATCACACCAGAACCGCCCCTCCTTTCTGGTAATACCTTTTTTGCATTTTTCAGCTCCACATGATGGATAATTCCATCCCTTCCTAGTCCGCACATTTTCGATCCGGGCCTTACAAATGAAAGTTGCTGACTGTGTAGGAATAAGGTATGGCAATATTAGGCAGAGGAATGAGTCTAAAGGCACGGCAGCCACAAAAGAATACATACATCATTTTTTCGATTACGAGACCATATGAGGAGATTCTCAATCGTCCCTTCCCTTGGTTCAGAGTTATCTGCACGGGATGCTACTCTTGAAGCTTCAACACTGCTATCAAACAGGTAAACAATTTGGTAAAACATATGGAATATTGGAACTTTTCAATAATAACCATTAAATTGATACATATTCAGACCTGTTCCCTGATCTCAACTCTTTAATAGCAGGCATCTCAACATCATCAAGTATCATGGTAGACGAACTACTGGATAAATATAACTTATCTGGAAGGTAACATTATAACTTAAATTAGAATGTGAAAGTTGCGTAATAGGAATAACCTAGTTAGTTAAGCCCAACTCACTGTTATAGTGTTTTGCAGATGTGCAGGTCACCACAACAGGAAGCAGACCTGAATATTTTGATTTCTTGTCAATCAGTATATCACCAAGGCCTCCCCATAGAGTCACCCGTATTGATTGCCCCCTTGATGCACAACAAAAAAGATTACAATAAACGGTAAGTTAGTTGATAGATATTTCTTAAAAAAGAAATCAATTTTACAACATCGTTTGAAAACATAAATATACCAACCTTTGATTGGCCAGGTAAAAATCAAGGTTTTTTGAGCCTGTTTTCGTGTAGTTCATCCTCCCAATATTTGTTACATATCCTACAACATCTAATAGCCAACATATTTTATGCCAGGTTAGCAACATTATTTTCAGAAAAATTTTTTTAAACGTACATAACTAAACAGGAAATTACCAATGAGATACTTGTTGTGTGTAGGTACAATCTGCTCTAAATCCACCAGTTATAAAGGATACCTAACAAATCCTTGTTGCTTTACAACAGCTTTCCTTATCATTGTCGATCCATCAAATTGAAGCATAAAGGTATCGTCCTTCCTAATACGAAAGTCCTCCCTGTTTTGCATGACGATAAAATTTTTAATCGAATACACACTCCCTTCTTTTAACCTCAAGAAATTGTGAGCCACAGTCCCCTTGGCAGTACAATGAATTACACCACCCTGCGAAACAAACGGGTTAAAAATGGCTATAGATTCTTATTTACTTTTCCCTATATTTGTATTACACAGATTCTTGTAAGAGAAGGATGAATATAACTTTGCATCAGACACCAAAAAATCAGTGCTCAAGTACCGGCCAGTAACAGCATTCACATCCCACATCCTACAAAGCATAACCACAATCGGTCCAGTGACATCTAGCTGGAGATCGTCCAGGAACAATTCAGACTTCTCAATTCCAACTTCTGCAGCCATGAATATTACAATTTCTGGATAGTGAGTCGAATTGATGATTACAATTTGTGGACAGCCAATGGGTGCACGCATCATTTATGCAGCCTACATTTACCATAGTTGTAATTATAAGTCCATTTGTATTCTTTGGGGAGGTTACAAAATTAGAGTCCTTTACCATTCCACAATAACCTATTTGATGTAATTGCATTCAATACTCTTTTACTTATACGTGTATATGCATATACTCTACATATTGCTTGAACTACCTTGTACCATACAACCCTCTATGCACAATCACTCTTCCACAATAAATTAAGCCATTGAATCTTTAGATATAATATATTATTTTCCCGTAAATTTTACTTTTTTTCTACATATTTTGTGTATCCGCAAGAACGCCGTTGGGGGCGGGTCCCCCACTACTCCTAACATGCCTCCGCCCCTGATTATCACACATTGACAACTTGAACCTGATAGAATAATTTTCAAATTATACAGTGGGAATTTAAGTAAACCTAAAGGATCAAATTTGACCCATTTACATACAAATGGTTCATGTTATGTTTTATATTTAATGGATCAAGCGCGTTGAAAGTCTTCAAAAGTGTATTTTTAATGCATATACCATCTTAAATATTTATTCAATGATCCAGATAATTAGTGAAACAATACAATTTAGTCATCAAATTTGAGACGCCATTTCTATACAAACTTTTAGATAGAAAGTGTTTTAAGGTTAGTCCAACTGAACCCATACAAAATTTACCAATTGTGACCCATTACATAACTTGCCCATTTTTGCTAATAGAAAGTAATAGAGGATTAGCTATTTACAGTTTTTGTGCAGTTGCGTAATGCTTTCTGAGCAAGTCCTTCTGATAATTTGTCAGACAACTTGCATACAAACATTGTTTGTGACAATTGCTTGATAGCAAATGTGTGACATTTGGTAAGCACATCCTTGTTACTCCAATGCTTCTTTCATCTTTCTGCAAGAACAATAGGTGGGATCCGAGGTTTAATAAGTCAACTGAGGGCTGCAAAGTACACAAACCACATGATCAGTGTTCAAAAATCTCAATTATTACTGAACAAACACGATTAAAACGAAAAATGTTACATAAAGTCTCATGAAGCTAAACTAAAGTACTAAACCCTCGCCTTCTTAGCAGCCTCTAAAGCTTCCGAAGTCTTCGACTGTGAATCAATTGAAAGATTCATTAGCAAATCAGCAACTTCTATAGAGCAATGAATTAAGGACGTCCAACTTTTTCAATAAGCATAAACCATATAATTAGTATCTAGAAATAGTCTCAATCTCAATTAATATTCTAAAAATAATTCTTGTTGCGCATGAGATGCTTGTAATGCTCATAATCTAAGTTTGGTTATACGAGTTTGTGTTTTGTGTTACACACCCATATAAGCAAGTCAAATGATCTACCCAAAACATACTTTTGGAATTTACATAGCATAGAAATAATCCTATATATAAATAGCAATAAACACATTCCCCTCATCAAAGTAAACTACGATCCCTGATTCCCTGCATCCGGTATCAAAACTATCTTGACCATGTCGACATCCAAGAAGCTCGACTAATGTAGTATGAACTATGAAGGCAGATATATAAGATGAATATTTTATATTGGGAATGAGACTTACCAGGAAGAAGGTTACTGTCCTTCTCCACTTTCACATAAAACTCATGTACATTATATAATTGTAAAAGACTTACCAAGATCAAGGTGATTATCTCTCTCAACTTTTACATAAAACACAGCTTCATGAACTACTATACTGAATAAATTATGGTCTCCTCTTGTACGATATATAACCACAGTTAGCAGATTAATGATTAGAGCTATGGGCACCCAAGCATGTCATTTTGCAATGATGCGACAATCATATTACTACAACACATTTACACATGCTTCTCAAATTCCAGTTCTAAACAGTCAACTCACTTTTACAATGTTTGATTCATCATTTATTTTAAGATTCTATCAATTGTTGTTATGTTTTACTTTTACCTGTGCTTGTTCATTCTTTTTTTCAAATTAATTTTTTTATTTTTCTCGCATTACCTGCTTCAATGCTCTTGCATCATTGGTTCCATACAAACAATTAAAAAATGTTGTCCACTTGTTCTAACCTTGCAATACTTAACATATGAAAATATTTTGTCATCTAATACCATTATAATCATTGGCCACATATTTATATCTTCATAAGAATTTTACAACTACACATATTTACCGATTATGATGAAAGCAAAGGTATGCAACAACAAAAACAATCACCTTAAACATATTTTTTATGACCCTCGGCTAAAGTGTCTACTAAACCCATAATTGTAGTCTGTACTATGTTTCGTTTTCGAAGGTTGTTAGATGATACAGGTCAACTTTTAACATATCAAATTGGTACAAAGTCGCATAGAAGTGTTAGTTACACAAAAGTAACAGTTCAGACATTCAGTTCAGTTGCATAAAAGAGTATTTAGAGGAGTCGGGTTCGCTAGATGAAATGAGTCAAAATTTCTATTGAAAGTTAAATGGCTCAAATTTGTCAAAAGTCACCCAAGAATGTGTTATATAGTTAATCTAAAAATAAAACGGGTCATTGCAGAAAATTTCCACCAAAGTATTTCGAAGTTAGAGTTAGTAAGAGATTTCTTATAGCATTCTCTCTATATACCCTATAATTGATGTATATTGATTATTGATAATTAATTATGATATGAGATACTCTCTATATACCTTATTTTTTAGTATTCTCTCACCCAAAGTATCAATCACACGATAATAGGTTGGCAAGTATAGATTCTTTAAAGTAAAAGTAGGCATGAAAGGAAAATACTAACTTGTGGTATAACTTTTACGATGTCTTGCCCACTCTTGACACTAAAAGGTTCATTGGCAAGACCACTTTCGAGATGATAGATAAGCTCCTTAGCTTGACACGAACTAAAGTCTCGATCAACATATTGAGAGTTCCACATTTCGGTATACAACTTCATCACCGGTTTTGCAAGTTTCCCATTCTGTATCCTTATTTTCCTATCCACATTAATAGAATAAATTATAATTAGTTCAGACAAAAAACGATATCTCGGGTAATAATCTAACTAATACAATTAAAGAACTTACATGGCAAAATTTGAATATTATGAAAAACGGGTCAAAACAAATTATCTTTAGTTTGGTTTGGGTTGAAACACTTATTCTCCGGATAAAGTTTTTATAAAATATAATTAGCGAGTCGAACATGATTATAGAAAACTTTAATATTTTAAGAATTGTCTAATTTATTAGATCAAATGCTAAAATTTGAGAAATAGAACTTGTCATGTGTATCATACCTGAGCTCCCAACCCATACCAAATGTAGAAGTGGCAGATGGCAGAGACCACAATCCATCTTCTTTACGTGCAACAACCAAACCCGTACCGACATTGTAGGTCACCATGATACCAACTTTTGAAACAGTAAGAATAGCAAGTCCTTTCGACATTGTAGGTCACCATGATACCAACTTTTAATATAGAATATGGTATCAATTTTTCCGGTGTCAAAACTAAAAAGAAGTATATTTTTAAGGAATTTATTATGAGATATAACAATATCTTTCAATGACTCAGATGTACATAAATAAGTACATTGACGACAAATGGAAAATACTTTACTACTTTATACGATATTGCCCATTACTTATAGACTAAGCCGAGCATACACACTTTACCTTTAAGTAACCACAGATGGTGATTGCAGCCTTATGAATCTCATATTCCATAGTGTGTCCCCATGGGAATCTGAGTCGTGATCGCAATATATTAAGGTCAGTTAGGTCCTGTGTCGGCACGTGTGAAGCACAACTCACTTAATCCATACTTAATTCGGACAGAACACACATCATAAACGTGTTGTGGGTTTTCTTTAAGGAACTTTGTAGGCATTATACTCCTCCACTTGAGCACTCGTTACAAAGTACACTGCCACAAAAGCGACAATGATGTCCAGAGCATATGATAGAATGAAAGCGCACATCAGCAGTAGCACTATCAGCCAACCAATTTGGTTGGTCGGCTTCTATACAGTTAAGATACCAATCAAGAAGTTATGATCGTATAGGTTTTAGATTAAAGTATAGCCTTTTGATTTTATTAATGACAATATCTACATCCATCACTTGTACCCCTATAGAAATAAAACTTATAGCTTTACTAACTTAGTCAAGATAATGGAGTAGTAAATTATATAAACCACGAATGGGTCTGAGCACAACTTGCAATCGTTCCTATTTAATAATTACTTGCGCAAAATAATACTCCGTAATAGCCATGACACCTTGGACATATTTTAATTTCTGCTTGACATGATGATTAACACTCCAATTAGTCGTAAAATATGATTTAGGGTTTCGAATAAAAAGTGATTTAAGTGTTGCGTGAGATCGATCTGAGAGGTTTGGGGTTGTAAAGGTTTTGTTATATGAGAATGAAGAAGATTTGCTCCGTTCTTTTTTCAATTTACAATGTTAGTCCAAAAGTGTGGAAAAAAAACCCGTTAGGTACATGTGTGTTTTTAAATTTTTTCATACCATCTAAAATTGTAAAACGAAAATCATCTATTTTTACTCAAATTAGAAAATATTTATTTTTTTCTATTAAAGATCTTTGAAAAATAAAATAATTAATAAATCAATTATTACTAAATAAGGAATGATTTGATTTTTTTGAAATGAAAAAGTCCCCACTTGGGGTTTTGTTTTATTATATAAAAGATAGCCAGATTTGGAATGTGCACAAAAAAATCTTCAAAAGTCATTAGGAGGGTCATTAGTGCATCAATGTGTGGTTGATAGTGATACTTTATGGGTTGTGTTATAAGAACGGGGTCTACTTTTGCACCTACACTAACCCTCTCTATATGGGTCCCACTCTGTCTTGTCTTGTTACCCACTCGCCCCACAAATATAACACAAACCCACTTTTATGGTTGGACATCAAATGAGATCAAGTAGTGGGTCCCAACTTCACGTGGGGTTAGCAAATTTTCCATCATTCATTTTTCTTTTTATTTGTTTACTCATCCTTATGCATTTAATTTTTGTTTTGTCGTGTGCTAAAAAGATTAGTGGTACCCAAAGCATTTAATTTTTGTTTTGTACCTCTCTTTTTTACAGAACGTTAAAAAAAAGTTGTAAAAATATAAAAAATAAAAAAAAATGGGTTGTAAAAGTTATAAAAAGTAAAATAAAAAAAGTTGTAAAAGTTATAAAAAATAAAAAATAAAAAAAATCTAAAAAATTTTAAAAAATACATTTTTCTAAAAAAAATTATTTTGGAAAAAAAATTTAATTTCGAAATAAAAAAAATTATTTTTCTACAAAAAATAAAAAAAATATTTTTCTAAAAAAATTATTTCAAAAAAAATTCTAAAAAAATAAAAATTATTTGAAAAAAAAATTAATTTCGAAATAAAAAAAGATTTAATTTCAAAATAAAAAAAGTTTAAATTCAAAACATGGGCGAGATATTTTTAAATTCAAATGTATGCCACATGGGCGGGATTTTTTAAAATTCAAAAATTCAAACATGAGCGGGATATTTTAAATTTCAAAAATTCAAATTCAAAAATAAAATATTAAAAACATGTGCATTGTCCACTATAAATACAATCCTTCTGATTTGCATTATCACACACAATTTCATAGCTAAACTATCTAACCTTGTTTAACTCAAAATGTCTTCCAGCAAAAAGGATTTCGGGCAACAATTTCCATCTCCGCCTCGCAAAAGGGATTTCGGCCAACAATTTCCATCCCCACCTCAACAAACTGAAGAATTCCATACTCCCCCAGAGCATATCTTTCCGGTTTTTCAAACAGAAAATTTTCCGGTGAACAATCCACCGGAAAATGAACCGTTTGGGATAACTGATGAAGAACTTCTCCAACTAGATCAACACATGCAGGTGCACAATCCACCGGTTGCCAACGAAGACATGCAGGACTTGTGGGACATGGAACATCATGAAGACATTCAGGTCTTGCTGGAAATGGAATATCAAGAAGCAGAAGAGAGGCGGGCTCGTTTGGAGCAAGAAGCAAAAGAGGCTGAAGAACGCAGGGAAAGGTGGGAGTGTGGTATTTACACAGCTTCTGAAGACTCTGATGATAGTTACCCAGATTCAGATGACACTTTTCATCAATCGTTCGCTGTTTATGTTAATCGTATGTTGTTTTTTAAGTCGTCGTTTAATGTAGGTTCAATTTCATGTTTAATGTAATCTCGTCGACGTTTAATGTATTTTCAGTTTGCTAAAATATTCGACATTGCAAGTTTTATTAAAACTTTATATTTTCAGTTGTTTTTGTAGTTGTTTAATATGTTAACGTTAACGTGTTATTGTTTAATATGTTAATTAAATAGAAACACGTCAGACGAATACATTTTAGTTGTTTAATGTGTTAACATTAACGTGTAAAAAAAACATTACACAAAATAACCATTACACAAAAAAAACATTACACAAAATAAATAGTACACAAAAAATAAAGATAGTACTTTAAACAACTAAAAGCTATAGTACACACAAAATAAAGATGGACAAAGCAGATGGTACTTTAATATTTATATGATTATTCGAGTGAAAGAAAGTCAAATGAAAGATTTTTCTAGTGTTTGGCCCCACATGTCCATCAAACTGAAAACAAAAGTACCATAGACCCCGTTGGAATAACTAAATAGGACCGTCCTTATAACACACACCTACTTTATATGTGTTGGTACTGTACATACAACTGTTTTTTACTATTCCTCAACTGTTCCTTTGTAATTTGGGAGAAAAACAATGTTTAACAAAGTATAATACGGAGTACAAGGTTTTGTGCCTGACATTGCTGTTTTACAAAAAAGCACGCCTCTCTTGAAGCTTCCATCACTATCATCTTCCCCTCCCTCTCTAAAAAAACACACACTCCTCTCTCTAAAACACACTCACCGATTATTCATTTTTTGGGTTTCTTTCATGTTTCAAGATTTAATTGCATTTATCACAACCAAAACCCAACAACTACTATCTTCCAGATCCCCAAATCCCAGGTGAAGCACGCACAGCTTTTTCGGCGAGGCGTATCCCGCCGATTTTCTTCACCTTATGCTTTGAGACTCATAGACGGTGTTATATACGGTTTATTTGGTTTTGGGAATTCGGGTTCTTTTGCTTAACCCCAAAAAATAAGCAAGATTATTTGTTTATGATGATGGATCTTTGTTAATTTTTTTCCACAGAACCACTCCGTGGGCTTCCCTGAAAGCTAAGATGTGGAATATATTACATGGTAGCAAAATTATTTTGCTATTTTTTATCAGGTAATAATCATTTTTATTTTTTTTTAATTCCTGCTTAATTTGTGTTTGATTATTCTAAATTCCATGATATGGGTTTGTTAGTTTTTGGTCGAGTCTAATAAGTTGGGTCATTGTTCTAAAACAACATATTGATTTTTTTTTTTTGGGAGCTTATGTCAAGCCCCTTGAAGATGTTGTTGTTGTTTTCGACAAGATTTCCACGTCTATTGATGTGAATGATCATGAGTTCCATCATTGCTTCTTTTTATCTATTATTCATAATCATGTTTTCTCTTATAAGAATTCCCCTTTAACTTAAGGTTGGAACAATGCTTGAATTGCGTTGATGAATGATGGTATGGTTTGCACTGTTATGTATGTGAAGGCGATCATATATACCTGAAATATACATGTATGCTGCAAATATTATGTTATTTATCAGGTGCTTTACCACACTGTCAAGTTGCAAAATTTATAAAGTATAACACATACTAAAAGACTGATATCTTTAGGATTTTCTTTTTCGTAAAATGACAGGAACTGAGGCGAAGAAGTCGAGCTGCAGAACCCTGAGACAATTGAAGCTTTCAAAATGGTCAGACCAACTTACCGAAAGATTCCTGAGAAGCTGAAGACAATGTGGGCAAGTCCGTTGGTTGTTAGACAAGTGGCGTCCCGTGAATAGCCTCCTGTTGGGTGGGAAGTTGATCAGAAGGAGTTGGAATTTATACAAGAGGCGCATAAGATGGAGGTTAAGGTGGGAATTGAGGATGTGGTGAATGGTGCTAAGAAGGATGTTGACGGGTTGTGTTTGGATAGGTATAAAGTGTTTTTGAAGCAGTATTATCAGTGGGTTGAGGCCAATCAGAATAGGTTTGAAGAGGAGTCTTATAAGGTTCGTTTTGAGTATTCAGTATTATATATCCTCTCCCACAAATTATGTTTACTACATACACGACTCATGATAATCACAATCAAACCATCGCCTGTTAATACGCAAACAGACGCTTGGAAGCTGATTGAATTACGGATGATATAATTTGTTGCAGGTTATTTTTTATTTTTTATTATTTTTTTCTTTTTTTGATTTTTTTTCCTTTTTCGCAGATTGAATAATCGATTTCAAACATTGTTCACGAGGTATGTTCTTCTTAAGTTATTGTTTTGAATTAAGGCGGTATGCACTTTGAACTAGCAGTACTAACTTCTCAGTTAGTACTGTTAGTTACAACCATGAGCAACACCTTCTCCCACTAACAGTGGTTGCTTTACTTAATGATGCAGAGTCCCGTGTTCATTATTTGGAGCAGCAACTGAGCAAATTGACAAACGAAGTGCAGTCCTTCAAGCAACAACATGTACTGTTAATATTTATTCACGGGAAGATGCTACAATTACGGAGTTTACGAGTTTACCAGAAAAGTTAATGTTTAGTTGGGAACAAAGATACTATGGAAGTCGAGATAGGTAAAGTAAAAAAATAACAAATTACATTTACAACTAATTGATACCATGCCATGCCACTTATTTTGTTTCCTGAATTTGACTTTATATGGTAAAGGAAGCAGGTTTGACCTATTTGCATATGCATGGGTCGATTTGCTGTTATGTTTAACCTCAAACAGGTCAAATGGGTTGAAACTAAAAAGACTGTTAACTGGGTTTCAAAGGGTTAAACAGATTCTAAATTTCTCTAAAGCCATATTTCTAATACATACTTCCTAAATTTTGTTTAACCTTATTTGATTTCGGCTTAACCATAGGCTTAGTTTTAGACTTATCTACTTCTATGACCATTTTTATATAGGTCTCATGAATTGTCGTAAACATATGCTGCAATTAGAAGCGGAACTTCAGTGTTTCGATGGACAGGTACAACTTTCTCTACTTGGACTATGTTAAGATAGTATACTATAGATGAGTTGCATTGAGTATTGACATAAATCTGAATACCCAAAATTTCAGGCTGTTCACGTTCTAGGTAAGTAGTTAAATTTATTTCATTTTTGTTGATTATTATTGGATTTCCAGGTATGACCTATGTGTATGTATTTACGCCATAACACTATGGCAATGATCAATTCATATGATATTTCAGGAACAGTGGTGCTTGATTTTGCGGCGGTTAGTGTTTGTAAAGCCAACATCTTCTGCCATGAAACGGAGTTGTCTTGGACACGTTAACCTTCTTATGCGGTAGACCAAACAGGCAGCCAACGAAATTCGAATGGTAAGAATTTTACCTTAACACACGACTTATGTTGCATCAACTGCTTATAGGCTTTTAAATATCTGAATATTATGTAGAGAACTACGATTTTGGTGCAGTGTATAGGTGTTTAGTACCATCATGACCTTAGGGTGTTCTTGCTGCAAATGATGTGCAAACTGTTCCACAGTACGCTGTTGTCGCCGCAAATGATATGCAATTTTGGCACTGAAATTCCAGCTAAAAGGGATGCCCTTGGCCACTGAAATTGGCTGCAGTCCGCGTGCTGAAATGAGGGCTGAAAGGAGGGAGTAAAAGGAGTGACAACGTACAATCCGGTAAACACAAATCTCATGTACATCAATAGTTTATCGTTTGACAAATAGAAGCACCAACAGTTAGTGGAAAATAAGTACGATCCATAGATCATTCTTCGGCGATCTGCCGTGATTGTAGCTATTGAATTGTATGAATTATGGATTTTAATGATATATCATGCACTGATTACCCATAACTGTTTTCAAATGTTACGGATCTTTGATTCTACTTCTGGTAAAAATATTTACCTTCAAAATAACTGATAATTAGCACCAATTCTGCTTTACCAGAACGTATTTAGGATTAGTTGTTTTAGTGTTTATACACTTATTTGTTTACTTAAGTGCAACTGCAACTACAACAAATACACCCAGTAATCAACAGCTTTTACACACGTTTCATGTCAGTATTACTTTGTAGATTGACACATTGCAAAAAACTAATGTCAATTCACCCCGCCGCAACACGCGGGCTACCCAGCTCGTTGCTATATATATATTAGAACGAAAGTGTAAATGTTTTAGACTTTAGGGGCAAAGTGTTATTGGCCCAAAGCCCAAAGTAGTCATCTTCTTCAGTTTTCATCCATTCCTTTTAAATCCTTAAAAACTAAACAATACTAACTTATACTAGAAAGCAATCACCCGTACAAAAATGTGTGACGATATGCATATAGTCACACACGTTTATTTTTGTGTTTGTC
This sequence comes from Artemisia tridentata subsp. tridentata, assembly GCA_021014915.2. Taxonomy (NCBI): domain Eukaryota; kingdom Viridiplantae; phylum Streptophyta; class Magnoliopsida; order Asterales; family Asteraceae; genus Artemisia; species Artemisia tridentata. The sequence goes on from CP139503.1 coordinate 54,918,339, forward strand.
ACCAAAGATCGCGCCACCATAGGTGTCCTACGGTGACATTGTTGAGTTCGTGACCTTTTTCATTGAAAAAGAGTGACCAAAACCCGAATATGTGTGACAAATTAGACACAAGTTTTGTTGGATTAATCAGTTTTAGTGACCATAAACACTTTATAGTCACACGAATGGTTTTTGAAAGTAACTATTGTTCGTCCTTTGGCCACATAAATATATAATATACGTGACATTTGAGATGATTTATTCAAGTAAATGTTTATTATGTGCGACTATTTTTCGTCCTGTGACCACATGAATATATAATAAATGTGACGTTTGTGATGATTTTGTCACACAACGGGTGTTGTTTTTTTGGAGTTAGTCACATAAAAAAAAAAAAAAAAAAAAAAAAAAAAAAAAAAAAAAAAAAAAAAAAAAAAAACTCGAAAGTGTTAATAAGTGTGACCATATACTTTTTAAAATCAAGTAAAAGTGTATTTTGTGAGACTATTGTTCATCCAATGACCACATAAATTTTATGTTTGTATGACCTTTTGTAATATTTAGTCACACAAAGCATGTACTTTTTATTATTATTATTATTTTGTATATTTAGTCACATACAATTACACATAAAGTGACTAAAAGTGTTAATAAGGGTGACAATATATTGTTTAAAGCGAAAAAATGTGTATTTTATGTGACTATTGTTCATCCAATGGCCACTTGAATTTTATGTTTGTGTGGCCTTTTGTAATATTTAGTCACACAAATTGTAACACCCCAACCCGACAAGGGTAAAGATATCACAATAATGGTTTCATATCAGATCAAACCAAAGCATACATCTATAGTAATACAAGAATCTTCAAAGGTTACAAATGAAATACTGAAACTAAAAGGTTACAAAGCGAATTACAACAAATACTAAGTCAAGAATAAACTCTTCTAGTCATCTTTAATCCAGAAAATCTATCAAGTATAGCCTTCTAAGTTCAAGATACTCTCCACTCATCCCCAGCTTCCTACTAAAACCTGCCGCAGGAAAAGAAATGCGGCTGAGCTACGAGAGCTCAGTGGACAGATATAACGATAACAAAGCAGTAGAAGAGAAAAGTACAAAGCAACGGAAATAAAGGTCATGCAGATATAATATGGGTTAAGGGATAAGTAAATGAAAAGGAAAAGGAACATTAATCCACCACGAGCCCAGAACAGATAATATCATAACCATGTAACCATATCAGTAATCCAGAGGGGATGCCTCTCAAGTAACCAGATAATATGAGGGGTGTCCTCATGTATCAAATGGAGTAGCTAGCTCCCAGATATGTGAAAGACGTGTATCGCACACACCATCAGTCACCAGATATATATATATATATATATATATATATAACAGTAAACAGTAACAGATAACAGAAATCAGATCAGATCTAGGATGCATCCATACGCCCCAGGTGGCCAGAGTCTACCAATACGCACCAGATAAAATAAAGTCAGGGACGGGACAGGTCATCACTCTCCTGCCCTAGAGTCATGCCATCGGTGAATCAATGACATGGACATGAAACCCTCATGCCTAGTGATACAGATAGTGGCTCGGGTATCAAACCGTGGTCAGGGTCAAGTATCAAGTATCAGGTCAAAATCAGAATGTCATATCAGAAGGTTCATAGCATAAGGTTCATGTCAATTATTTCAGAATTAAATATCAGAGGTTCAGAATAAATCAGGTTCAAATCAGAGTTCATCAGATCAAGGTTTATATCAATAATCAAGTCAAGGTTCAGATCAAAAGTCCATTTCAGAAATTTCTATCAAAAGTCCATTTTAAGAAATCCCTTAATAATTGTTTTCATAAAAATGATCCTTCAAAACAGTTTTTCATAAAGATAGTCTTTAAAATAGTTTTCATAAAAGTTAGTAGAATTTCAAGTAAAAGTATGAACATCATTTTAAACAAATAACTCTTCTCAAAACATTTCCAGGTCATAATTTAAAAGGTTTTCACAACATAGATTCATATCAGAGGTCATAACAAAGGAAATCAATAGAAAAGGTTCAAAGCAAAGGAACTCATAGCAATGGCATCAAATCAGAAGTTAAACAGATCAGAATATGAAAGGGATCATAGCAGAGTTCACAGAACAAAGGAAACATAGCAATGGCTTAAGGAAACAAGACAGAAAGGAGAGAGAGTTCATGAGAAACCTGTGAGAAGGTCAGAATATCTGTACCTTATACCGCAAGTGAAAACACAACAGAAAATATAAAGGTCGGAAGCAAACTCCATCTTCAGCGAATCTACACGAATTTATGACTGTTTTATTAATAGCTTATTTAATTCAGATTACTTATTTTATTCGGCTTTCCATTTTTAATAACTTTCCTTTTCAGGTAACTTTCCAAAAGTAGCAACTTTCCATATTTAGTAACTTTCCAAAAATAGTAACTTTCTTTTTTTTAGCAGGTCTCCCGAATTAGCAGGTTTCCATAATTAGCAGATTTCCATAATTAACATGTTTCCATAATTAACAAGCTTTTAATCCTTAGTCTTTAACAACATTACAGATTAGACCCTTTAATTTACTAAGTTACAATTTAAACCTTATAGTTAATTAAATCATCATTTAACCCCTTCAATAATCATAATTACACATCAAGCCCTTACTTTTACCAAATTACCCAATACACCTCTTATTTTAATATATGGTACGAATTACCTTCAACTTTACATAAATCACAAAACTAGTCCTTTAATTTATAAAATCTACAATTCGATCTCAAAATAGTTATATTTACACATTAAGCCTTTAAGTATCCAATTTTACACATTACACCCTTTATATCATTAATTATACGAAACCACCTTCAATTTCCAGAATTTACAAAATAGGTCCCTCAATTTTAATTATTCCTAAACCGAATTAAAGTAATTAACTAATTTACCAAATAAACCTTTTAATTACAAATTTTACACATAGGACCCCCATATTATAGTTTTTACGATTTACCCCAGGTCCAAATCATCTTACAAAAATAACCCTCATGTTTAAATAATTACAAAACACACCCTCCTAGTTTTATTATTCCAATCGGTATACTTTTTAAATTACAAAACCCTAACCCTAATTTATCCAATCATCACCAATCATCAAATCATCATTAGAACACATTAATTTACCAGATCTAATCAAAAAACCCTAAACCCAAATCGTTCCATTAGGGTTTTCTCTTTTTCCTTATTTTTCTCAAAATCCGATCGGTAAAACAAATTAACCAAAGGTGAATTAGGCCTCAACAATTACAACAATCATTTTTTTAAGAGTTATATGATGATATTAGAACTCAGATAAATTAGATTCGAAACCCAGAAAATTTGTATGAACATATTCGGATTTATTTCCGTTTTTAGGGTTTATCGTATCATTAATTTTCATTCGATCTGTTAGAGCATGCATGGTTCGATTTAGCCATTTTATATAAGTCATATACGATGAGAAAGAGGTCAAAAAAATACCAGACAAGTTTTAAAACGAGTGGACTAGGCGTACGAATTTTACACCACACGGATTGAATAATCGACACAAGAAAACTCTCCACGTTCGACCCAGCTATTCCACGACCCCAAGCTTATTTTTCCTAGCTTCCTTGGACCTTGATGATCACCAGAAAAATACTCTATGGCTTCCAGAAAATCGGATGAACAAGAAAGGATTTTTGGTTGTTGTTTTTAGGGTTTTCGGTAAAAATAATATGGAAGGAAGTTAAATAAAAGGTAAAGGCCGAGACTTAGGGGGGGGAACATGGCTGTAGAATCGGCCCATGGGTTGACAAAATCAGGATTTTGAATCCTTGATCACTTCCTTATTTATTTTGTAGTTATCTCAATTTAAATGATTTTTTCAATATAATTAATTAAATTAATAAAATGATTTTCGGTTTAAGTATAGTGTAACAATAATTTTTGGACATGTACAAATGTAAAAAGGTTGCCTCAAAATTATTTTACTTCATATGTAGCTCATTACCAAAGGTTCGGGATTTATTTGACATTTTATGTAAGCTTTAATTAAATTTTAAAGTTACAGGGGCATTTTGGTCATTTTGCATGCTTTTAAATTTTGGGTTTTACACAAAGCATGTTTGTTTTGGGTATTTAGTCACATACAATTAAGCAAAAAGTGGCAAAAAATGCTAATAAGTGTGACCATATGCTGTTTAAAGTGAAGAAATGTGTATTTTGTGTGACTATTGATCATCCAATGGTCACATGAATTTTATGTTTGTGTGGCATTTTGTAATATTTAGTCACACAAAGCTTTCAAAAAGTGGCCATAAGTGTTAATAAGTGTGACCATACATTGTTTAAAGTGAAGAAATGTGTATTTTATGTGACTATTGTTCATCTAATGGTCACATGAGTTTTTAGTTTGTGTAGCATTTTATAATATTTAGTCACACGTCGAATTAAACAAAGAGTGACTAATAATATTGATAAGCATGACCATATTATGTGAGTGCATCTTTTAGTCACATATAACAAATCAATAATTTTTATCATTATATATATATATATATGGCACTTTATTTTCAGAACCACTTTAAGTGCGAGAACTGCGAGAACCACCTTTTTACAATTAATAATACACAATGTACATCATTTAAACGCTCCATAGCATTTTGTTACTTTTATTTAATTCAAAAGGGTATTATAGTAAAATACATTTTCATATTATTTTTGTTTTTTTAAATAAATCCCGTTTTTTATAACCCTTTATTTTCGGGGTTTTTTTTTTTTTTTTTTTTTTTTTTTTTTTGGCGTGCATGTTTTTGAATTTTTTTTTTCTTTTTTATTTAATTTTTTTTGGCATGCATGTTTTTGAATGATTCAGTGCATATGTGTTTTTTAGATTTTATTTTTTTACTTTAATTTTTGAAATAATTTTTTTAACATGTATGTTTTTCAAATAGTAAGGTGTATCTATTCTTTTTTAAATAATGTAAATTTCTAACAAACCAAAAACATAACTGATATACACAAAATTCAATATTAACTGAAATACAATTAAAATACAAATTTCTAAAAATAC